>CM027877.1:12073360-12373894 GCA_016097615.1 Eucalyptus dawsonii | reverse complement strand
AATCAAATCTGCAATGAGAATCTAAAGCTACATCTAAACTAAGTTAGGATAATATAACTAAAGGATAAGATAAAGGATTTTTGTGTGTTGTTCCCAAGGGGAAGGGGAAGGACTCTTTGTTGCATTGCATGTGATATTTATAGGCCAATTTGATAAATGTCAGTGGTTAGTTGCTCCCTCCTTAAAAGTTGCTCTACGTTCTTTGCTTAACCGCTTTATTAATATATTGTTATCTTTTGACCTATTCAACGATACTCACATGACTTGTTCAGCAAGTATTAACCACTCTTTTAATGTCTTGTTATCTTCTAACCTGTTCAACAATACTCACATGACTTGTTCGGCAGGTATTAATTACTCCTTTGATTTTGCGCTCCCTTTTAAGCATCAACTATTCCCGCCTAAATCTTGATGCCAATTCTATCCAAATTCTATGTCTTCAGTAGCATCTTTTGGCTTGTACACGTGGCAATCAACTGCTTTATCGTTGAATCATATCCACTGTAGACCCATTGAAATCTAGCCTAAGAGCTTTTGAAATCCATGGCCATCCTTCGTTCCCCTAACTAACATAGGGTAGGTTGATGTTAATCACAACTCACATGTGACAACAAGGATGATTTTGAATGTTTTCATCCCTCATGACTTGCACGTGACAGTGAGGGTAATTTTAGGTGTTAACAGAGTGATTTAATATGTATTTATTTTTTTGCATATATTGTGGCCATAGCATTGGATATGTTGTCATGTAAAGAAATACAAACATAAAACAGCACCGCAATTGTCCAAAAAATTGATAGTTTTGAATCATGAGTTCATCCAATAAATTGAACTCTTTATAGAATATAAATATATTAGGCAAACTTATCACACTTCCTTCTGATAAAAGAATAGCCCAAGTGCCAAAACTTGATAGAATTGGACACTTAAATCCCAAAAGTTAGAAAAGTAATACTTTAAGTGCCTTTTCTTAAAAAAAAAAAAGGTGGGACAGTTAAGTGCCAAGTCCGATGAATCTTGCCAAAAATCCTACGTGACAATTTGTTATTAGTATTGCTTGCCTATGTGACTCGCCGAAAAGCTGACTTGGCAAAGAAATGCCAAAATGACGTCCTTTTGATGCAAATTTGAATTTTAATATAAATATTAATTTAATTAAATGTAAACCAAATATTAAAAATAAAAATAAAAAGATCGCCAGGAAAGGGCGGTGATGGTGGGGGAAGGCTTAGCCGAGGTCGCTAGCCCCTGGCCACGGCCCAATGAACTCGGCCAACCCTTCCCCCACCATTCTGACCATCATTGCTGCCCCTTGTGCCTCTTCCCCCTCCTTTGTTTTTATATTTTTTATATTTTTTTAAAAATAAAAATAAATATTAATAGAACTAAAATTTAAAACTAAAATTTAAATTTGGCAATCTCCATCTTCCTTCCCCCCCTTTTTTTTTTTAACTTTCGTTTAATTAATTTCTCATGTTAGCAACAAAACGATGTTATTGTTGCACTTGTTTAGCAACATCATTGTGCAAACGACGTCGTTTTACACTTGCCTTGTCGAAAAATCGCTATGTCGGCATTTTGGCTGGATTTTCTCACCGTTGGCATTTAATTAATTTATTTTGATCTGATTTTGGCACTTAAGGATGCGCATTGCAACATTTTTATTTCGAGGAATATTTCTTTTTAGAAATAGTTCTTTTCTATTTCTACTCCAAGGAACAATTTATGAGTAAAATAAGATGTTTGGTAAATATAAAAAATTTCTATTCTTGGAATAGAAAAATAATAGAAATATATTTGGAAAAAATTTATAATTTTTTGTATTTATTTATTTTTTCTTCGTACTCACTGATTGTCGACCGCCGCCTGTCGCCGCACGATCGCCACTTGCCACCGTAGGACCACTAACAGTCACCACCAATCACCACCCACAGCCCACTAGCCGTCGACACTAACCTCTGTCAACCAGTTGCCGGGCAATTGTGCAGTGATGGGCGGCGGTGGCAATGGCAAGCTACCGACGGTCGAGCGGTAGTGACAGTTGCTGGTGGTCAGGAGGCGGTGGCGACCATCGCCAGCAGTCGGGAGGCTGCAACAGTCGCTAGCGGTTGGGTGGCGGCGACTAACGACGGTTGGCTGACAGTGGCCAAGGCAACCGAAGGTGGCCAACGATTGGCAGGCGCCCAACGGTGGCTGGGAATGGCCGCAACAAGGAAGAAGAACAAAATAAAAATAAAAAAGAATAAAAAAAGAATTTATTTCTAGATATTATTCTTAGGAACTAGAAGCTACTTTTTTGTTTCTTGTTTCTGTTAGAAATCTATTCCCTAACTACTTCTCTATTCCGGGGAATAGAAAAATAAATTGGTGTTACCAAACGGATTTCTATTTTTTTTTTGTTCCAGGGAACAAAAGAACAGAAATTATGAGAAATAGAAATGTCACCATGTAGGTCCTAAGTGTCACTTTCATAACTTTTGACATTTAGGTGTCCTCATGTACTAAGTTTTGGCACTCCAAAGGTCCCGGTCTCGTTTCTTCTTGGCTGAGTTTTCACCTGTATAAATTGCAAAAGAGCAAAAGTCACCGCGGAGTCAAAGATATTTCATTTTATCTCTTATCATATTTTTCCACAATGACTTTGACTGAACATTTGTATGGCATCTTTGCCGAACAATTTCTTCAATGTACAGCTATAATGCTATTGGAACACACCAACGAAGTAATCTTCAGGAAATTCGTTTCAGCCCTAAATAGAAGGCATGGTTGTTGTATGAAATATAGGTGAAGATTCATGCTTGGGAAGAGCGAGGACAAGTCGACAGGAAAATTGCGACTGAAGTTTCAAACGATAATGAACTTGTTGTGCTCATTATTCTTGCTTTTCCTGTTGGTTATAAAAAAACAAGAAATTTCTTGCTTTTGGCCTAATGTAAAATGATGAATGGACAAAATTTTTAGTCTAGATTGACTAAGAAATCATGTCACATACTACACTATAGTCAATGGTGAACCCACATGTCACATCTCTTGCCATTCAGAGAATGACTCGCGCATCTCTTCATGCGAAACGGTACAATTTTGAATGTATGATGTCTTGAACATTTGACAGGTCTTGCAAGGCATGACTTGGAAATTTTTTTAGTCACTTTTAGGTGGCTAACAATAAGAGGAAAGGACTTTGAAAATATGTTAAGACCGCCTTTATTTTTTGTCAATGAAGAAAATATCCTCCTCAAGGGCCATGTTTTCTTGCCCATTATAAATAAAAGTTCTTGGGTACATGTTTAAACAACAATGGCATCCTACTTATACACTAGCTTTGTGCCTACACTCCTGTGTGCACTCTTCATCATTCAAACCTTGAAATTTAGTCATTCCAAAGCCTTAACAAATGTAAGTTGCATTGGCACTGAGAGGGAAGCTCTTTTGAAGTTCAAGCAAGATCTCACCGATCCTTCGAGACGTCTGGGGTCGTGGACCGGCAAGGGTTGTTGCGAGTGGGAAGGAATCCAATGCAACAAGAAGACTGGTCATGTCTCCAAACTCAATCTTCGTAATCCTTGTGATGGTCTAGAGAGTTGTAGCCTGGGAGGTAAGATACATCCTGCACTAAACGAGCTAAAGTTTTTAAAGTATCTAGACCTTAGTTTCAATGATTTCGTAACCCATCAAACCCAAAAGTCCTTGACTTCTCTTCATAAGCTAGAGTATCTCAACCTCTCATTTGCAGGCTATGGACATATTTCCAATCAACTTAGTAACCTTTCCAATTTAAGGTACTTGGATCTTAGTGGGTGGATGGAGTCCCCTTCAAGTGCAAAGAACCTTCGATGGCTATCAACATTTTCTAACTTGAAGTACTTGGACCTGTTTTATGCCTCCCTTGTCAACCCCAAAGAATGGTTAAGTCCTATACACATGCTTTCCTCCTTGGAGTTTTTAATATTGACAGGATGTGATTTGGAAGATGCTTCCGCCTCTCTGCCTGTCAATTTCAGTTCTCTTAGATTCCTTGATTTGAGTCAAAACTCCATGAGTTCATCTATTCCTCCTTGGTTTCAAAATTTCAGCAAACTCGAACATCTTGATTTGAGTGATAATGATCTCCAAGGCATATTCCCCACTATCATTCTTGAAAATAGTCAATGGCTTAAATTCCTTGATGTCTCTTCAAATATGATGGAAGGCGAACTTTTGAAAAACTCAAGCAGTTTTGCAATTTGCAAGTGCTAAGCTTGCGTTCTAACAAATTTAGTGGGAGGATTTTCAATGCCCATAACGGTGCTTTGAATAGTGGACGAAGTAACCTAAAGACTGTTGATGTTAGTGACAACAATTTCAGTGGTCACTTGCCCAATCAATTCGGGAATTTCAAAGATCTCGTATTCCTTGATCTTTCACAAAACTCAATTTCTGGTCCTATTTCTGCTACTTTGGGCCAACTGTCATCTCTGAGAATATTGAACCTCTCTTTCAACAATTTGAGTGGGAAGATTCCAGAAAATATTGGGTTATTATCTAATCTAGAGGTGATGGATATTGGTAATAATCAATTGGATGGAATTCTCACCCAAATTCACTTTGCAAATCTTACCAATTTGATCGTGCTAAACATGTATTCAAATAAGCTTGTCATTAATGTTGGTACATCTTGGGTTCCTCTTTTCCAAATTCAAGATATTCTCATGTCAAGTTGCAAAGTGGGACCAAAATTCCCAATTTGGCTTCGAACGCAGAAAAAGGTTTTGGTATTAGACATGTCAAATGCTAGCATCTCAGATGAAGTTCCTCATTGGTTGTCTAATGTTCTTTCTAGCATTGAACAATTGGATCTCTCGGGCAATATGCTTAGAGGCAATATATCCCGAATTATTGGGAAAAAGATGCCACTATTAACACAAGTGTCACTTTCTGGAAATAACCTTAGTGGTAAAATTCCAAATTCATTATGCATGTCAGATGAATTGTCTTTTCTAGATCTCTCTAAAAACCAACTATTTGGGAGACTTCCGCAATGTTGGAGGAAGTCACAAGCTTTTTTTAGAATGGATTTCATTGGGAGACAACAAGTTAAATGGTCAGATTCCAAGCTCATTATGTCATTTGGAGAAATTAAAAGTCCTTGGCTTACATAAAAATGGCTTGAATGGAGTGCTTCCAAAATGTTTACAACAACTTGATTTGGAAATCCTTGATCTTAGTGATAATCAATTCACTGGTAGAGTACCTTTGTTTAATAACACTAGATCATTGGAGATAATCGATTTTGGGAGAAATTGCTTCACCGGTGACATTCCTTTGCAGCTGTGTCATCTTGCTAAACTCCAGTACCTGAGCCTAAATCATAACAACCTTTCTGGAGGCATTCCTCGTTGTTTCAACAAGTTCTCAAGAATGTGGGAAAATTCCACTTTGTATTTTAGATCCACGGGGGGTTTCCCATTATGTTTAACACAAAAGGAACAACAAGAGAACTCACCAGCCCACTCCCATATTTATTTTCCATTGATCTCTCAAGCAACAGGTTAGACGGACAGATACCGAAAGGGCTGACGTGGCTTGCTCGACTTCAAAATTTAAACCTCTCGCAAAATAGGCTAGTCGGAAAAATCCCTTTAGATATTGGCAACTTGAAGTATCTAGAATCACTAGATTTATCTAATAACAAACTATCGGATGAAATCATATCCAATTTACACTTTCTAAGTTGTTTGGATCTTTCCAACAACAATCTATCTGGTCCCATTCCATCGGGCAATCAGCTAAGCACTCTCAATGATCAATCTATATATCGCGGCAACAATGGACTTTGCGGGCCTCCTCTTTTGAAAGTTTGTCCAAGAGATGAGCCCAATGATATGGGCAAACGAGATGATCAGAATTCGAGCGAAGATGAGTCAAATGAGGGTGACTCCGTTATTATTTGGTTTTACTTAGGATTGGGACCAGGTTTTGCAGTGACATTCATGGGATTTTGTGGCATATTACATTTTAAAAAATCTTGGAGGATCTCCTATTTTCGGGTAGTGGATAGGATTATCAGAAAATTGTCAGTTGCGAGGATGACTACCATTCTTTGGTTCAAGAGAGCTTTTCAATTCCAACTACACAAATAGGCAGTTTAGTAAGTAAAATCTCTCTCTCTCTCTCTCTCTCTCTCTCTACTTTCTTTCGATGATGGATTCTGCTAAATAATTCTAACATTTGTCCTAACATTTGTCCTCAAATGTGTGAGTCACATGTGGGACTTCCCTGCTTGAAAGCACTGATTGGCTTACCCAATTCTTGACACATGCGCCACAGCAACGGCTATGAAGCTGATAGTTCCTTTCTTCATGATGGAAGATTGCCATTGAAGTTACAAGCAATAAAGAAGATGTGCATTTTATTCTCCGACATGTCTCACGTGCTTTCCATTTGGATATTAGAAAAATCTCTTGCTTTTGTCCTATAAAATAAGATGTGTATGTTCAATGTAAAATTGGATGAGTCTATTGTTCCCCAAGGTACAAATCACATAATTTCATGCTAATAAAGCATTGATAGTTATCAAAACATTTTAGCCAACAATCTTGTCAACCGATAACATGCTGGTGAGTTGCCAATAATTTTAGGGATATGTTCGCTAGGAGTCCTAAAATTTATCATGAAAATATAATTAAGTCCTGAAACTTTCAAAAAGTACAATCAAATCATAAAACTTGTCATGAGAGTGCAAACGAGTGCTTCCATTAATTCCATCCAGTTTGACTAATGGAAAATGCTGACGTGGCTTTTTAAAATATTTTCTCTCTCTTATGGGGTGATGACATGGCTGAAACGGTGTTGTTTTAGTCCAAACTAAGTTTTAATATAATTTTTATTTAAATTAATTTAAAAATAAACTAACTTTAAAAAGAAAAAAGAGAGAACCAAGCAACGGGGGTTGCAAACCCTCACTAGCCCTTAGCTAAGGCCCGACGACTCCCACTGACCATTCCCCAACCATTGCCAGCCCTTCCTGGTAATGGTGGGCGGTGGCAACAACGGCGAGGGTTTGCAACCTTTTTGCCTTGTTCTTCTTTTAAAAAAAAAAAAAAAAGCTTATTTTTTAAATTTAATTTAAATAAAAATTGTATAAAAAAATCAAATTTAGACCAAAACTAGACTGTATTAGCCACATCATCGCCACGTAGGAGTGAGAAAATATTTAAAGAAACCATGTCAACATTTTCAATTAGCCAAATTGGATTGAGTTAACGAAATGACACGATTGCACTAATTTGACAAGTTTTAAGACCTAACTACACTTTTTACAAGTTTTAGGATTCAATTGTACTTTCGTAACAAGTTTTAGGACTTCTAATGCACATTTCCCATACTTTTACGAAGAATAAACAATTACTAGATTGTCTTAAATTACCAATTATTTCAATGATTTATTAACATTTGTCTATATCAAAATAAAAAATAAAAACTAACTCTTATTTGCATAAATTACCAACATTACGACAATTTCATCATCCACAGCGTGCAATTGCCTGATGGAGTGGTTTAATAAATACACTCTCCAATGAGAGATTCAAATGACTTAGAAAGTCCAAATTGGATATCGGAGGATTTCACTTGAAAGACGACTTCTATGTTGTTTGGTTTAACTCGATGTAAGGATTGGGATAGCACTTTACATTTCAATAGGTCTTGAAGGGTCTTTTACCTACAAGCAGTAAATAGATGCGTCGAAAAGTTGTTGATCTCAAGAATAATTAACATGATTTTGTCCAAGCAAACTTTTTTAGTACGACTATGCAACTAAGCTTATTTACTGAGTAAAAATTTCTCCCAAAAAAAAAATGTTGATAAAAAAATTACTGACTATCAAATTTTCGGGTAATTTATTGTTAACTTACCAAAACTTTGTATGAAGTTGCCAACTTTTTTGACAGTTTGCTTATTACCAACTTTTATTGGACTTTCTTGTCGATCCCGAAATTTACAAACTCTTGGATTAATTTACTGATTTTTGTTTGTGTAACTTACCAACATTTTCAAATTAAATAACCAATTTGTGGGTTAATCAACTCTAATTTGAGTTACTTACCAATGGGTGTTAGTCCATTTGTTTTAATTTATCATTTTTTTATTATCAATCAATTTATTAATTTTTATTTGTCTTTCTTATAATTCCTTAAAGTTGTAACTCTACTATGAATGTACCAATCTTTCTTTGTATCTAATCAAGCTTTCTCCCATTAGGTTATTAATTAGTTTTGGTTTAACATTTCCTATTTGAGCTGTCTATCAACATTTATTTGATTTTTTTGTTAAAATTTACCAACTTTTCTATTGAGCTATCAACTTTTTATTAGCCTTGCTTACCAACCCATTAAATCCAATTCCTTTAAAAGTTGCCAACCTTAATTAGAGTATATTTCTCTAATTAAGTTAACTAGATTTGGACGACCCACTTTTACTTGAGTTAATTACTAACATTTGTTGGATTTTATCCATGTAATCAACTTCTCTAATCTTTAACAAAAAGAATTCCTTATTTTTTCCACCAACTTTAATTTATTATTCTTGCCAACACCTTAAATATAGCAAAGATGATATGAAAATACGAACCTTCATTTAAATGACTTCCCACCTATTTGCAGATTAAATTACCAACTAATTCAAGTTTACTAACTCTCATTTGAGTGACTAATAACATTGTTCGATTTTTTAAGTGGAATTTAACAATTTCCTTTGAGGCATCAACTTTTATTTCCTTACTTACAACCTGTTAAATTTATCAACTCTTTTTAGAATTTATCAACCTTTCTTAGAGTGATTACCAATTTTGATCCTGTTAAGTTATCTAGTAGCTTTGTGTTATCAAATTTTATTTAAGTTAGTTATTTATTTTGTTTATTTAAATTACCAGCTTCTCTAATCTTTTGAAAAAATATTCTTATTTTTTAGCAACTTCTACTTATTTATTTTATTATCGATGTCTTAAATTTATGAAAGGTCATACGGAATTATCAACCTCTAATTTAAGAGACTTGCCAACTTTTCACTTACTTAATTACCAACTAATTTTGGATTACCGCTATCTTTTGAGCTACCTATACATATTTATTTAGATTTTTTAATACTTTACCAACTTTATTATTGATTAGCAACTTTTATTTGCCTTACTTTTCAATTTTTGTTTTAATTTCACCAACTTTTAGAAATTATGAACTTCGGTTAGAGTTGTTACCAACTATTCTTTGATTAAGTGAACAATTTGATTTATGTTGCTAACTTTTATTAAAGTTAGTTATTATTGTTATTGTTTTATAGGTATCTAACTAAAAAAATTATTTTATCTTTTTATCAACTTTTAATTTGCCTTTCCATCCAATGGCTTATATTTACCAACAATTATATGAAATTAGCAACCTTCGTTTGTGCTACTTACCAATTATTCTGCAATTAAGTTACCAATAGTTTTGCGTAACCTACTCTTATTTACGTTTGTTACCAACTTTTATTTTTTTAATTTATTAACCTGGTCTATTGTTTACCTACTTTTCTTTGTCTTGCTTACAAATTTTAATTTTTATTAAAATTTTTAAGAATTACTAATTTCAATTAGAGTCATTAGCAATTTTCCTCTGATTAAATACCAACTCCAACTCTTATTGGAGTTAGTTACCAACGTTTACTTCTTGTTTTTTTATTTCTAGCTTCTTTAATCTCTAGCAAGAAAAATTCTATTATCTTTTACTATCTGTTATTTATCTTTTCTACTAATAGCATATATTTATCAACAGTTGTATGCCATCATCAACTTTTTTGTATAACTTACCAACTTTTCTTCAGTTAACTTATCAACTAATTTTGAATTACTAACTCTTAAAGCGAGTTGCTTACCAAGGTTTAGTTTTTTTATATATAAAAAAATCAATTGAATTACCATTTGCCTTTTTTATCAATCTACCTCTGCAATTAAGTTATTAACTACTTTTGAGTTATCAACTATTATCTAAGTTAGTTACCAAAATGTATTCTTCTCTTATCTTTTTACTTCTTCTTTTTTTTTTTTTACCAAGTCTTATGTTGACCAACTAATTTATGAGTTAAGGAACTTTATTTGAAAGCCTTAACAACTTTTTTTTTTCCTGGTTAAGTCGTTCAATTAAAAAATTTGGCAAATTAAAGAAAAAGTAGATAAATATTAGTGACTAATTGAAATGAGAGTTGGTAAAAACTGTTTGATTACTTAATTGGAAAAAAAATTATAAGCAATTTAAATCAAAGTTAGCAGTTTATATAAGAGCTAGTAAACTTAAGGCATAATTAAGAAAGATATATAAAAATGGCAACCGCTATTTTAACCCCTTTTATTACTAAAAAATACCCCTTTGTATATAGTTGACCAAAATATCTTTCAAACTAAATATTAAACCTTTTAACTGTTCGCTCTTTATCTCCTCGTGGCAAAATCTCTCCGTCCCTCCAATTATTTTGCTCAACGAAGATAAGGAAAGAGGTTCATGAGAGAAAATTTCATTGATTTTGCTATCTCCTACACACTTTTGATGCCTCAAAGCTTCGAACAAACTTGCCCCCACTCCTACCCCATGTCGAGCACATCATAGCATGCCACCACCATCCCCCACGTCATTCTTCAGTTAGTCACCTCTACCGTCACATCACAACCATCCCTCTTCCCCCTCAAATCCTATCTGCCGGATCCGCATCTCTCTTAGCACCGTCGCCTCGCCTTAGCCTTCCACCACCTCTCCTCCTTGCCTCCAGCTCCAAGCCCAAGCCACCACAACCTCAACTCAATAGCTCATTCGGAGCCCCAAACTCCATTAGGGGCTTTTGCAAGCTCGGATCAATATTGATTTGAGGTCATGATCATCGCCAATCACGGGATCGAAGAGGCATTAGTAATATATATAGAGAGAGAGAGAGAGAGAGAGAGAGAGAGAGAGAGAGAGAGAGAGAGAGGGAGTGCGGGGGGGGGGGGCGCTTAAGGACAAGGAGATAGAAGTGAAGAGTGGCGGCGGTCGAACCTAGTAATAGTGTTTGCGCGGTGACGCACGATGGTTTCATTGGAGATGGCATTGATAGCATGTGACGTTTTCTCTTGCGCATCACTTTGCACATCTTGGTGGAGCAAGAAACTATATATTTCAAATTGCAACAAAAGCATCTACTTACCGAAGGAGGGATAGCGAGATCCTATCATGAGAAGATAAATGGAGAACAGTTAAAGTGTTGAATTTTTAATTTGAAGTGTATTTTTGTCAAATATTTACAAAAGCGTTGGTTTTAGCAAAATATGGGATGAAACTAGCGGCTACCATAAAAGTTGTTAAAAAAAAGGGATAAGTTTTTTTCTTTGAAGAAAATTACCAAAAAATCAATAAACCTATTACACTTATACTAATTTAGTCTTAAACCTTTCAATTTGATCAATTTACTCATAAACATTTTAATATGCAGTCTATTTGGCCAATTTTGATAAGAAATTATTGATGTGGACACCAAGCGTCCTACGTGGCATAACCAATGCCGATGTAAACCTTTTTTAGAAATTTTATTATATTTGTCTAGAATGTTTTATTAATATTTATTTTTCTTTTATTTTTATTTTTCTTTGTTTCTTTCGTCTCTTTTCCTACTCCTCTTTTCTTTTTCTTTTTTTTTTTTTTTTTTTCACTATGACAAACAAGAGTCTCCAAAGCTTGTCGGCCACTTGGCAAGGGCTGCTCAGCCCGTGCCAGCTGTTTGCAAAGGTCGTAGCCCTCTCCTGGCATCACATAGATCTAGACAAAGCCACTACGGCTAGGGGTTAGGTCTTGTTGCCTAGACCATTGTGGCCATGGGAAAGACTGCCTTTGCCCGTGGGTGGCAAGGCTATGGCGAGGGCCACGATTCCTACCAACAGCCGGCAAGCTCCAGCGATTTTCACTTGCCATGGTGGAAAAGAAAAATAAAGAAAATAAGGAAAATAAAATAAAACAAGATAAAAAAGGAAAAATAATAAAATTCTGAAAAATTATTAAAAAAATTACTCACGTCTGCTAGCCATCCTATATGATATGGTCAGCGTAGGAGGATTGGTTTCCAGTTGCTCTTGACCTCCCAAAGAAAAAAGACGCCATCGGTTTTCTTTGTGGACTCCTCTGTTCGTCTTTGGAGAAGGCGCTTTTCTCTTCTTGACATCCTCCATCACCTCCCGTCTTCTTAATAAAGATTTTCCACCAGAACGAGAAAGTTTGTTAGGATTGACATCCTACTTAAGATCATTGAAAGTGTCTAAAGGATCGGATCGGGGATCACAAGATCCTAAAAATTACACAAATTATAGAAAAATCCGGGATGACCATTTGAAATTCATTAATTAAACCCATCATGTCACATTAATCTCCAAAGTAGTGTGAATTTCAAGTTCATGCTATCTTCACACTATGCGGGCCAGGCCACAGTGACAATGAGCCCTAACACTAGACTGATTCTGCTAATACCCTTACTTCCACTAGGCCTTGATGGAGGAGTGGTGATTTGGGTGAAGGAGAATCCTCAATAACATCACTTGGTGGGGGAGGAGACACTCGGCTAGCAGAAGTTGGTCTTGTACGCTCTCATTTTGAAGAGTTGAGTATGAGAACAACCGGTTGAAGAACAACAAATTGAAGTAAGTAAAAATTGCACAATACTAACTCAGCTCAGCTCAAGGACAACCAGTCATCAACATCAAGTATCAACCACAGTCAGAATTTCCCATCCATCCCACCATTCTTTCAGCTCATTACACACAAAATTCACCAAACTAACTCTAGTTTAAGATTCATCCCCTGAATAATCACCGACACAAATCCTTCGACACGACTCCTTGCCGTTGTTTTTGTCGTCCAAGGTTCATACCGATTCAATCTGTTCAACATCAACAAATAACTTGCTAGAAATCACCTTTAAAAAAAACATAGAAATTTTGGCAATTTTTAATTTATTTTTTTTTTAAATTGCTGTACTCGAACCTGTGAGAAAGTGAGTCCCGCACCGCTGGAGGACCCGGAGACGTGAATTGCCGCCGTCAAAGCTCGTGGAGGCCGATCCGAACAGAAGATGCAGGAGAGAACGTCGTGATTTGCCATCGTCCCCGTCGATGCGTCGAAGTTCTTCGGGCCCTGGACCCGTGGATATGTGCTTGCCGGTGACTAGACAAGAGAGAGAGAGAGAGAGAGAGAGAGAGAGGGAGAGAGAGTGACTGTGGGTGGTCGCGGCACGCGGTGCTCACCACTCATCACGGCGGGTCCCAATGGCCGCGCGGTGGCAGTACTTGACGGCACACGAACTCGTGATCGTGAGGGAGAGACGAGACAGGCACCGCTGCTAGGAGCCCAGAGAGAGAGGGAGACGGGCACTAGGCCGAAGAGGAGGCCGGCCTAGGCCCATTCAAGAATTGAAGTAAGGTCATTTTTTGAGAATTTTTTTTTTTAATCTCAAACGAGAGATGAAATAATCAACTTATTATTAAACAAAAGTATAAAGTGAGGTCATTTTCTTAAAAGTTAAATTAAAGTAAACCTTTTTTTTTTCAAAATAAAAAATTGAAGTGACCAATTTAATCGATAATAAGGACATAATCTCATTGGTCCTCCCTCCTTGGGCGGAAGAAAAAGACCTCATCTATTACCCAAATCTTTGTTAGGTGACTTGTCATGCAGCTCATGAGCTTATACCCGTAGCAAAGCGGCGACATTTGGGGCGAATTTTTTAAAAATTTTCTACTTTTACCAAATTTGGAAACCTTGAAGGAGCCCCAAATTGAAGTGCAATTTTTCTCTTAATATCATTGACGTAGCTTCTCCTTTTTGATCATATCCACCATTCTTTGGCTCCATGATGTTGGAGTCAGAACAAGCACATGAGTCACACATGCAAGCCGATCGGTGAGTTTGGACACTTATTTGAGACTAAATTGACTATTTTGGGTCATTAGTTGAGACTAAATCCCCTTAATACCCCTTTTTAAGAAGATAGGAACAAAATTGATGCCCTCGTTTGAGACAAGATTCATTGCGAGCCTTTTTTTTATTATTATTATTATGAAGAAAACGATCCCATTTGAAGCCCTTATTTGAGACTAAATTGATCACTTCATGCCCTTATTGAAGAAAAGATCAACACTAGATCCTATTTTAAGAAAATGGTTCCTTTAGGCTTCTTTTTTTTTTTTTTTTTTTTTTTTTTTTTTTTGAAAATTTCCCATAAAATAACATGGAAGAGGCTTATATTAATTTTAAGGGATAAGTGCTGCAGAAGTCCTAAAACTTGTTACAAAAATGCAATTGAGTCATAAAACTTGCAAAAAGTGCAATTAAATCTTAAAACTTGTCAAATTGTTTCAATCGAGTCCTAAATTAACCCCGTTAGCATTTTCCGTTAAAAATGCTGACATGGCATTTTGAATAATTTTTTATTTTCCACATGGATTTTTTAATTATTTTTATTCATTTAAAAAAATAGATATAAAAACTAAGAAGAAAAGTTAAAATTTATTTTTAAAAATTGTCCAAAAAAAAGAAAATAAAATCAATGGATCGACCCTGCCGCTACTACCCATCGCCGAAGGGGACGACGAGGCTCGTCAGATCTAAGCTGATAGTAGATAGTATAGCTCACCAGAAGCTACCGCAATATTGTTATAGTATACTATATATGCTCACCAAAAACTACCGCAATAGATAATATAGCTCACCATAAGCTGCCTCAAATACTAATGTAGTATACTAAATATGCTTGCAGAAAGCTACTACAATATACTATTGGAATCACTCTTTTTATCATTTCTGATAAAAATAATCGTGTGTGAGTACACAATCGGCCTTGGCCAAAAATACAATATTTTCACCTTTGAAAATCTCACTAAGTTCAACAATCCACAAATCCATTTTTAGGGCTATAAACTAAGGTCTAGTGATTTTTCAATTAATTACATAAATTAAATAAATTTAGGAATAAATTCCTAAAATACAAATCATACAAAATCTACACAAATTAAAGCTCAATTAAATAAACAGATCACACTACTGCAATTGGCATAAAATTCTGATTACCGACTATTCCAATTTAATTTTTGGAAAATAAATAAATAATTAAATAATTACGAAAAATAATTATTAAATACAAATAAATAGCAAAAATGCAAACTTAGGCCCGTAAAGCCTAATTAAAAGTCGAGACGGATCCGGAAAATTTCCGAATCATTCTAGATAAATACTAGAGCTTATCTAGGCTATAACTACACTACTCTAACCACCTAACTTGCAATAATAATTAATTAAATTGCCAATCTAATCTAACTATCCATCTAAACCATGCTTACTCTAAATTAATCAACCCTTAAGCGTTATTAATTTCCTAAGTAAAGATTAGTGAGTTAAACTCACTTCTTCGACGATCCGCTCATATTAAAACGACGAGGACGCTGCAGAGCTCAAGAAACTCCAAAGCGAGCTTACCAACTGAGGTCGGGAACGCCTCCAACTCCAAAACGAGCCAAACAGCCGCCTCCAGACCCATTACCTTCGGTCACTGATCTGAGCCCAAAAAGGGCTAAACGAGAGCTGGTTGAGGCAACAACAAGTTGAGATGGGCTGAGGGGACCGAACCGGGTCTAGGCGGTGGCGATGGGAGCTCCAACAACGGCAGGATGAGCTCAAATAGCTTCGAAGGTGGACTGGGCTTGCGGCTGAGGCTGAACGACAACCTTGTACGATGGGGGATGCGCGCGAGTAGGGTAAGGCATGCAACGATAGTGACGGCGTTCGGTGATGACCCAGCGGTTGGTTGCAACGATGAGGGTTGCTCCGCGGCTTCTTCCAGGCTGCTAGGCGATCGAACAGCAAGAAGAGAGGGGAGAGGATGCTGGTCGACGGCTATAAGGGGGAAGGGGAGAAGAGGGGGCAAGGGGGACCACTTGGTCTCTCTTATCTCAATTTGTCCCCTTGACTTGGCCCACCTTGTATTGCTGTCTTCCACCACCAATTTCCAGCAGCCTTAACTTTCTCAAGAAGCTATTGAAGTGGTCCAATTGTCATGGGTGAGGGGGCATACGAATTTACAATGTTCTCTCAAATTAGACATCGAATCCTCCTTGAATCAACTCAAATCGGCTACCATAAATTCCATTATCAAGTCAATGATCAAATTGATATTTTTCGTCACCAATTGATCCTACTTGCTTCCCAATTTCCCGATTAAAAGCGGTCCTTTGCATTTTCTGGACAAAAACGACCCTACCTCAACTTTTTCCCAAAGAGTCTTGGTTTGTAGAAAAAATCTTTGTAGGCTAAGTCAACATTCCTAAAATGACTTGTGACATGACATAACTTTCAATTTCTGAAATCGGATTCAAGTCCGCGATTAATTTCACTTTGACGCATTTTTAGCGTAACCTAGGCTACTAGGTAGCTTTCGGAAATTTTTAGTGCAAATGACCCGTGATCAATTTTCTTTGAGCCACAATAAACCTCTTTCACACATTAGCGACTCTCAATTGTCGTGAAAATCTTGAGGATACAGATATGGACATAGGATACCAAAACTATAAAAAAAAAAAATCAATCTAGTGTCGATCGACGAGAATTTTATTTTTTAGTGGAACCACCCACGTTTAGCAACACCTCTCAGTCGAACCAACTTATCTGTGATCTCTAAGCGATTTTTAACTATTCCGTAACGATCTGCAGATGAGCACAGTCGAGTAGTCGAGTCCTAGTCGAAACCTCAAGTCTATTGCATTAAAATCCCTTAATAACTTCTCCAGATAGTCTAGTTATCTCACGAGTGATCAGTTCTAAGAATAATACCATAGGTGCGTCGATGAAAAGCTCGATTAATTTAATTGAAAGCAAAAGTAAAAATCCAGGATGTCACAGAATAAGTTGGGTTTTTTATCAACGCGTCTACAGTTCTTTTCTTTGAGCTGATTACTCATAGGATAACTAGTTTATCAGGTAAAGCTGTTAAGGAATCTAAATGCAATAAACTTGAGAATTCGATCAGAAATTGACTATTCGACCGTGCTAATATGCAAGGGTCAATACGCCACTGTCAAAATCGATCAGAAACTAGAGATAGGTCGATTCGATAGAAGTGTAAGATTAGAGTGTAGGTAATTCCACCTAATTGCAAATTTTTTGTCGAACGGCACTAAACCGATTTTTCTATCATTTTTGTACCCTGTGCCCATATTTGAAATCTCGAGATTTTCACGACAATCGAGAGTCGCCAATGTGTCGAAGATGTATAATGTGGCTCGAAAATAACGACCACGAGTCAAATGCTCTAAAAATTCTTAAAAACTACCCGATAAGTTAAGTCACGTTAAAATCACGTCCGATTAAAATTAACCGCCAAATTGAACTCAATTTTAGAAATTGAAAGTTTTGTCATGTCACGATTTATTTTAGAAATGTCAACTCATCCTCCGAAGATTTTTCGGCAAATCGGGATTTTTGGCGAAAAATCAAATTTAGGTGTTTTTGGATCGGGAAAATTAGAGGATCGTTTTCTGTTGCACTTTTGGCATTCAAGTTGGTTCAATTGGCAAGGGAAAATGTGGAATTTGATGTGGGCACCTTGGCTGAATTTTTAGGTACCAATTTGAGTCCAATTGAGTTAGAATTGAATTGAAATTTGAGGGGATTGATCAAGATTCGTAGCCAAGGGGGGGCAACAACTTTTGGACCCTTTGGATGACTTCTATGAGAAGCTTTGGTGTATAAATTGCTGCTGTGGATAGAGCTGATCAAGTGGGGCCAAGCAATGAGTGAATGGGATATTTGTGAAGACTTTATGGCCATTTGGTGGCCCCCTTCAAGCCGCATCCTTCTTCTTCTTCCTTGGCTTTGCTTTCTCCATTAGTATTGTGTTTTAAGCTCAAGAAAACCAAAGAACCTGCCAGCCAGCCCCTCACACCGTCGATCGCCCCTCCTGGCCGTCCAAGCACCGCCAAGCAGCACTGCTCGAGCTCTCATACCTGTCGTCCTACTCGCACGCCTATCCGCATGTCCCCGCCGCTCGCGCTTGTCACCTACACCCTACTCGTCGACCATCAGAGCTAATCCAACCACTTACCGTGGCTGTCAAGCCCCTCCGCCGCCCGTTCAAACCGCTTGGTTCACCTCTCCACCATTTCAGCTCATTTTAGCCATGACGCCCTTCAGTCTAGCCTTTGGACAAAACCGAAGGCCTAGCTCTAGCAGTGAGCTATTGGGCCATTTTCTGAGCCCTTCCAGACCTCTGTTGGTGTCACCATAGGCTTGGTTCTTGCCGGCCTTGGCATCACCATCGCCGTGAACTCATCGGCCCGCAAATCTGATGAGTTTACTTGCTAAATTTTGCTTAGAGAGTTAATTATGCTTATTAGTTTATTAGCTTAGGTTAAATATGGCTTAGGTGGTTAGTTTAGATAGATTAGTTATTTAATTGCTTAATTAGGATAATTAGGTGGTTAGATCATATTAGTTAAGGGTTAATTAGATTGTATTATTTATTGAGTATGGTGCATTATTTTTCTAGGCCCGTTTAGGTGGTTAGATTAGCATTATTAGGCCTAAGTTGGTATTTATCTATTTAATTTGTATTTATTAATTAATTTTGCTATTTATTTAATTATTTAATATTTTCCAGAAATTATACCAGGATAGCCGATTACCGGAATTTCATGCTGATTGCAATGGTGTACTTAGTTTATGCAATTGATTATTAATTTGTGCAAATTGAGTAGTGATTGTAATTTTGAGTTATTATTTCAAAATTGTGAAATTTTGGTATTTAATCAGAAAATATCGGGCGTTGGTTTTTAATGCCAAAAATATTTTTAGGTACTATAATAAATAGCAGGATTTAAAAAAAATGAGGATATCAAGATTTTTGGCTCAAATTGACTGTGTACCTACACATGATTATTTTACCGGGTGTTTTTAATATGAAGGAAATAAACCAAGTTCATTATTTTAATTGAGGCATTTGAGTGCAAAGCACAATATCCCTGACCAAGATTGATTGATCGTGTGATTGATAAGTGAACCTGTCCCTGATGTGCATCAGTAGGATATTACCCCTATATGGGATGCCTCTGGACAATGGATGCCGATCGCAGTAGATTCTGGACCGATGCTCCTTTGGGAATGCCGTCCCTAATGTGCGTCGGTGGATGTTGCCGTACTCAAGAGGGAGACGAAGCTTGGCTATGCTAGAAGATCGATGTGCGTCGGTAGATTGTGCCTATGCGGGCAATAATCAATTGGAACGTGTGGTTGATTGAAATTGATGTCCCATATTATGAGACAAAATTGTATGGCATGATATGGGATGTGTCATAATGATTTCGCCTTATAATCGGGACCCATATGATCGATTGATTGGTTGATTGGTTGATTGATTAATTGATGGATTGATTGATTGAGATGTGAATTGAGACGTTTCAAATGATCAAGTGTTATTACTGTACATATATGATATATGAATTGTACTAACATGCATAAGGGAATTGAGACGAGGTAAGTCATCTATATTGTGTATATAGACTACCTCTAGGCGTATTTCCTTCCTAATAGGGGTTTAGGGGATGAACTTGCCGAGACATTGTCTCACCCTGTCGTGGGCTTAACCTTTTCAGGTCCTTAGATGGCGGTCCCTCCAAAACGTTTTGGTCGGCCTCAGGGAATAACCGAGTGGAGCATAGACGTCCATGTCCTCGGGAGTCACTAGGTCTTTAAACTTGTAGTGACCATTGGTTGGGTCGATGAGGGCTTACCTCATCGATCAAGGGCATGGTATCACCATGGGCTCAATGGGTATAAGGAATGTCCCATTCAGGGTTTTGATGTCCTCCCCGCTATGGTTGATGCCGCTCTAGGTGAGGGTGTAGCTAACCCTCCTAATGGGGTTATGGAGGACCTGAAGCCCCTGGAGCCTATCGAAGTAGAGTCCGAAGGATTGGCAAATGTGTCTGACTAGTAGATCGTAGGACAATTTCTTTTTTAGAGCCAATCTTTTGTAAATAGACTAGCTTTGTATATAAACCTAGTGTGTTTATGAAAGCGTGTTTGTTTGTGAAATTATTATCCTGCTTTTCTATCCCATGTTGTTTGTTGTCAAGGGTTTTTATTTCACTTCCGCACGTGCAATGAAATAAATGGGTCGGCAATGCATCATGAGACGTCGTAATTTCATTGACCACCGAGGGTTGTGCGTGCGCTCGAGGTTCGGGGCGTGACAGATGTAGTATACTTTCACAATAATACTTAGAATTCTTCGAGTAAAAAATGTTCAATTAAGGCATTAATATGGGAGATTGTTGCAATTATAGGTTATTAATGGCTCAAGTAAGACGTCCCTTAAGTTCACGTGTTTCTTTAGTTCATGTGCTATAGCCTTAATGGATGTGTTAATGGATGCGTTAATGGACGCGTCTCTTCAGTTCTCATGCAACGCCTTTAAGATGTCCCTTCAGTTCACAAAAATAGAGTTCTTTGTCTTTAAATAGACGAGTTTCTTTAGTTGTGAATAATGAATTCTTCTTAAGAAAGTTGTCATCTAATTATGTCAATTTCAAGAAGTATCCGACAGAGTCATATTTTGCATAATACTAGTTCAAATGGGTTCGAGGTATTGTACATTAGGAGGCATAGTTTGTGACATCCAGATTTTCGGGTTCTAATTTCGACTGGATAAATAGGGCCGTTTTAATCGGAATTTTGTAGAGGACCGTTTTTATTGTGAAATTGGGATGCAAGATGGGTTATTGGATGATGAAAAATAACAATTGGAGCATGGAGACATTGATTAATTTTATAGAGGCTAAGTAAGAGTGAATCATGAGGGAGTGGTTGTGCAATTGAAGCCATTGCTAGGAAATTCGTAACATCCCCACACCCTAGCAAGAATGGACCACTTGGGAGGTTATATGGGACATTTTGATGGCCTAATAAAGGCCAAGTATTTATACATGGTTTAGATTGATTTAAGGGAGATATTTTGCAAAATATCAAACCTTGGTGGAGCCCTCACTCCTCATAGCTATCCACCTCTCTCTCTCATACCCCACAACCGAACAGCTTCTCTCCTTGATCGTCTAAGCCCTTCTTCTCCGTTCCATGCGTGCGACCTCCAACCAGGAAGGGAGAAGGCCAGCAGGGGCAGCTCGTTGCCGCCAGACCGCCTGCCAGCACCACTGCAACCCACGTTCCTCTGCTCCCTTCGTCTCTACCACCATTCAACCGAAGCCGTCTCTCTCTCCGCTCGGCCCATGTCCCACGAAGCTGCTGCTACTGCACGTCTTCAATTCAACGAGTGGAAGTCAGCAAGCGGTGAAGCCCTCCATCTCCACGCTGCCACCTGCGGATTTATTAGCCTTCTTCGGTCAACACTTCTCTTGGTTGAAGCCGCTGGTTGACTGAGCAATCCATTCCCACGAAGCTGCAACCCATCGAGATCTCACTTTGCTGCCACGTGCTTCTCCATCTCAATGCCGTGGAAGCCCACGATCCCTTCGCAAAGCCAACGCACACCAGCTGAAGACCGTCGAAGCCCCCCCTCAACCGAATCTCTCTCTGCTGATGGTTGCTCTTTACTTCATCACGTGGATTGCTGCCTCAACGAAGACCAGCTGCTTCGGTCTTCCTTCGCCACACCAGCTGGACCGAGCCCAACGCCACAGCTGCTTCTTCATTCAGCCCAATTGAAGACTTGAAGCCCACGTGAATTGCATCAATTCAGCTCATGGGGGTTTAATTTAATTGAAGCCCATGTGGAGTTCGGCCCAAGCTCGGTAGCCCATTCTCAGTTTATTTGCTCAGCCCATTGAAGTTGTTTTTCGGCCCAGCTCGCAAGATCAGCCCACAATCCATTGGAGATTAGTTTGAAGCCCAAGCTCAGGCCCAAGTTGAGCTTGTTTTTTTTAGCTCAGAGTTTCTTCGGGCTTGTGAAGTTCTTGGCCCGACCCAAGTTCGGCCGCCGTTGCGTCGTCGTCGCAATATCCCAGTCTTCGCTTTGCGCAAGTGAGTTTTACTCACTGATGCCTTCTTAGTTTGCTAATTATGCCTAAGGGTTGATTAGATTTAATTATTTGCAATTAGGTGGATAGATTAGATTAAAGTAATTAAATTAAAGACTCTTTGATGCATGTTAATTAAATTGATTGTGCATTTAGCTAGTAAACATGTCCTATTATTTATTGGATGCTTCTTGGGATTTTTCCCGTCCCTTATCGGGTGTTAATTAGGCAATTCGGGCCTAGGTGGAATTTTTAGGAATTAAATATTAATTTTCGAAATTAATTATTTAATTATTTATTTCCCAAAAATTCAACTGGGATGGCCAGTGACCGGGACTTTATGCTGATGATCGTGGCGCAGTCCGTTTATTTAATTGAGCTTTATATTGTGCTAAATTGAATTTATTGTATTTATTTATTTAACTTTCGAAATTAATTATTTAATTATTTATTTTCCGGAAATTCAACCGGGATGGCCAGTGACCGGAATTTTGTGCTGATTGTCGTGGAGCAGTCCGTTTATTTATTAAAGCTTTAATTCGTGTCGAATTGATTTAATGGTGCATTTTTTGAGTTATGTTATTAAATAATGGAATTTTGGCCTTATGATTGAGAATTGGTCGGGTATCGGTTGTCAGTATTGAAAGTGAGTTGGTAAATCACCTAGAGAATGCACGTGACCCAATGAATTGGAATGTCACTTGGGAAAGACACGTGGCTCGGTGCTTAGATATGTCATCTTGGCGAAAAGGTAGCCTTAGAGAATGCACGTGGGTCGGAGACTCGGCATGTCTTCCTGGAGAATGCACGTGGCTCGGTGACAGAGTATGGCATCGTAAAAAGGGTCGGGTGGGACCATAAAACCACTAAATCTTGAAAAGGTCGGGTGGGACCGTAAAGCCACTAAATCTTGGAAAGGTCGGGTGGGACCGTAAAGCCACTAGATCATGAAAGGGTCGGGTGGGACCATAAAACCACTAAATCTTGAAAAGGTCGGGTGGGACCATAAAGCCACTAAATCTTGAAAAGGTCGAGTGGGACCATAAAGCCACTAGATTCAAGGAATTGCTTGGTGTGGGATGAATGACCTAGAAACGATTCGACTGACTTGTAATCGACTAGGTCGATTGATCGATTATTTGATCTGAGTGTAATTTGATATGATTCATTGCCTTGGTTTGATGTTGTGAATTGATCGATTGAATGGAAGTGACCGTGAGTGGTCTTGTTGGCGCGTAATCAACTAAGTCGGTTAGATCGATGCTTCGATCTATGATATGATTGCTTGGGTGCCTATTTGATCTGTGCTAACATGCAAGTGGAATCTGAGGCTAAGGTAAGCCCTCTAACTCATGTTGTGTATAGGCAACCCTAAGGTGTATTAGTTTACTAATCGGGTCTTAGTGTGGTAGAACTTGCTGAGACATAGTCTCATCCCAGTTTGGGGAAAACATTTCAGGACCCCGATGAAGAACCTGAGGAGAAAGAACTCGAAGAGGAGTAGTTGAAGGAGAACCCCGAGGATGATCTAGAGTAGGATCCTGATGACTTTTGCTATAGAATCAATTTGCGTAGAAACTAATCATTTTAGTATGGCTTATCTATGAACATAAGGGTGTTGGTTTTTAGGTTCAATTTCCTAGTCCTACTTGTATATCCCATTGTTTTATTGTCTGGGGATTTTATAACTGCTTTCGCATGTGCTATTAAAAATGAAAAAGGTCGGCGATATGTAATCATGGGATATCGCAAACTTATAATCAACCAAGCTTGAAGGATGGTCACGTTACCGAGAGTCGGGGCGTGACATAGTTCGTGAACCTATTTAGCACCGTTGGCAGGAACTAATCACCTTAAAGAAATTAAGTATCCTATACAACACCTCTTATTTAATTCATTTATGAATTTGTAGCATCTAGCAAATTTTATTTGATTTGTAATAAGTCATCTTTACTTGTAAAGATTATATATACATTGGGTTGGTCATTATTTTTAATTTGTTATATGCTTTCTCAATGTTATTATCTCTATTTATGTTTTCTAAATACAATAACCAATGTTACATAGTTTTCCTCCAATACATTATTTTAACAAAATATTAAACACATGAAGTTGTCAACGACCAAAAGCAATGTTATTGATATTGATGCACATTGATGACCTTTAATTATCTGTCGATATATGACGAGATATGGTTGGCAATTGTCGACAAGGGTATTAGTTCAAAGGGTTTAATAGATCCTTAACTAAAACACCAAGAGAATGATGAATACCCAGAGGGCATCAGGGTGCACTTGTGGGATTTTGAGTTTGGAACCACTAGTAAATGAAGCAACAAAATCTAAGAAATTATGGAGTAAGAATGGATGTGGCAATAACTTGACATTGTTGCGACCTAACCCTTGAGAGAGAGAATAGGTTTAGGGATATTGCCTAAAAGATAGGCCTACGACCTTTGATTAGGCGTGAGCTCTCCCAAGCCCATACCTCGCGCAACATTAGGGCATTCAACTTGTTGATATGAGAATTTTTTAATGAGAAGTTACCATTAGTATATTCATATCGATTAGACACCAAGTGAGGTATGATAGTATGTCTCACTTCCTATGCAACTAAAGAATCTAGGGTCAGAGACTTGGTTATACTAGTTAATCAGTTTAGAGGTGATCGGGTCCAGAGTGGGTAGGGTCTAGATCTGGACCCTATACCAGACCCTGTTTGTATTGAACCCTGTGCCCGACCCATCCTATTTTTCTGGTCCGGTTCCAAGGTTAACCTTGTTTTAATTGGAACTTGTTTTGCGATCTCTTGATATCTTATACAACTTCGAATTTTATATTAATACGCAAGAAAATAACGTAATCCTCATAATTTGTATTGAAACATTAATCACTTGTAATAAATAAATACATGAACTTTTTAACTAAGCAAAATTAAGGATCCACAGAGCTAATCATAATAAATAAAATCATAAGGCAAAGAATTAACAACAAACATGGGTCTAATATTAGTCTTATTCCCACAACTACTACATAAAGCTACTCATTCATGCAAGCATAAATCCTACTACAGAAGAAAAATAGACGAACCAATCCACATGGTACACAAGAACTTGGCGGCGATGAACACCGTCCATCCATTGGATGGTGTGAGAGGGAGCCGATGGGAGGAAAGCAAGTGAGGAAAAGGGAGAAGAACGACGAAAGAGGAGTGCCATGCGTGTTTAAGAGAGCCAAAAGGAAAAACGTTGTGTGATTGCGAGAGTAAGAATATAAATTATGGGAAAAAATAGGGTTTTGGACCTATACTTACAAAACCAGTTCCAAAACCGGTCCGGGAACCAGTTCTTGGGTGGGTAATCAATTGGACCCAATTCCTAGACCGGTTTAAACCAGTTCCAAATTTTGGGAATTGGTTCCCAAACTGGTCTCAACAGGAACCAATTCCCGACCTTGTTTTCCGGGTGGGCCGGTCCGATTCCCTAGTATGCCCGGTCCAGTTGCATACCCCTAAATCAATTAGTGTCCTTTCGGTATTTAATCTTATTCATTTCAAAACCAATTTTTGTCAATTAGTCTGAATTGATTTTTTACTTATTCACTAACATATGAGGTGATCATGCGGATGTGCAATCATTAAAATAACTATCGATAGCTGAGAAAGCATTAAATAAGCTACAAGGAAAAACAAGCATCTAGCATTGAATAAATAAATGCCAATACTAAGTGGGCCAAAGGGAAGCTAAAACTAATATAATTAAAGCACTCGATCAATTGATAATTCGCCCCTGAGAGGAAACATTAAAACCCTACAAAGCCCCAAGTGTTGTTCAAATTGAGCACAATTTCTCTTATCAAAGATTTTCCCATAACTTTAAGAGAGGGCTATCCCAAAAGACTATTTTTAAGCATTTCCAAGAGGTTCTAATTTTGTGGGATCTTTTTGGATTATTTTTTGGAATTTTCCAAAAAAAAATTTAATGAATTTTCAAATTTTCCAAATTTTGTTGAATTTTTTTTTTATTTTTAAAATATTTTTATGCACTTTTTGATTTTTTTTATTTTTAAATTTTATAAAATTTTCTGAATTTTTTTAATTTTTTGAAATTTTTTAAATTTTTTGAAATTTTTTATTTTTTTGAATTTTTATCATTTTTCGAATTTTTGAATCTTTTTCAGTTATTTTTGAATTTTTTGTAATTTTATATATTTGATATATTTCTTATATTATACTTTATTATTATAACCTTTTTAAAAAAATTTCTCTTTTTCCTTTTTAATTAATTATTTTTTAATTTGTTATTATTATATTTGGATAAAGGGGGTTCGGATCGGGTAAATAGGATCCGACCCACTAACTTGACCCACCTATCGAATTCCACCCGCTTCAAATTAAATATGAGATTCATTTCGATGGTATCATCTTCGCTCGAGTTTAATTCATCTTCATTGTGTTGCTTGCTTATGCTGATGTCAAACTTGAATCGTTAGATTTTTGTCATACGAGATTTTAGAGCTTGAAAATCCTTCGCCAGAGCTACTCTAACAATGGTTATGATCTTCAGCCAATTAATACTTGATAGTGGCTTAGCGTTATTTGGAGTAGTTGACCAACGAGAGGTAGTCAGTGAAACCAAAGCTCGGGTGAGTGTCCAGTTCATCCATGGAGTTTTCCGTGAAGGCATTTGTGTGGTGAAGGGGTCCTCGGGTGCAGAGGAGTTTTTTTTTTTTTTTTTGGCTAGAAGTGTAGAGTAGTTGAGGCGTGATGAAAAAGAAGAATCAAGGAATAAAAGAAAAAAGAAAAGAATTTAAAAAAATAATAATAGAAAAAGAAAAATATTTTAAGAATCGGGTTAAAGAAGACTTTCTTATTGCATTTGATGGCAATGTGGTAAATCTTGTATGTCATGAGATTAGTTGGGTAATTAATAATGGTGCATTTATTCTACTACATCTCGTAGGGATTTTTTTATATCTTACAAGTCAAAGGACTCTACATCTATGATGATGAGAAACAATGGGCTGACTTAGGGCGTGTTTGGTAACGATTCTGTTCCCGGGAGTAAATTCTTATCAGAACTGATTCTTTTTTATTCTGTTCCCAAGAACTGATTCTAAGCATTTTAAACCGTTTGGTAACTGTCCAAAATTTCTGATTCTAGAATAGAATTGCGTTTGGTACCGTGTTTATTAATTCTGTTCCAAATCAATTTCTTTTACTTTTTAAATATTTTTTTTACTTTTTTACTTTCTTTTCTTTTCTTTTTTTTTTTTTTTTTCATTTTTTCCTTTTTTTTTTTCATTTTTTCATTTTTTCTTTTCTTTTTTCCTTTTCTTTTTCCATTTTCCTTTTCTTTTTCCTTTTTTTCCTTTTTTTCCTTTTTTCTTTTTTTTCCTTTTCTCTCATCTTCTTCTTTTTCTTCTTTTGGCCGGTCGCCGGACCAGCAACCGGCCAAACGAGGACCAGCGACCTCACCAGAGCGTCGCCGGCCCTCGATGAGGCCGGCCCTCGTCAGCCGAGCCTCGCCGGCAGCTGGGCAAGGCTCAGCCTCGCCAGATCTGGCGAGGCCGAGCCCCGCCGGTGGCCAGGCGGGCCTCGCCAGGGCTAGGCGACGCCTGCCAGGCCACCGGCGAGGCTGAGCAAGCGTCGCCTGGCCACCGGTGGGGCTGGGTGTCGCGAGGCTTGCCCAGCCCCTGCCCAGCCCCGATGAGGCTCGGCCTCGCCAGATCTGGGGAGGTCGAGCCTCGCCGGTGGCTGGGCAAGCCTCCGGCGAGCTCACCGATGGCTGGGCTTGCCTTCGGCAAGCTCGCCGGACCTCACCCTAGTCTGGCGAGCTCACCGGACCGGCGGCCGGCGGCGGCGACGGCCAGCGACAGTGGACGGCGGCGGGCAGTGGTGGACGGCGGTCGCAAGATGGCTGAAGGGAATAACAAAAATTCTTGATTTTGATTCTCAAATTTGTTCCCGGAACAAGAATCAACTTTTTTTTGGTTCTTGATTCTATTCCCAATCTGTTCCCGGGAACAAAAATTTTACCAAACGCGATTCTAGGCCGAAACTGATTCTGGGAACAAAGAATCAGAATTTAGCCCTGTTTAAATGGTTACCAAATAGGACCTTAACTTCTAGGCATTGGTGATGTGTGCCTAGAAATCAGGAATGGCACAAGGTTAGTATTGAATAATGTTAAGCATATACCTGATGTTCGTTTGAATATGATTTTCACAAGTAAGCTAGATGATGAGTGGTATTGCAACATGCTAGTGATGGTCGCATGGAAGCTTACTAAAGGTTCTATTGTTGTGGCAACAGGCGAAAAAATGTTCCTCATTATATATTATGCAAACAAAGTTGTCCACAAACAAAATTGATGTAGTAAACAATGAAGAAACAACTAAGTTATGGCACAAGAGGCTCAGTCACATTAGTGAGAAGGGTTGTTAGTATTGGCCAAGAAAAAAACTCCTTTCAAGAATGAAAAGTTCAATGCTTAAGGAGTTTCTAATTATTTAGCAAGAAAATAAAACGAAGCTGCATTTAAAAGCTTTCCTCATTCAAGAAAGTCATGTATACTTGTTTAGTACATTCTAATATATGTGGTCCTATGAAGACAAAATCACTTGGTGGCTCTCTTTATTTTTTTTATTTTCATAGATGATTTTTGAAGGAAGATTTGGGTTTATATCTTGAAAACTAAATATCAAGTATTATATGCTTTAAAGCAGTTTTAGGCTTTAGTTGAGAAACGGACTGGAAAGAGTTGAAATGTATTAGAATTAATAACAGGGGAGAGTATATTGGACATTTTGATGAATATTACAGACAACATGGTATTTTTACATTAAAAGACACCTCCCAATACATCTCAATTAAATGGCTTAGTTGAGTGAATGAACATGACACTAATTGAAAGGGTAAGATTTTTACTTTCATATGGATCTTTTTAGGAGAGAGATTTTAGATACGATTGCACATGTATTAAATCTTACTCCATGCATTCATTTACAATTTGATGTTCCTAATAGAGTTTCAACAGGCAAATATGTTTTTTTATGATTTTTGCATGTCTTTGGGTACAAGGCATTTGTATATGTTCTTTAAAGATAAGAGGTCTAAACTTGATGTAAAAACACGACAGTGCATATTTATTGGTTATAGACAGTTAATGTTTGGCTAGAAGTTCTATGATCTAGTTGAGATGAAAGTTATAAGAAGTAGAAATGTTGTGTTTATAGAAGATAAGACAATACAAGATACTGAGAAATCAAAGATGATTTCAGTGCCACAAGTTAATGATGATTTGATTGACTTGGACTAGCGGCAAGTCTACCGAACAAAGCATCCCGAGCCCCTGTCTCCATCTACAGCTACTTGAGATTGTTTAGTTTGTCTACAATCTCTTTTAGTACCTTGATGCCACTTTGACAAAACCCAAAAGTGATCTCAATAGCTCACAGACTACACACACCAACCTACAGTTCAACCCGAGGTTAGAATTCACCTCTCGACCCCTCAAAACCAACATGCAACACCCGTCTATCACTTAGCGGTCGTCTACCCACCATCTTGACCAACATAGCTCCCTTGCACTCAGTTCTTTAACCATTCAAACCCCGATCATCACATGCAAAGACCAACAGCTTCATTTTAGTGCCCATCTAACCTATTCCAACTCAAAATAGAAGCATCAAGACTCAATCTCCCACCATCTAGCATGCTCCGCAAGTTCCCTCAACAAACAGTGGATAAATTTTAGTTTAGGACCTCATCATTTCTTTACCCGTGGCTTAGCTTCGATGTTGGCTCGCTGCTCTTCAGAATTCTGCCCTCAAATGTGCATGAAAAGAAGAAGAAGAAGAAGCTCAAGTCGCTAAGTTCTGCTTTTGTGCAAGCCGCGCAAGAGAGAAAAGAGAGAAATCGATAAAGAGGATTTTGGGTTTGTTTTGGGGAGAAGAGAATGGCATGAGTTCTGAGGAAAAATCAAATATGGGTGTAGATTTTATTTTAAATCCCAAGAGTAGATATTATTAGGAAGAAATGATTATGTCTCCTCTGAAGGCTTCGGGTTGGAGAGAAACCGAAAGGGAAGAGATGAATGTTGTGGCTCCCATGCACACATTCTTCTTTATGGTCGACACCTGGCACTCGAGAATGGTTAAATTTAAGTTCTAATCAATGTCATTAATTAGTCTAATAGTTTCTAACATCTTCTAATTAGTTTTGTTTCAAACTCACAAAATTTCTGGTGCTCTCGTAACTATACGAGTCTATGAGTTCACACAAATCAAATTGATGAATTAACATCTCAAAGCTAACCTACAATACAAATAAGAATTAATCGTGAGAAATTACTAAAGTTAGTGTTCGGTAATAAAATTACAATTGCTTATAAGTTTTTAATAAAATTTCTAATTAAATCTCTCATAACGGCAATCTATAATCTTAATCGAAAAGTAAAGCGCTTGGGCCTAAATACCCGTCTTTGGCCCACTGGGCTCATCCCACGACATTCACGGCCCACTAGACTTAATTCACAACTTTAGCAAACCCAACTCTTGGCCCACTCCAAGCGAACCCCAAGTCCATATCCTATCCTTTGACCGATCGAGCCCATGCTCGATATCTTCGTGCAGCTCATTAACTACTTAAGCCCATACTTTCCTCATGGCCTGTTAGGCTTGTAATCTCACCCGCTTTAAAATAATCCAAGCCCATAACAATCCGATTACACTTATAAGGTCGGTAAATTTCAGGATGTCACACAAGTGAACTAGAGTGTTATGCACAAGTAATAGTGTAACATCCTCAAATTCCAAGCCGTAAGAATAAGGTATAAAGGTTGATCATGGGAATCAATGACATAAACCTTGGAATCAATCACTTTCAAGACGTTCAACATTGCCTATGGCGTCGATGCTAACCCACCAAATCATGCTCTCGTACCAAGGATGGAATGAGGGTGTGATAGTAAGTTTTTGGTATCATAGCGGGGTTAATTACTTGGAATCATAAGGTGCGCTAAAAGTTAGGCTAATTAGTTAGGAAAAATACCATGCATGTGTTTGTTTGAGTGATTTCTTAAACACTTTCTTTAGAAATCCAGTAGAACACCATGAGTGCTCGGGACTAGTCGACTTCTAAAGGAAAGTCAAACCAAGATCCCAAAATACTGCAAGCCCTTACAACCATAGGAGGTTTAATGGAACAACAGGCACAACAATATGTTAATAGTAATGGGAATAGTGACCGACCAATGCAAGGATTAGTAGAAGAGTTCCTGAAACTGAACTTAATCACTTGCTACCGTTACTCTTCAGTTTTCTGTTGAGGTCTATCTTGTAGAGGTACTCAAATTGGATGAGTGATCGATTTCTAGGTTTCATCGTAAACCTAATTGGTTACTTCCAATTATGTAAAACTCAAGCCATTGAAATTTGCTTGAACTACAAATCCTGAGGAAGCAGCATCATGGTTCGATGAACTAGAAAAGATATTTGCACTACTAAAGTGCTCTGATGAGGATAGAGTTACATTGGCAGTGTATCAACTACAAGGCAATGCCAACCATTGGTGAAAGGCAACTTAAGGGAGAATATTCCGTGATGGTGTAGTTATTACTTGGAATGCTTTTGTGGAAGCATCAATGGAAAATATTTCTCGGAGTGTGCCCGTGACTAAAAGATGGAAGAATTCCTACAACTCCACCAAGATAATATGACGGTCAGGCAATACGAGGCAAAGTTCTCTGAACTATCCAAGTATGCTTCCCGATTGGTTGAGGATCTCATAGAGAGGGCTAAGCGATTTTGGGATGGATTAAAGCCCATAATATGAAACCAACTTGTGCCATTAAATCTAAAAGATTATGGCGAGCTATATGAGAGGCCTTAGTTAATTGAGAAGGACACCATGGAATGAGCAATGAATCGACCTTATTATCTCGCCTTGAGAAGTGGGAACCAGTGTTTAGGTAAGTGGCGGAACATTTTGTGTGATTAGTTGGATTGAAATCTGAACCATTAGAATTCATACTCAATGTCTCCACTTCATTGAGAAATAAAGTGTTGTCCACCCTAGGATGTCAAGGGTGTAAAATGGGTATAGGTGGTTAGGAAGAAATCATAGACATAGTCATATTGGCTATGTACGACTTTGACATTATCATCGAGATGGATTGACTCATTACACAACGAGCTTATGTCGATTGTTATGGTAAAACAATCTAATTTAATCCTCTCAAGTTTCCCAATTATAAGTTCATAGAAAATGGGGGAGGACCCTCCATGTCCTTAATTTCCGCGTTAGAAGCCATTCGACTTCTTGACAAAGGTTGCTAAGGATACTTGGCGACGGTGATGGATATGTCCAAGGAAGAGCCAAAATTAGAAGACATTCCAATAGTATGGGAATTTCCTGATATCTTTCCAAAGGAGTTACTGAGATTACCTCTAGAAAGAGAGGTGGAGTTTACCATCGAATTAATTCCAAGAATGGAGCCCATCTCTAAGGCTCCCTATCGAATGTCATTGTCAAAACTTAAGGAGTCAAAAGTGCAACTCCGGGAATTATTAGATAAAGGGTTTATTCATCCAAGTGCTTCACCATAAGGTGCACCAGTTTTATTTATGAAAAAGAAGGATGGGGTGTTACGCCTCTGTATCGACTATAGGCAGCTTAACAGGATCACTATTAAAAACAAGTATCTTTTGCTGAGAATTGATGATTTGTTTGACCAACTTCAAGGGGCATCTGTATTTTCAAAGATAGATTTGCGATCGGGATATCATCAATTCAGAATTAAGAAGGAGGATATTTCAAAGACGGCTTTTCAGACACAGTATGGACACTATGAGTTCACTGTGATGATGTTCGGTTTGACAAATGCACTAACGGCATCCATGGACTTGATGAATAGAGTTTTCAAGGAATATTTGGACCACTTTGTCATAGTATTTATTAATGATATTCCCGTGTATTCTTGGAACCCAGAAGAACATGAATAGTATTTAAGAATGGCACTGCAAACCCTTTGGAAGCACGCATTTTATGCAAAATTCAGCAAGTACGAATTTTGGCTCAATCGTGTGGTATTTCTTGGTCACGTGGTATCTAGTGACGAAATTTCAGTGGACCCAGCCAAGGTGGAAGTAGTGTTGAATTGGCCAAGACTGACCACAATCACGAAGGTTCAGAGTTTTTTTTGGGCAGGCAGACTATTTCAGAAGATTCGTGGAAAGATTTTCTTGCATAACTACTCCTCTAACGTAACTATTGCGGAAGGATAAAATTTGAGTGGACAGATAAATGTGAATGGAGTTTCCAGGAGCTTAAGCAGAAACTCACTATTGCTCCAGTCTTGACGATACCTTCCGGACCAAGAGGTTTTGAAATGTACAGTAATGCCTCTCGTAAAGGGCTAGGATGTGTATTGATGCAACATGGGAAAGTAGTGGCTTATGCATCGAGACAATTGAGGTCCTATGAACTTAATTATCCAACCCAACCCAAGATTTGGAATTGGCTACAATTATATTCACCTGAAAGATATGGAGACGCTATATTTATGGTGAGAAGTTTGTGATTCACATGGATCATCAGAGTTTGAAGAATTTGTTTTCCCATAAGGAGTTGAATGTATGACAGAGGCATTGGATGTAACTCTTAAAGGATTACAACTATGAAATATTGTAGGATCCCGACAAGGCAAACTAAGTTGTTGATGCTCTCAGTTGGAAATCCACAATTGCGCAATTGATGATCCAAGAATCGAAATTGCTTGAAGGAGTTTGTGATCTAGAGTATAAACTTGAGATTGGCTATCTATCGAGCTTATTAACTACTCTTTGGATTGAGTTAGAGGTGTTATTAAAGATTAAAACGTTGTAGTGGGTGGATACAAAAATCCAAAATACCATAAAAGAAGTTGCAGAAATGAAGAGATCGGATTTTCATGTCATAGAAGATGGAATAGTGAAGTTTCATGGACAATTATGTGTGTCCAACGATGTAAAATTAAAAAAGAAATTCTTTCTGAAGCTCACCACAGTTCATACAGCATACACCCTGGCAGCACAAAGATGTATAGGAATCTTTGGCAACATTATTGTTAGAATGGCATGAAGTTGGATATCACTAAGCACATTGCAAAATGTCTACCTTGTCAACAAATAAAGGCGCAACATTGTAAGCCAAGAGGACTACTACAGCCGTTGGAAATTCCAAAATGGAAATGGGAACATATCATCATGGATTTCGTCCTGGGTTTACCGAGAAGTCAAAGAAGGAACGATTCCATTTGGGTGATAATTGATAGACTTACGAAGTCCGCTCATTTTCTAGCAGTGCGAAAGAATTTCTCATTAGACAAATATGCGGAATTATATATATGGCAAATAGTTCACTTACACGGGGTGCCGTTGACTATTACTTCATATCGGGATCCTAAATTTACTACCATATTTTGGAAAAGTTTACAAGCCACCCTGGGAACGAAACTGGAGCATAACACCACTTATCATCCACAAACAAATGGCCAAACTAAAAGAACCATCTAAACTTTGGAAGACATGCTTCGAGCATGTGTTATAGATTTCAAGGAAAGCTAGGATGAGCATTTGCATCTCATTGAGTTTGCATATAATAATAGTTACCAACAAAGTATTGGTATGACATCATTTGAAGCACTCTATAGTCAAGCTTGCAGGACTCTAGTGTGCTGGGATGAAGTTGGAGAAAAAAAGATCACTGGTCCAGAGCTAGTTCAACTTACTATAGACGTTGTTTAGACTACGTGAGATAGAATGAGAGCCGCCCAAAGTCGTCAAAAGAGTTATGCTGATAATAGGCGGAGACCCCTAAAATTCCAGGTTGGGGACCATGTTTTTCTTAAAGTATCGCCCATGAAAGGTATGTCCCGTTTTGGTAGGAAAGGAAAATTGAGTCCTAGATTTATAGGACCTTTTGAGATACTAGAACAGATAGGGAATTTGGCCTATCAGTTGGCTTTGCCACCAAAGCTTGCTCAAGTCCACAATGTTTTCCATGTTTCAATGTTAAAGAAAGTATGAACCCAATCCGGCACACGTGCTAAACTTCAAGGAGATCAAAGTAGATGACAAAGTGTCCTATATTGAGGAGCCGGTGCAAATCATGGATCGAAAGGAGTAAATGTTGAGAAATAAGGCCATTCCCTTAGTTAAAGTAATATGGCAACACCACGAGGTCAAAGAAGCAACCTAGGAGAGTAAAGAAAGTATGAGACAGTCATACCCGCACCTATTAAGCCAAGTACGTATTTAAATTTCAAGGACGAAATTTTATTTAAAGGGGGAGAAATGTAACATCCTCAAATTCCGGGCCGTGAGAATAAAGTATAAATGTCAATCATGGGAATCAATGACATAAATCTTGGATAGACCAAGACATGACATGTTCGGTCATGGACCTGGTCCACCCGAGCGAGACCTGGTTAGGGCAAATAACTAAGCCCAACCACGGAGTTTATTTTAAGACATCCAATGGACCAATTCTAATTGGAAATGGCCATTAACAAGTTTAAGAAGGCTACCGACTTCATTGCACTCATTTTATTAAAGTTTAGTAAATTTTAGTCTGAGCCTCAGTTTTCATGAAACCATCGATCGTGCACAAATATGAACAACTTCTCTAGTTAGGCGATACCCTATGTTAGTCTCATGATTGCCTTAAATGAGATTTTGACACAAATCAATTAATGCAGGGATGAATCATCGAACGAGTGTCAAGAGGAAATTAGAGTTCTAGAATCTTTCATAATCTTTTGACCTAATCCATCCTTATCCATTATGTGCCACGTGTCATTTGCAAGGAGGAAGGAGAAAACTTGCATGCCAAGTAGTTGGGAAAAATATCTAAGCTTCATTTAATGATTTTGGATCTTAGTTCATAAATGATAGGGATGAGTCACCAGTTAGGTGTCCCCTAGAAGGTTAGACCACGATGACCCTAAAACATAGCCTTGGTGAATAAGGCAAAAGCCAACCAATTAGAAATAGACATTAGGCATCGAAGGAGCTTATGTGTCCCTTAGGGCCATAGGCACATCATAAGCCTAAAGCAAACTTTGGAGGGTAAGTAAATAGATGGACCAATCACAATCAAACACGAATAAGCATAGGCGCCAACTAAGGAAACTAGATAGGCCAACTCGTTCCTTAGGCTTAATCATGAGATTGGTACCAATAATTGAAAAAAAAGGAGGCCTATAAATAGGAGAAGGCATTCTCATATTTTGAGGCTTAGCCATTCTCTCCTATCCTCTCTCTCCCTGTCCTCTCTTTCATGTCATTCTCCTCCAAGCCGCCCTAGAATCCAACCGACCACCAAAGAAGCATATTGGAGCTAGGTCCAAAAGGTTATAAATAGACTTTCCTAACTCTTCGATCAGGCGATGTGCTACACGTATCAATTTTAGGATCACGTCATCATTTTTTTGTGTTGGCTTTGTATTGTTGTACTTGTTTGTTCCATTTGTTTGTTGTTACATCAAGTAAGTTCATGGTCTCGCATGGATGTCGAGCACATCCAGATGTCGAAAAAATGTCTCATATGACTTTGAACGTGTGCCCAGGTGGGGGCACAACCCTCACTTGATTTCGAGACAACATTAAAATGTGTTGTTACTCAAGACAAGTAACGGGTTGATGCTAAAACCGAAGCGAATAGTTCTAAGTCCAGACCGCGAGCCCAAGTCGTATCTGGCATGAGTTTAATTTAGTAGGACATAAGAGTCATTCATTAGTTCACCTCACATGGCACGCCTTCAGGCCTCTCATTTGGCTAAAGTTTAAACATAAAATGAATATGTTGATGCTTGAAACGCATGGACACACGATGGACTTATATGCCAACGCTGGGGGATGCTGGGTCGTTGCCTGGGGTAAAGCCCCAAATGCGTCTCAATACTGATATTGTGGATGATGCCAGCCCGAGTGAGGTCAATGCTGTCGCGACCTCCCCGAAGCGGGTTGGACCACGTAAGGGTTCAGCTAATGGATTACTAAGCCTAGACTTAGCTCGAGCTCTCCCAAGCCCATACCAATTCGCGACTTAGGGTTTAAGTTCTTAATATGCAAATGATTTTTATCATGGAGTCGCCACTAATCTATTTTTGGTGGGTCGATTAGAAACCCAAGTAAAGTAACGGGAGAATTACTTCACTCCTACGAACTAGAGATTGTGAGTTCGGGGACTTGGTTACGCTAGATTTCTCAAACGCCCTTTCGGTACCTTTTCTTTTAAAAAAAAATGTTTTGCAGGCAGCTTGGATTGATTTCAATTCACTTTTCTAACATGTGAGGTGATCATGTAGGTGCGCAATCCACCAATTTAACACTCAAGAAAGCAAATAAGAAAAATGCAGGACTTACCTCATGGCAATGAAAACATCTGCAGAGTTAAATTAGAATTCACATCCGCAATTCTTGATATGATTTCTACTTAACAATGTAATTTCTCAATTTTTGTTTTCACTTATTCAATGAGAACCATGCAGTGCATCTAATCTAACATGAAATGGCATGACAATGTGTTCTAAACTACATGACATGAGTAAAACATTTTTTGTGTTTTCTTAATGAACATGCAATAATCAAATATGCAAATCAAAATGACCTAATTATAATGACGGGCAATTTTTAATGAAACTAATTCTACATGACATACATTTTATGAACCTAATCCCACATGACGTGCACATGATATTTCTATTCCTAAAAATGCAATTTATCCTAAAAATTGAAACTAGTTTATCTAAAGACAAATTTTTGTATTTTTTATGATATTCGAAATTAAGACGAATGCAAAAAATTACCTAGCTAAATTAAAATTCCATCCAATTTAAACTTAGGATTAAGTCATGCTAAATCCTAATTTAAACTAAGACGTTATTTTAATCTAGCAATTTCTAACCTAAGATGCAAATTGATCTAATCTTAAAATGAGACATGTAATTCTATTCTAAAATGCATGATGATTTTTTATGGAAATTCGTAATTAAAAAACACTAAAAAAAAACTACTAGAGTGAAAATTAAAGGGGCACGTTATCTCTTCTAAAGCATGCATTTTAAAAAAAAAAACCTATTATGCAACCTACAAAAACACTAGCATCCTAAATTAACTAATTTTTCTTGGGATTTTTTCTGTTGTAAAAATTTAAAATCGAAAATTCTATTCTAAATTGACACGTGCAATTCTTAAAAAAACTAATATCTTGAATGCATTTTTTTTTGGATTTTTTTTTAACAAACGAAATAACTAAATACGCTAACCCTAGCCCTAATCTAACTTGCATTTTTTTTTTTTTTTGAATTTTTTATGCAAAATATCCAATTCAATCAAGATAAGATTAATACCCAAAATTGACGAACCATATCTCGCACATGAGATCGGGTCGGTCAATTTTAAATTAAATCGCGAATCGAATCTCGGGCATGAGATTGGATTGTCGATTTTTGTACGAGATTGTGAGTCGGATTTCAGGCGCGAAAATCAAACTCTTAATCCCTAGTTTGAGGGGTTATTTCACATTGGAACCTCAATCATGCATTAATGAATAATCACACTAAAAAACTATATAAAAACAAACTATAGACTATATATAAAAATAAAGATAAGATAATAATAATAATAAAACAAACTACCTAATGTTCCCCTTTTGCTTTTTTCTTTTTTTCTTTTTGTTTTGCTCCCACGCACGGCTTGCTCGTGGGTCTCCAAGGTGGCGCTCCGGCGAGGATCGGCACGGCTCACGGACGGCAGGAGGAGGGTTGTGGAGGCGGCTGGTGTCACGGCTCGGGGGGCGGTGAACTGCGGGGACGTTGCGGGTCGGCGCTCGGAGCAACGGCAGGAGGCTTGGAGGGAGCGGCGGCGTCGTGGACCGGCGCCGGGTCGCGACTTCACGGGGCAAGGCAGCTGGGGCGTCGGGGTGTTACGTCAGGGTCGGATCGGCACGCGTTTGGGAGCGGAGCAAAGGGGGCGCTCTCATGGGTCACGGCGGTGGCGCGGGGGGTTTCGGTGATGCGGCACGAGGTGCGGGGAAGGGCACGGCGAGCTGCTGTGGCACCGGTGCTCGGGCGGAGGGTTGCAGACGGCGTTCGTATCTCGCGAGTTGCAGTGGCGGCGGGTGAGGAGTGGCTCCGGCGTCACGAACCAGCGCGGATCGGAGATGAGGCTGAGCACGAGGATTGGCGGGGTGGCGACGGTGTAGGGGTGCGGCGGCGCGGCGTCGTGGCTATATCTCGGGCAGAGGGAGCAGTGGTTGGCTTGGAACTGGCGCGGTGGTGCGGCTGGGTGGAGTTTTGCTGCTGAAGTCGAACGGCGTAGGAGCAGAAACTGGTGGAAATCCAGGAGCGAAGAATTCTTGGAGAAGATGAACCGTAGGGGTCTTGTCTTCTCTATTTTATTCTTTTTTTAATATCCTCTCTCTCACGTCTCACTCTCTGCAGTCTCTCTCTCTGCTTTTTCCCTTCCTTTTTTAATCTCCTCCCCCTGACCTCATATTTTCTTTTGCAGGTTCTCTCCACACGGGCTCACTTTTTTTAATTAGCTCTCACAATCTCTCAAGGAAATTTTTCGTTCTCTTTCTGACAAGAGCTTTTTTTAATCTCTTCCTTTTTCTCAACTCCTGTGTCTCTCTGCGGACTCTCTCTGACTCTCTCTTTTTAATCTCTCACGAAACCTTTCCATTGAATGCCCCCCCTCCTTAAGCCAAGGATCCTTGCTTATTTATAGGCAACAAATGACATTAATGTGAACAGGTGAAAAAAGGGCAGCCGTAACCTTTCCTTGTTGTTCACGTTCGGCTCTTTTTTTCCAAATATGATGGCCACCGATTGTTAGTCCATCTTCTTGCAGGAGAATTTTCACGTCCCCCATTAATGCGTGCATGTGGTTGCATTAATGAGGAGAAAAAATGCACGTTAAGCACTCATCTTTCTTCTATTTTTTGACTTTCATTGTGTTTTTTCATACCAGCAAGAGAGAAACCACCTTTCGCTCGAGGGCCCCTACCACGTCCGCACGTCCGCCGAATTAATGCATGCATTAATGAGAGAGAGACAATGGACGTGTAGGAACTTTCTTCGAACTTTCTTCAATGCGCATTCAAATCAGTGGAGAGAGAGAGACCATCCTTTTATGAATATTATCGACCACGAGCCGCTGCGTCTTGTTGCCCTTTTAGTACCGATGCAAATGCGACTACATGAAATGCAATTTTACTATTTTTATTATTATTTTTTTATTTTTTTATGCAACTAATTACTAAATGACTAGGTAAAATTTAGGTGTCAACAGATGCTTGGAGGTCACTTGGATGCCATCCTAATAATGAGATCAGGATGTCAAAAGGGGGACCAATGCCCAATTGTTACTAGAAGAGTCAATTAATTTCGACTAATATGATACTGAAAAAGAAAAATGAAAGTCCATATGTGAGGCTTGAATTGATGCTCGCATATTTTGATATGTACTGCTGAGTCCTTACATCAATTTAAGCATATGTTACATCAGGTCACTTAGTGTTTGAATGGGTCTTATGTGATGCACGCATTTCTCTTAGTGACCGAAATGATTGTAAGCCATAGATTTTTGGGAAGGTTTGTTCTTATGCACTAACTCCTTATCTTGATGTTGGAAAGAACATAAATGATTGAGAGTTGTTCAAATGCATAAGCAAGGCAAGACACAAACCTTGTTATTGATTTGCCATCGATAAATGGGTGGTGATTTCGTATCCAAGAATCGACGGTAAGACGTCCTTCTATAAGAAAATTAGGAATTTCTACTTACTGAGTCACCAACTCATTCTTGTTGTTTTCACCATTTTAGATGTGTGATGGATGAACCACCCCCACCGACCATCTGTCCCGGCCTTCCCATCGATATGCTTACCGCTGTGATGGACACAGTAAACGTAGAAGAGAACGTCACCTACCGAAAATACACTTCTGCCAAATCCCACATGAACTTTGTAAGGGAATGAGCCTAGGATAAGGGCTGTTCTTGGGAGAAGCTCGGTAGAGGAACTAGACTACCCCAGTCTTTTGATTGATTATGTATGGAAATGAAAATAAGTAGCCCGGGACTAAGATGAATATGTAATCGAAATAGTTTTTGATATGTGTATGTGTGTATGAATATGTCGCGACCTCTTTTTTTTTCCGGCGCCCGCAATCGAGTACAGGTGCCTAAGGAGGCTAATGGCTCAGCTGAAATTGGTTAAGCCCGGACTCTCCCAGGTCCAACAATTCACGACTTTAATAGTCTAAATTTTTAACCTGTAAATCAATTTTTAAAATTGAGTCGCCACTAATCGATTTGGAGTGGGTTGATTAGATACCCAAGTGAAGTATCGGGAGAAATACACACTCCTGCGCAACCAAAGAAATTAGGATCGGGGACTTGATTACATTAGTTAATCACTAATGCCCTTTCGGTACCTAATCTTGTTTAAACCCTAGGGTTTTATTTTTCATGCATTTTGGAAAAATACAAGTCTCTTTGGCTTTTTATGAAATTTTTTGGCTTTTTCATGAATTTTCGGCTTTTTTTTGGATTTTTGGCATTTTTTGGAAAATATGAAATTTTTTTGATTTTTTTATTTTTCGGAAAATAAAATATTTTTTAAATATTTTTTAATATTTTTGGAAAATAAATTTTTTTTTTCTCGATTTTTTGGAAAATAAAACATTTTTTAACATTTTTAAATATTTTTTGAAAATAAATTTTTTTTTGTTTTTTTGAATTTTTTGAAATAAAATATTTATTATTTTATTTATTTATTTATTTAAAATATTATTTTATATTAAAATAATATATAAAAAATTGACCCGGGTTGGATGCGGCCGGGTCCGACCCGGCCGATTCGAATGAAGATGGGCCGCAACGCGAGCCCGACTTAGATTTTTTCCCCTTTATTTTTTATATTGAAAACGACGCCACGGCCGGGCGTTTGGGGGCGCCCGACCCAGCCCGACGACCCGGATCCACCACTCGCTCCACGACCCGATTCGCTGACCCGCTTCCCCGGCGAAACCCTACCCGGATCCGACCCAGCTTTCGACCCGACTCGCAGCCGCCCCCTTGGACCGCAAACCCTACCCGATTTTACGGGTCCGGATCCGCTTCGCGACCCGGAAAATAGCAAACCCTAGGGTTTACGAATTCGCGGCGCCGAAGAGGAGACCAAAGTGATCCTGCGGCGACGACGGCCACGGCGGTGACGGCAAAGGTGATTGGACTATGGAGAGGGAGTTGGTGACAGCGACAGGGAGAGCACGATACCTGCTCGGCAACAGCGCGACGAGGGCGAAGACGGCGACGGCGAGACCCCACACGAACCCCTCCTGCGTCTCTCTCTCTCCGTGCCTCTCTCTCTCTCTCTACTCTCCCTCCGGCGGGGCTCAAATCTAAGGCCGCGAGCCCTCGGCCCCCCTGAAGTCTCTCAGTGAGGTGTCTAAGGGCTGCGACTCGATCTGGCTCCCTCTCTCTCTCCGTGATCTCTGTCTGTGCTCTTCGTCGGGGATGGAGGGCCTATTTATAGGCGCGGAAGCGGTCGGTCGGCGAGGCTTCGACCTGCCGGTTGGACCGCCGTCCCATCCGCCATCATCGCCTTCTCCTATCACGTCCCGTCGATGCCACCTGCTCCTCTGCTCTACACGCGACTGCCGTCCGCTCATGCTTCTCTGGTGTCGCGCCTGCCCGCGCATGCTCTTCAGTGGCGCGAGGAAGAAGACGATGCAGAGGGGCCGAGCTTGAGGCGACAATGGGCCGATGGCCCATGCGGGGGGGCTGCTTCTTTGCTTCTGTTTTCGCTTTATTTTCGCTTTTCGATTTTTTGTTTATTTATTATCCAATAAAGAAAATAATAACTTAATAAAATAAAGCAGACCTAAATAAAATTAAGGCATCAACAGAATATATGTTGTTTTTATTTGATTGGCTTGTATATGTCTTGCCCAACTTCCATGTTTGTTTGTATGGGGATTGTTTATGATCGCTTCCGTATGTGCTTAACTAAAGATAAAAGACTTTTAGGACATTCGACATTGCCTGGGGTGTCGATGCTAACCCGCCGGGTGATGCTCTCATACCAAGGATGGAACGGGGGTGTGACAGATGATGAGTGCAAAAACAAATGGATTGATGGAATTAATGAGAATTCTTGATCCCACGGAATTGAATTGGATCCATGAATCTAAGAAATAGTGAGAATTCTTGATCTCTCTCAATATCTCTCTCAATTCGAAAATCCAGGATTTGAATTGATGTTCTTTCATTGATTTCTCCTAAATTGCATTGATTTCTCCTAAAGATTTCATTTTAATTGGAATTTGGTTATTCACCGTGTACGAGGATCCCCGCTAAGCATCCATGGCTGAATGGTTAAAGCGCTCAACTCATAATTGGCGAATTCATAGGTTCAATTCCTACTGGATGCACGCCAATGGGACCCTACAATAAATCTATTGGAATTGGCTCTATATCAATGGAATCTAATCATCCATACATAACGAATTGATGTGGTATATTCATATCATAACATATGAACAAACAGTAAGAACTCCAATTCTTATTGAGACTCGAACTCATAGGGAAGAAAATTGATTTATGGATGGAATCAAATATGCAGTATTTACAGACAAAAGTATTTGATTATTGGGGAAAAATCAATATACTTTTAATGTCGAATCATGATCAACTAGGACAGAAATAAAGCATTGGGTCGAACTCTTCTTTGGTGTCAAGGTAAAAGCCATGAATAGTCATCGACTCCCGGGAAAGGGTAGAAGAATGGGACCTATTCTGGGACATACAATGCATTACAAACGTATGATCATTACGCTTCAACCGGGTTATTCTATTCCACCTCTTAGAAAGAAAAGAACTTAAATCAAAATACTTAATATTAATAGCATGGCGATACATTTATACAAAACTTCTACCCCGAGCACATGCAATGGAGCCATAGACAGTCAAGTGAAATCCAATACACAAAATAATTTGATCTATGGACAGCATCATTGTAGTAAAGGTCGTAATGCCAGAGGAATCATTACCACAAGGCATAGAGGGGGAGGTCATAAGCGTCTATACCATAAAATCGATTTTCGACGGAATGAAAAAGACATATATGGTAGAATCATAAGCATAGAATACGGCCCTAATTGAAATGCATCCATTTGTCTCATACACTATGGGGATGGTGAGAAGAGATATATTTTACATCCTAGAGGGGCTATAATTGGAGATACCATTGTTTCTGGTACAGAAGTTCCTATAAAAATGGGAAATGCCCTACCTTTGAGTGCAGTTTGAACTATTGATTTAAGTAATTGGAAGTAACCAATTAGGTTTACGACAAAACCTAGAAATCAATCACTGATCCAATTTGAGTACCTCTATAGGATAGACCTCAACAGAAAACTGAAGAGTAACAGCAGCAAATGATTAAGTTCAGTAGTTCCTCATATAAGATTATTGACTCTAGAGATATAGTAATATGGAGAAGACAAAATTGTTTCAAGCACCGACAAAACCAAAAGGCCCCTTGTTTCAAAGAGAGGAGGATGGGTTATTCACATTTCATTTGATGGTCAGAGGCGAATTGAAAGCTAAGTAGTGGTAATTCGAAAGATTCCCCGGGGGAAAAATAGAGATGTCTCCTACGTTACCCGTAATATGTGGAAGTATCGATGTAATTTCATAGAATCATTCGGTCTGAATGCTACATGAAGAACATAAGCCAGATGATGGAACGAGAAGACCTAGGATGTAGAAGATCTAACATGAGTGATTCGACAGATTTGGATTCCTATATATCCACTCATGGAGTACTTCATTATACGATATATATAAGATCCATTTGTATAGATATCATCATTTACATCCCGAAAGTCATATGCTTTGGAAGAAGCTTGTACAGTTTGGGAAGGGGTTTTGATTAATCAAAAAGAAGAATCTACTTCAACCGATATGCCCTTAGGCACGGCCATACATAACATAGAAATCACACTTGGAAAGGGTGGACAATTAGCTAGAGCAATAGGTGTTGTAGCGAAACTGATTGCAAAAGAGGGGAAATCGGCCACATTAAAATTACCTTCTGGGGAGGTCCGTTTGATATCCAAAAACTGCTCAGCAACAGTCAGACAAGTGGGGAATGTTGAGGTGAACCAAAAAAAGGTTGGGTAGAGCCGGATCTAAATGTTGGCTAGGTAAGTGTCCTGTAGTAAGAGGAGTGATTATGAGCCCTGTAGACCATCCCCATGGGGGTGGTGAAGGGAGAGCCTCAATTGGTAGAAAACAACCCACAACCCCTTGGGGTTATCCTGCACTTGGAAGAAGAAGTAGAAAAAGGAAGAAATATAGTGATAATTTGATTCTTGTCGCCGTAGTAAATAGGGGAGAAAATCGAATTTCTTTCTTTTTATTTAATTAAAAAATAGGAGTAATTAATCGTGACACGTTCACTAAAAAAAATCCTTTTGTAGCGAATCATTTATTAAGAAAAATTGGTAAGCTTAACACAAAGGAGGAAAAAGAAATAATAATAACTTGGTCTCAGGCATCTACCAGTCGCTTTTATGATAATCATGCTTTTGAGCTGGTGAAGTTGCCTAAAGGCAAAAGAGTTTTGAAGAACACATGGGTATATAAGTTGAAGAAAGATGAATGTACTTCACAACCACAATACAAAGCTAACTTGGTTGTTAAGGGATCCGGTCAAAGAAAGGGTGTTGATTTTGATGATATATATTTTCTTCGGTGGTGAAAATGTCATCTATTTGTGTGGCACTAGGTTTGGTGGCTAGGCTAGAGGAATAGATTTAGATGGAACAACCAAAAGGTTTCAAAGTGAATAGAAAATAGGACTATGTGTGCAAGCTAAAGAAGAGTCTCTATAGCCTAAAGTAAGCACCAAAACAATGGTACAAAAAGTTTATGTTAGCTATGATGAAACAAGGCTATAAGAAGACTTCCATGGATAACTATGTGTTTATCCAAAAAAAAATTGATGATGACTTTATTATTCCCTTACTTTATGTTGATGATATGTTTATTGTTAGTAGGAATGCTTCACAAATAGAGTTTTGAAGAAATAGTTAAAGCAAGTCTTTTGCCATTTTAGACTTGGGCTTGGTGAAGCAAATTCTTTACATTAGAATCACTCGACACAGAGATGCTAGAAAGTTGTTTTTGTTGCAAGAAAAAATATATCAAGTAGATTCTTTAAAAATTTTACATGGACAAGGCTAAACTTTACTCCTCTTGCTATCTACTTTAAGTTAAATACAAAGTAAAATCCCATGACTAATAAAGATCAGAAAGTTATGGAAAGTGTTCCATATGCCTCGGTTGTAGGAAACTTGATATATGCGATAGTATGTACATGTCCAGACTTGATGCATGCAGTTGGCATTATTAATCATTATTTATCAAATCCAAGTAGAATGTATCATGAGGTATTTTGAAAGACCTTCGAATTTGAAACTCAATTTCAAGATCAAGCAACTTGAGTTAGTTGAGTATACAACTTGGCAGGAGATATTAATACACATAAATCTACTTCTGGTTTTTTGATTTCTTTTACCAATGGGGCTGTGTCATGGAAGTTAGATTGCGTAAGTGTGTTGCACCTTCTACCATCGAAGCTGAATTTATTATGAACTACTGAAGCTAATAAAGAGATGCTATGATTGAAGAAGTTCATTGAAGAACTTGGGTTCAAGCAAAAGAGGTATGCATTATTTTGTGACAATCAAAGTGCAATTTATCTTGGTAAAAACTTATCTTTTCATTCTAGATCGAAATACATTGATGTTAAATATCATTGGATAAGAAAAATTATAAATGGAAGTTGTTGGAACTTGAGAAAATACATACGAAACATAATGGTTAAGATATGATGACAAAGACTCTACTAAGGGAGAAGCTTGAACATTACCAATTGATGGCTGGGATGATAAATCTCTCCACATCATCATGAGGGGGAGAATTATAGCTATAGGAAAAATGCTCCCATATGGTTATGGCATGAACACTATAAATACTAGTGCTCGTCTATTGAAGAGCCCTCCCCCTCGGCAGCACATAAGCAACCAAAGATGTTATCTTTCAATTATCTTTTAATTCCTACACTGTAGTTACAGTTTCCTAGACTCACATCATCAATTAAATTCTAGTTTTTTTTCTTAACTGTAGTTTCGTTGATTAAATTCTAACATGTTTCTTTACGTTTTCAGGCTTTGTTATCGATTAAATTCTAGTATAGTTCATATTCCTTTGGTTTGGTTTGAAGTAATTACATTCTTGGGCTTTGTCATCAATTATGCTCTAGCACAATTTGTGTTTGACTGATGTCATTTGAAATGAAGTTATCAATTCTTTTGTCCACTCGTGATATTTCCTATCCAGAGTCATCATAGAACTCGTCTCCTCTAATAAAAATCAAAGAACAATTTTCGTTGAAAGATATTTTGTTGTATAGTTAAATTCCAGCGGAACATATGCCAAACTCTATCTTATTCAATCCCCAATCCCCGCTTAGATTTTATCAATTATGACCGACCACTTTACTCCTCATCTTTAAATCAAAGTACTCATCTCCAAGCTTGATTACGTTGGCCGGCAACCTCTCTCCAGTTTTGAAATTCTTGATTTAAGTTTCATGTAAATTTCAGCCAAACTTCCACGATCCTTTGAATTGCCTTCCACTTTGTCCAAATTATGGCCAACTGCCACAAATCTTGGAATGTCATCCAATTCCAACAACCTTGGAGTTAAGACCGGCTCTCACAATACAACTTGCATGCAATCCCAAAATCTCCCAAAATCTTGGAATTTTGTCCAATTCCACCATCTTGAAGTTTAAGCTAACTCCCCCGATCTTGGAGTCAAAGCCAAAATTATTTCCAGTTGATTTGCAACCTTCAGCCAATGTAAGGGAAATGTGGGTGGGGGGTGGTGTTTTACAATTATCAAATAAGATCTCATGATATTGTACGAATGTTAATTTAATTCTAAATTTTCCAATTTTGTTAATGTAACCCTAAACATTTTTATGAAATACCACGGTAGTCATTTTAACCAATTTTGGCATGAAATTGCTCATGTGGGTCTAGTCATCTCCAAGCATTATAGGTGGCATGGTGGGTGATTTGATGTGGACAACTAAGTAGATTGCAATGTCAGCAATTTCTTAGGCAATTGATTGCAAGGACTACATTGCCAAAAAGTTTATGATTATACTGGCAAAATTAGAAAGTCTAGGACTAAATTGGTATCCGTGCAATTGGTTTATGAGTGAATTGGTTATTTTTCTAGGGAAAGGGAAAGTGATAGTGGCTGAAAATCCGGTAGAGGCGGGACTCAATTGGGGTTGATCCTAAAAACTCAATAGAGTTTAGGCACCTCACCTCTGAATTCTAGTTCGTCTAGCATGCCAAGCCTTACATTAGGCTGATAATATTCGTAACCAAGCCCCTAATTCATTTGATGCTAAATGCTATTTCTATACCTAAATGTCCATAATATCTAAAAGTAGAGAAATACAGCAAGAAGAACGCAGAACTAGACAGAACTGATGTTTTGATTTAGGGGTCCAACTCTATTGATGTCGACAAATTCAATCACTAGCTTTCTTATGAAAGCAAGCCTTCAAGCGAAAATTTTGGTGTTGACAATTGGGATAGTAAATTAAGTATAATAAGCATGTGTATATATATATATTAAAATTTTTAAAATTTTTCAAAAACAATTATAAGAATGATTTAACATGCATTAACTTTTTTTTTAGTTATTATTACTATAGGTTTGGATATGTTGTCATGTAAAGAAATACAAACATAAAACGCCATTGCAATTGTCCAAGAAATTGATGGTTTTGAATCATGAGTACTTCCACATAGAATATAAAATTTTTAGGCGACCTTAGCACACCTTCTTCTTGGCCAAGTTTTCACCTGTATGAATTGCAAAAGAACAAAAGTCATTGCCGAGTCAAAGGTATATCATTTTATATCTGGTCATAGTTTTCCACAAGGGCTTTCACTGAACATTTGATGGCATCTTTCCTGAACAATTTCTTAAATGTACAGCTAGAATGCTAATGGAACCCACCACCGAAGTAATCTTTGGGATATTCGTTTCAGCTACATCGCATATTCGTGTTGAAAACCAATCATTCATATCGACATTAGCCCTAAACAAAAGGCATGGTTGTTGTAAGAAATAAAAAAGAAGATTCTTGCTATATCAACATCATTTCTAAATAGAAGGCATGGTTGTTGTAAGAAATACAAAAGAAGATTCTTGCTATATCAACATCATCCCTAAATAGAAGGCATGGTTGTTGTAAGAAATATAAGTGAAGATTCATGCTTATGAAGCATGAGGACAAGTCAACGGGAAGTTAGTCTTTGCTCATTTCGCAAAAAATGTGGCGTTTCTAAAAAAATATTTTTTTAAAAAACCATTTTCTAAAAAATGATAATATTTTTTGTTGTATAGCTAACTTGAAAATGAATCACAAAATATTTTCCACCATTTGGTATAGAAAATTGGATTTGATTTTCCTCCATACACTCTTTTTAATAATTTATTTTATTTTATCTTTTAAAACGAAATTTTAGTTTTTTCTTTTCTTTCTTTTTTTTTTTCCTTTTTCTTTTTTTTTTTTTTTTTTTTTTTTCTTTTCCTCCTTCGTCTTCTTTAGTCGGTCATCGGCCACAGCGATGGTTAGCAACCGGCCAAAGCAAGGCTCACTTAAGCCCATGGCAAGGAACACGCTCGTCGATTTCGCGAGTGGCCAGCTCAAGCTCACTGATCTAGCGAGCCTCAAGCTTGCCTATGGCTTGTCGCTAGCCATTGTCGTGGCCTATGACTAGTCGAGAATAAAGTAAAAAAAAAAGAAAAAGAATTAAAAGTTCAATTTAAGAAAAATAAAAAGAAAGAAAATTGGGCTACTAAGGGAGTAAGATAAGAGAGAGTGAGTGAGGAAAATGTTTTCCCCTACTTGAAAAACGAAAACCATTTTTCCCTATTTTATAAGACATTTTTCGTTGATGGAAAATATTTTTCCTGACTAGTTCATTTTCCATGAAACAAATGCCATAAAATTCGAAAAATATTTTCTAGAATGTTGTTTTCCACAAATAGAATGGAGCTTTAATTTTTGTTTTCTTTCATTATCCCGGGAGAAAGCTGAATCTCCTACACATCTTTAAGTTTTTGAAGAAGACTCGTATTTTTTTTTTCTCTATTACCCATGGCACCCAACACTTTCTCTTCGTTGGTGAAAATCGATAGGCATGCCAAAATGACGTTAACGAATATCGACGAGCTCCAAAAGGATCCGAACATTAGACGATTGGAGACGCGCACCTCTCAAGACGATACCACTGCCATGAAATTATGGTTCCTCCTTTCTTCTTGACGACAGAAAATTGCTCTTGAAGTTTCAGGTGATAACAAACTTGTGCTCATTATTCTCCAATATTTCATTCTTTCCAGTTGGTTATAAAAAACAAAGAAAGAAATCTCTTGCTTTTGACCTAATATAAAATGATGACCAAAATTTTAAGTCTAGATTGACTAAGAAGTCATGTCACCTGCTACACTATAGTCAAGTGTGAACCCATAAATCACATCTCTTGCCATTCAGAAAATTTTCCAGTATGAGATAAAGATTACGTAGACAAGTCCATTTGGACCATTTAACATCGTCATGAGGCCCACATTATTATTTATTCAAGTAAGCAGTCTACATGATCTATATAACAAGCAGTATTCTTGCACATTACCGTATATCATCGTCTTTAATTATAATTTATCATTGTGTATCTACTCAATTTGCTGCATTGGCGTGTCATCAGATTCACCAACACGTGCACATTAGAGAAGAGCAAGAAATTTCTATTTTTCTCCCTTGGAACAGAGAAAACTTCAATAATTGAAACATATATGTGTTTATTAAGTTGAATTTTGAGCGAGAGTAATAATAATGAGCAATATAGGCAATTGCAAATCTTAAAAAGGAAGAAAGAAGAACCTCGTTGATCTGAAAACTGGAAACTTTGCGAAAAACCAAGGAAACATAGGCCTCGATCAACTACGACAGCTTTAATCCTTAGACTTTAGAAATTTTCGCTGAAAAGGAAATTAAGACAGCTTTGGCATCGTCCGACGTTTACTTTCATGGCTAATTGCCAACATAAGATATTTTCTAGCCCCCTCAAGTTCCATATTAAAGAGAAACAGCTCATAAAGCATTCTTACTCATCTCAAATGGTCTCTACTTGAGGATCCTTTTGCCAAAAGACAACCCACTTTCAGAGCAAAAAGGAAAAGAAAACAAAGGGAATACATCAAAATCTGAAACCGCTGCCTCCGTATGATGACTCACGCATTTTTATTTTTATTTTTATTTTAGTTTCGGGGTCTCGAACGTGACTCACGCATTTCAGGATCCCATCTCTTCATGCGAAAAAGTATCTTTTTGAACATATGATGTCTTGATCATTTGACGCGTCTTGCAAGGCATGACTTGGAAATTTTGAGTCACTTTTAGGTGGCCAGCGATAAGTGATAGTGACTTTAAAAATATGTTAAGATCTCCTTTCTTTTTTGTGAATAGAAAGATAAAAATATAATATTTTCCTTAAGGGACCTGTTTTTTTTTGCCGTTATAAATGGAAGCTCTCGGGTACTTGTTGAAACAAAAACAATGGCATCTTACTTCTACACTAACTTCGTGCCTACACTCTTGTGTGCGCTCTTGCTCATTCAAACCTTGGAATTCGGTCATTCCAAAGCCTTAACAAATGTAAGATGCATTGCCACGAGAGGGAAGCTCTTTTGAAGTTCAAGCAAAATCTCACCGATCCTTCGAGACGTGCGGGGTCGTGGACCGGCGAGGGTTGTTGCAAGTGGGAAGGAGTCAAATGCAGCGAGAAGACCGGTCATGTCTCAAAGCTCAATCTTCGTAATCCCTGTGATGGCCTAGAGAGTTGCAACCTGGGAGGTAAGATACATCCTGCTCTAAATGAGCTGAAGTTTTTGAAGTATCTAGACCTCAGTTTCAACGATTTTGTAACCCATAAAACCCAAAAGTTCTTAACTTCTCTTCATAAGCTGGAGTATCTCAACCTCTCATTTGCTGGCCATGGACAAATTTCCAATCAACTCAGCAACCTTTCCAGCTTAAGATACTTGGATCTTAGTGGGTGGGGTTTGTGGGAGCCCTCTTTAAGTACGAGAAACTTCGATCACTATCGACATTTTCTAACTTGAAGTACTTGGACATGTCTTATACCTCCCTTTTCAACCCCAAAGAGTGGTTAAGTTCTATCAATATGCTTTCCTCCTTAGAGTGTTTACTATTGACGGGATGTGATTTGGAAGATGCTTTCGCTTCTTTGCCTGTCAATTTCACTACTCTTAGATTCCTTGATTTGAGTCAAAACTCCATAAATTCATCTATTCCTCCTTGGTTTCAAAACTTCAGCAAACTCGAACATCTTGACTTAAGTGATAATTATCTCCAAGGCATATTCCCCACTTTCATCCTTGAAAATAATCAATGGCTTAGATTCCTTGATGTCTCTTCAAATAGGATGGAAGGTCAACTTTTGAAAAACTCAAGCATTTTTTGCAATTTGCAAGCACTCATATTGAGTTCTAACAAATTTAGTGGGAGGATTTTTTATGCCAAAGACGGTGCTCTGAATTGTAGACGAAGTAGCCTGAAGATTGTTGATATTAACAACAACAATTTTAGTGGTTACCTACCCAATCAATTCGGGAATTTCAAAGATCTCGAATTCCTTGATCTTTCACAAAACTCAATTTCTGGTCCTTTTCCCGATACTTTGGGCCAACTATTATCTTTGACAATGTTGAACCTCTCTTTTAACAATTTGAGTGGGAACATTCCAGAAAGTGTTGGGCAAATATCCAATCTAGAGGTGATGGATATTAGTAACAATCAATTGGATGGAATTGTCGACCAACTTCACTTTGCAAATCTCACCAATTTGATTGTGTTGAACATCTATTCGAATAGGCTTGTCATAAATGTTAGTGCATCTTGGGTTCCTCCTTTCCAAATTCAAGAGATTCTCATGTCAAGTTGCAAAGTGGGACCAGAATTTCCAAACCGGCTTCAAACGCAAAAAGAAGTTTCCATTTTAGACATGTCAAATGCCAGCATCTCAGATGAAGTTCCTCATTGGTTATCTAATGTTCTATCTAGTATTGAACAATTGGATCTCTCAAACAATCTGCTCAGAGGAGACATTTCCCGAGTTATTGGGAAAAAGATGCCGATACTAACACAAGTGTCACTTTCTGGAAATAACCTTAGTGGTAAAATTCCAAATTCATTGTGCATGTCAAATCAATTGTCTTTTCTGGATCTCTCTAAGAACCAACTATTTGGGAGACTTCCGCGATGTTGGAGGAAGTCACAAGCTTTTTTGGAATGGATTTCATTGGGAGACAACAAATTAAATGGTCAAATTCCAAAGTCACTATGTCATTTGGAGCAATTAAAAGTTCTCGGTTTACATGAAAATGGCTTGGACGGAGTGCTTCCAAAATGTTTACTAAAGCTTGATTTGAGAATCCTCGATCTTAGTGACAATCAATTCACTGGTAGAATACCTTTGTTTGGTAACCCTAGATCATTTGAGATAATCGATCTTGGGAAAAATTACTTCACCGGTGACATTCCTTTGCAGGTGTGTCATCTTGCTAATCTCCAGTACTTGAGCCTATATCATAACAACCTTTCCGGAGGCATTCCTCGTTGTTTCAACAACTTCTCACGAATGTGGGCCAATTCCACTTTGTATTTCAGATCCACGGGGGGGTTTCCCATTATGGTTGATATAAGAGGAATAAGCATAGAATTCACTAGTACGCTCCCATATTTATTTTCCATTGACCTCTCGAGCAACGAATTAGATGGAAAAATACCAGAAGGGCTGACGTGTCTTGCTCGACTTCAAAATTTGAACCTCTCTCAAAATAAGCTGGTTGGAAAAATCCCTTTTGATATTGGCAACTTGAAATATTTAGAATCACTAGATTTATCCAATAACAAGCTATCAGATGAAATCCCTCATAGCATATGCAATTTACACTTTCTAAGTCATTTGGATCTTTCCAACAACAATTTATCCGGTCCCATTCCATCGGGCAATCAACTAAGCACTCTCAACGATCAATCTATATATCATGGCAACGATGGACTTTGCGGACCTCCTCTTTCGAAAGTCTGTCCAAGAGATGAGCTCGATGATAGGAGCAAACGAGATTATCACAATTCAAGCAAAGATGAGCCTAATGAAGGTGACTCCATTATTATAAGGTTTTACTCAGGACTGGAATTAGGTTTTGCGGTGACATTCATGGGATTTTGGGGCATATTACATTTCAAAAAGTCTTGGAGGATCTCCTATTTTCTAGTGGTGGATAGGATTATCAGAAAATTGTCAATTGGGAGGATGATTACCATTCTATGGTTCAAGAGAGCTTTTCAATTCCAACTACACAAGTAAGCAGTTATTTAGTAAGTAAAATCACCCCTCTCCCTCCCTCCCTCCCTCCCTCCCTCCCTCTCCCTACCCCCATAATTTCTTTTCCTCATACTCATTTGTTTTGATGATAGATTTGCTAAACAATTCTATTGTTTGTCCTCACATATGTGAGTCACAGGTGAGACTTGGCTGCTTGAAAGCATAGATTGGCTTACCCAATTCCGATCACAAGCGCCGCAGCAATTGCTATGAAGCTGATAGTTCCTTTTTCATGACGGAAGATTGCTTTTGAAGATTCAAGTAATAAAGAAGTTGTGCTCATTATTTTCCAACGCGTCTCACTTGCTTTCCATTTAAATATTAAAAAAATCTCTAGCTTTTGTCCTATAAAATAAGATGTATATGTTTAATGTAAAATTGGATGAGTCTATTGTTCCCTGGGGTACAAATCACATTGTTTCATATTAATAAAGCATCAATAGCTATCAAAACATTTTAGCCTGCAATTTGTTCAGCGGATAACACGCTAGTAAGTTACAAATACTTTTATGATATGTTCACTGGCAGTCTTAAAACAAAAGTGCAATTAAATTCTAAAACTTTCAAAAAGTGTAATCCAAGAACAAACATGTATCACCGATCGGGAAACATAAAAAGAGGATCGGGAAACATTAACCACGGCTCTGATACCAATGTTGGGAATTACCGATTCCTTGAAAACGGATTCGACACTAAATCAAATCCCTAAAACGAATGCGGAAGACAAGCCCAAGAACAAACATGTATCACTGATCAAAGACACATCACGAAATCAAGCATACCTTATTGTCCACATATTAAACACCAACGTTGATTTGAGGAAGAAAAACTGATCCCGTTCTACCGAGGAGCATACTGTTGCTATTAGGGGGAGAAAAGAGAGCGTATTCTTCTTTTCTGTTTTCTTCTTTCTTTGAGGGAGAGAGAGACTGACGTACGTTGAAAAGGTACGTTCCTCTCTTTTCTTTTCTCTCTTAAATACGTCTCCTCCAAGAGGCATAACTCTTCAACGTAATACGTTCCCCAAAAGTCATAACCCCTCATATCTAAATAACGCAACATTTTACATCGCAGCCAGGCTTTTAGGCCCAACATGGGCGGACGGGCCCACTTAGGCCCATCAACATATAAATAAAACCATCACCATCTAAGTTAATATTTCGTTGGTTTCTTTTCTTGTGGCCATACGTGATGGCCCCACTTCGTGTTTTTGTCCTCTAAATCCATCTTTTGGTTTCCCCTGCATGCATCTTGTTCGCAAAGAGATACAACTTTCTGCCTATCCAGTTCAGAGTTAGATGTACCGCCTGGTGATGGTAGTCCTTAAGCACTAGATATTGCTGTAGTCACCTTTTATTGCAGTCGACGAAAAACAAGTCAATCGATTGTGCCAAACTTCAGACGATTGGCTCCACAGTTTCATGCTCGAACACAAAATATGCAAATGGGATTTGGATGTAGTGACGAATCAACTCGAAACCAAGTGCCAATAGAAACAAATGTATCGAACTAAAGCTACTTTAAAAGGAAATTCATGGGAATTGAAGTACATCGGAAAGGAAAACAAACAGGAATTGAAATTGCGAGGAAATGAAAGGACAGAGAGAGTGTGAAGAGAGGTGAATCAGAGAGTACATGTCTACTTCATGCGTGTATGCGCACCTTTGTCTATTTGAGACTCCAAGTTCTATAACTTCACAATTGTTAGGATTCATCGCACAATCACAAAGAAAATAGAGAGTAAACATGAGAAAAAGAACTTCACAATTGAGTTCCTTCACCACTTTGATTCTGCATGAACCCTACTTTGGATTTCTCACAGTTGCATGTAACTTCCTCGGTATAAAGAAGACTAGCCAACTGTCCCATTTGTTTTTCTTGGGCTGACCCGCTTTTTACTCCTCCATTATGCCAAAACTCACGAGATTCTAACCAGCATCGTCAAAATATTTCTACTTTTCATCCATATATTTTTACGCTCTTTTTTTTTAAATCGATATACTTTTTATTTGTCTATCTTCACAATTTTTCTAATTATGTCCCTCCAACATCAAATTTGGTCAAATTCAGCTGACACAGCCCTAGACGACGTCATAGTGTGAGGGGATAATATTTATGTAATGTAGACATCTGCATGACCATTTACATTGGCAAAAGTCTTATCCACATCAACTCCGACGTCTACATTGGCTATATTTTTCCACCCATGTCCACATAAGTATCCACCTCATACTTTGGTATCATCCAACAGCCACGTTGGCTTGGTTTGGTCAGATTCGGTGCCAAGAGACTTGATAAAACATTATGAAACTAAAATGACTTGATTAGACAAATTTTAAGTACGAGAAACTTGATTAGGAAATGTGCAAAAGTACAAGATGAAAAGCAGAATTTTTTCCTCGTCTAAGAGATGTAATTTTCTACATATTCAGGATAGAGTCGACTGTACCACCTAGTGGGGGTAGTCCCTTAAGCACTAATCTTGCGGTAAACTCGCCTTTTATTTCAAAAAACTGGTGGGTTCTATGCTCTTGCACAAAGGCAGAATGATAATGATCAGACACAAACGTTTTCTTTTCAACATATCGATAGTGGGATCAGTGATGCCGATAGCAACATTATGTGGAGTTTAATGCATTAATCTGACAACACTAAGAGTCGAAGGTCAATATAATGTGTTCTCATCACGTGATGGCAACTGCTTTAAAGCAACATGAGTGATTTGAAAGATACACTCTTACAAACGTTCTCTCCTTTTATAAGAGATATTCTGCCACACTGCACTCTCATGTCCCAAAGGAAAAAAAGGAAAATCCTATCATCAAGAAGAGTCATTTAAGTCTACATTAATCAAGTTTAGTTTGAAGTAACAGGGAGTTCCTTCATACACTCTCCCCACCTTCCATTCCAGCCATTGTATCATACAAAGGCCGATTCAATGTCTCCGGGAGGTAAAATGCTAGTATCCCTCCCAGAACTGCACAAACCGCAAAGACCGCAAAGGGGAAGCCGCCTCCTAAGACCACCACTAAAGGCACCAAAATCGCACCCATTTGCGCTGCCTGAGCTCCACAGCCAAGAGCCGCATTCCTCACCATGGTCGAAAACTGTTGTGGAGAACCCGGAGACAACAATTCACCACGGCCAAACGCAATTCAGGATCAATTTCTTCCCGAGACTAAATCAACTAACAAACTCTTAACCCCCAGCAACAACCAGCAATGTATAGCTTTACAAAATGCAAATATAACGCCGAAATGATAAGTAGACAAAGCAAATAACGACACCAAGGATTTAACGTGGAAAACCCGATGTGGGAAAAATCACGGACCGCCCAAAAACATCCACTAATCATCAAGAATAGCAGTATACACAAAGTATTCTTCTCTAGTCACACACTAGAGGATCAACATCGACATTACAATCATCTTTTTCTCACCACATAGGTAGATAAACAAGTTTGGAGTAAGAAAACCTTAACTGCAACTAGAGAATTCGGAGACGGTTCTCGACGAACAAAAACCATCAACTCGTAGCCCTCGGTCTCACGAACAACATATTGAAATTTGAGCCGATTCCGTCAATATTTGGCCTTCGAATCAAAGCCGCAAAGTTGCAGCTCTCTTCCTTTCTTTTCTTCTCCGTTGCTGCAGTTTCTTTTTCTCGTTTTCTCTCTCCTCTCTTCGGACGCACACCCCGCACGACCCCAACTTCCACTTCTTTTGTTCTTTTCTTTTTTTTTATTTAATGCTGGCTGGGCCCCACATGAAGGTGGACCCAGCCAACAAATCTCCCCCTCCACCTCATGTGGGTAGATTCGTCATGCCCGCTTTTCTTCTACAAGCGTCAAGCTTCATCATAGGCAAGGCTTTGGTCATCATGTCGGACTTATTGTTGTCGGTATGAACTTTCTCAAGTAGGAAGAGCTTCTCTTCTAGCTTTTCTCGGATCCAATGATACTTCACATCAACATGCTTCGATCTTGAATGAAACACCGGATTCTTGCTAAGATGGATGGCACTCATGCTATCGCAATATAGAACAAACTTCTCTTACTTCAAGCCTAACTCTTGTAAGAAATTTTGCATCCATAAAAGTTCTTTACCTCATTCAGTAATAGCAATATACTCCGCTTCAGTTGTAGACAAAGCTGTACATTTTTGCAATCTTGATTGCCATGAAACAGCTCCCCCTGCAAAGATTATTATAAAATCCGATGTGGATTTTCAGGAATCAACATCATCGGCATAGTCCGCATCCGAGTAGCCACTCAACTCAGCCTTTGCATTTCCATAACACAAGCAAAGTGTAGAAGTGCCTCTAAGATATCTCAGAATCCATTTAACAGCAATCCAATGCTCCTTACCTGGATTAGATAGAAATCTACTCACAACACCAACTGCATGAGCAATATCAGGTCTTGTACAAACCATGGCGTATATCAAACTACCCACGGCCGATGCATAATGAATTTTCATCATCTCAACCTTCTTTTTCTCACTTGAAGGACAATCATTACTACTCAACTTGAAATGACCTGCAAGTGGAGTACTCATCGGTTTACATGTGCTCATGTTGAATCTTTCAAGCACCTTCTCAATATACTTCTCTTGAGATAACCACAGTTTCTTATTCTTCCTATCACGAGTAATTCTCATGACTAAAATTTACTTAGCCGGGCCTAAGTCTTTCATTGCAAAAGCTTTACTCAACTCATTTTTCAAGCTCTTGATTTTCTTGGCATCATGCCCAACAATCAACATATCATCCACATAAAGTAAAAGAATAAGAAAATCATTATCTGAAAATCTTTTCATAAAGACACAAGAATCGAAGTTTGTCTTACCGTATCCTTGTTCTTCCATGAATGATTCAAATTTCATATACCACTGCCTTGGCGCTTGCTTGAGACCATATAAGCTTTTCCTCAATCTACATACAAGGTGCTCATTGCCTTTAACTTCAAAGCCCTTTGGTTGCTTCATATATATCTCTTCTTCTAAGTCTCCATGAAGAAAAGCCGTATTTACATCAAATTGTTCAATTTCTAAATTCAAACTGGCAGCCAACCCAAGAACAACTCGAATAGAAGACATCTTTACAACTGGTGAAAAAATCTCTTCAAAGTCTATGCCCTTCTTTTGACGAAAGCCCTTCACAACAAGTCTAGCCTTGTATCGTGGTTGTAAACTATTTTCTTCCGTCTTCAACTTGTACACCTACTTATTTGTGAGTGTTCTCTTACCCTGAGGCAACTTCACCAATTCAAATGTGTGGTTCTCATGCAAGGATTTAAGCTCCTCTTGCATGGCTTTATGCCACTCATTCTTTCGTTCACATGATATAGCATATTCATAAGTTTCCGGCTCCCTTGCATCAGTGAGTAACACATACTCATGTGGCAAATATTTTTTAGAAGGCCTACGCTCTCTTTTAGATCTTCTAACTTGAGGTAGGACAAATTGCTCTTGCTCAACTATTTCACCTGTCTCAACTGAAGAGTCAACATTATGTGAGGATTCACCATCTTCATGGTTTCCATGCACTTCCCCCCCATAATTTCTATTAATATTAGAAGGATTTGGACTGAAGCTAACTGAACGTTGAGCTATATTTTTTGGTCTCTCCGCCTTGTCAATGTCTTCAATAGTTTGATACTCACAAAACACTACATCTCGACTTCTAATGACTTTCTTTGTAGCTGGATCCCATAACCTGTAGCCAAACTCTTCATGTCCATAACCTAAGAAGATACACTGTTTAGACTTGTCATCAAGCTTGGATCTTTCATCTCTTGGAACATGCACAAATGCCGAACAACCGAACACTTTTAGATGGCTATAGGAAACATCTTTGTCACTCCAAACTCTTTATGGAACATTCCCCTTAAGAGGAACCAATGGAGAAAGATTTATCAAGTCTACTGCTGTTCTCATCGCTTCACCCCAAAATGACTTAGGCAACTTCGCATGAAAAAGCATACACCGAATCCGATCATTAATTGTCCGGTTCATTCTCTCTGCCACTCCATTATGTTGTGGTATTTTTGGAACAGTCTTCTCAAGCTTGATACCATAATCTCTACAATAGTGTTCAAATGGGCCTCTATATTCACCACCGTTGTCAGCCCGAACACATTTCAGCTTCTTCCCGGTGATACATGTTTGTTCTTGGGCTTGTCTTCCGCATTCGTTTTAGGGATTTGATTTAGTGTCGAATCTGTTTTCAGGGAATCAGTAATTCCCAACATTGATAACACGTAGTTTTTTTTTTCTTTAATACCCAAAATAGGTCCCTTTATTTATCTAATTTAAAATTGGCTTCCCTAAGTTTTTAATTTGTACAATCTTGTCGTATGAAGTTCCCATTTAAGCTGCATAGGGGACGATTTTATGTAGGTTCTCAGTCATTACTCCATGCATGCCTATGCATATGTTCCCATAAATTTCCTAAACCCTTAATCAATAATTAGAAAAAGAGATATGCTTATGCTTATGATTGAATTTCATAAAAAATCATTAAAGTTTAAAAAAAAATTCAAAAAGCTGTTCACGTCAAGGTCGGTCATACCACGTAGGACGATTAGCATCGACTAGACTGTCATGTCATCGAATTCCGGTCAAAATTGACTACAGTGACTAAATTAACAAATCGTCAAAAGGTTTATGACCAAATTGACATTTAGAACTAGATTAGCAAATTGTCCAAATGTTTATGATTAAATTGGCCAAATTAAGAGTTTTAGACTAAATTGACTACCGTGTGACAAATTTAGGACTTTTTGGATAATTTATCCATTGTTAGTAAATTTATCTCGTGAGTGGGAACAAGGATGTAGCACGCATTTTTCCATGTTAACAAAGTCAAGTCTCATATGAGAGACAAAAACAGCGTCTTCTCTACGCCAGTCGACTTCTTGACGTTTCAAATGGCCGATCATACATAGATGAACTCGAGTTTTCAAGTGGGGGGCGGATTCATCCAACAGTTGCCAAGTCCATGATACTCTGCAAATGAATTAATCTTTTTTTCTTAATAAGCCCACATTAGGACCCTTTATTTATCTAATTTGAAAATGGCTCCTCTAAGTTTGTGATTTGTACAATTCTGTCATGTGAAGTGCCCATTTAAGCTGGTGGGGGACGATTTTCTGCTGGTTCTCAGTCACTACTACATGCTTATGCATTAATTCCCATTTAATTTCCCAAATCCTCATACAAGATTAGAAAAGAGACATGTTTTGTGTACACATAGCATATAGAAAACGAAAAGAAAAGGTTATACTGACTACACATATATTATTTTAAATAATTATCCTTGTTTCGCTTTGGCCAATCAACGGTAGCGAACCATATAAAATGTGAGCCAAAATGACGATTGATAATTCAAATATTATTAGATTCGTTTTTGCGCTCAGTAATGTGAGTAATTGTACTTGTCATCACGCATGCAAGATAGTTTGCACCTTTTCCTTCATAGTTTGTGTATTCGATGAAATTTTAATATAATATATAAGTAAATCAATTTTTTTTAAATGCATATATTAACAATTGAGTAAATCATTTTACCATTAAAAAAAATGAGTAAATCTTACGCACAGGTTGGCAACTTGACGAGGGCACTCAACATGAGGACCTCCAAAAAATCTCTGTCCCCGTCACCAAATTATTTCGCTATATATACGTTCTAACTCCATCGTTTCCTTTGCCAAAACTCCAATTCATGGTAGAAAAATCCTACATATTTTGAAGATGGAGCTCGTTGGGATGATGTCGATTGCCCTTTTGCTGGTGGTCTTGAGCACCAATGCGCATGCCATCTTCTCATGTAATGGCCCATGTCAAACCCCTCGGCGACTGCCAAGGCCAATTGATCTGCATCAACGGAATGTGCAGCGACGGCCCCAATTTAGGCACTCAGATATGCGGCACTGGTGGCGGCGGTCAATCTGTGCTGACATCCAACGACGGAGGAATGCGACTCCTCAGGCAATCTCCAGTGCGATGGCATGTCTTATCCTACGTTCACTTGCTCGCCGCCGGTAACTTCCTCGACCCGTGCCATACTGACGAACAACGATTTCAGCCAAGGCGGTGATGGGGGAGCCCCGTCTCAGTGCGATGAGCAATATCACAAGAACACAGAGCGAATCATCGCTCTATCGACGGGGTGCTTTGATAACCAATCGTGTTGCGGGAAGATGATCCAGATAACGTCTATTAAGACCGGAAGCAGCGTGACGGCCAAAGTGGTGGACCAATGTGACTCAATGAATGGGTGCCACGAGAGCCATGCTTACCAGCCGCCGTGCCGAAACAACATCATCGATGGCTCGGATGCCGTATGGAGTGCTTTAGGGCTTGATAAGAACGTAGGTGATGAGGATGTGACTTGGTCAACGGTGTAAACACAGGGAGTGAGATTGATGGAACTTAATTTAGAGAGTACTAGCTCTCCGATAGATGCATAATAAGGTGAAGAGAAATTACACAAAACCCTAATGATTGGGCATAGTACACGTTTGGCTCCAAACCATCCATCGACTATTATACATTACCTTTTTGAGCATTCGATTTTTATCGAAAATTAGGATCTTTACTTGGTGTCTTGGGAGAGATCCTAGTTATGACGATCAAGAGCGAACGGGTGAATTGATTGGTTTTGAAATTTTAAACAATTTCCAAACTTAAGTATCATCATTGTAACAACATTTAAAGCATTGGTGATGCTATGCTAAAATAACAAATGCACTTTATTATAATATGGAAAAAGTAAATGGTTAGGGATAAGAGAATTCGAGCGAAATAGTTATCACGAATGCAGTTGTTTTGCTATTCTTTCTAACCTTAGGTATTGTTTTTAGCTACTCAAAACATTTCTATTAATATCTGTTAATATCTATAGCTCTTTACATATATACATATATATATATATATATATATATAGAGAGAGAGAGAGAGAGAGAGAGAGAGAGAGAGAGAGAGAGAGAGAGAGAGAGAGAGAGAGCCATCATTGTGAATATTATGACCCCGGTGAATTCTCTTAAACAACAAACTTGACTCTAAAATTATTTGACGAACTCCGATTGATAAGCTCACTCAAAACAGTCAAATACTTCAACAAAACCAAGCAATTGCTGTATGACTTTCACAACACTTGTGCGCTTAAAAGTTAGGTCTCAATTGTTACAATGTAATCTCTGCTTTTCTTTTATTATTTTTGCCAGTCTTACGTATGTTCCCAAGGAAAATCCTCGGAATTAAGGTCATACAAAAGACCGGCAAAAAAAAAGGAGATTACATTGTAAAAATTGAGACCTAATTTTAAGCACATAAGGGTTGGGAAAGTAATGCCATAAGCAACAATTCCGGTCACAATGCTTGCACGTAATTGAAATAAATCACCAAATAATGTTGTCATGGAATTAATGGTTTAATATATGGGGACTTGAGTAGAGGCGATCATTGGATAGATTTGGATTGGACAAGATCTTAAGTTCAGACCTAAATTTTTATGGTAAATCTTCAGGCTGGGCTGGACTTTCTCATTAAATGCTCATACTCAAACTTGGCCAACTGGCCCATGTAACTCGGGTCCTAGCAGGTCCATGGATCGTCGGCCCCATGATTAGGTATAGACATAGAATTGAAATCGCAAACAGTGCATCCACTTCTTCTTGATTGTCATAACTAGAATCTCAACTAAGACCTAAGGTAAAGATTCCTAGATCCCAATCCCCTCTCTATTTCCCACCTCCTGAGTCCTGAATGCCTCTGCCACTGCCGTGAACCTCATGTTGTGCCTCCGTCACATTCACGCAATCATGAGTGACCTTGACCCCAAGGGTTATGGCCACTGCGAGCAGCCACCCAGCCTCAACTAATGAAGAACTATGTGAAGGCTCAACTACAAGGGTTAGGTGGCTTATGAGGCACTGTCTAACGTGGACATCAATTGTACTACGTAACACAGTCAGTGCTGACTTGGACATTTTCAAATAATATTTTGATACTTCTTTATTTTATTTTTTTTACGGCTTTTTTACCTCTTTTTTTTTGGTTTTTGGAGTGATGGCTAGTGAGGGTCAACAACTCTCGCTGGCTCTAAGCAAGGGATCATGCACCCTCGCTTTAGCCAATGAGAGTTGCCAACCCCTCATCAGCTATAGCAAGGGCTAGTAGCCCTCGCCTACCAGTTGGTGAGGCGAGGGTGTTGTGGCCCTCACTCAGAGCCGGCAAGGGTTGGCCAATGAGCCCTTGCTGGTGATCACTCCAAAAACCAAAAAGAAATAAAGAAAAGGAAAAAAATCATTAAAAAAATCAAAATATCATTAAGAATGTCAACATCAGCATCGATCATGCTATATAGAATGGTGAGCGTCTATGTTATCAATTTGTGGTTAAAATTGACTGGATTGACTCAATTGACAAATTTTCAAAAAGTTTACCTAATTGACAAAATTGCAATAAGTCTAAGACTTTTTAGCAATTTTCCCATCCTTTGTATGAAAGTTATATGTTCTCTCCGAGGAGTCACTAAAATAGATGAAAGAAAAAGAATCAAAAAGCTTGTTGACTTCCCCTTATTTTCCAATCAAAATTTAAAATATTTGAAAAGATTATATGTCACCCTACACATCAACATTTCCATGTTGTGAAAATTTCAAATCTTTTAGGTTAAATGCATGCATTACAAGGTTTAAATTTAAAAAAGGTAATAGTAAAAGTCAATTGAGACATGTCCTAAACTATTAAGGATTTATATTAATTATCAAGAGATGTTGTAAACAACAAAACTATCTTGAGAGCAAAACAATTGTTGATTCCATACTTTTGCCTAAAGATCTCTAATACATTTTATAAAAAATCATTGATTGAATTCAATGATAATGAAAAAAATCTGACCCCTAAACAAAAATATCGATATTGTATATCCTTGCATTCGCATTTTTACTACATTTAGATGATAGAGACATTATTTATTTAGGAATAACATGTCCATATCTAATAAAACAGAGGCCCAGTTATGAATTTCATTGGCCCGACAAAGGAAATAAGCTTGAATTGAGAAGAAATGGACCTTGAGGTCATTGGAATTTTCAAGACCAACCCCACATGAGCCTGGACCCTATGGAGATTTCTACCACTTCCTCTCTTCTTCTCGCTTGAAGGAAAAAATGCATGTGCAGTATTAGGAAAGTAATAAACACAGAGGAAGGTAACTCTGCTGATTACAAGAGAGGAAATATGAGAAAAAAAAATCATATCGTATGAATACACAGATTGGCAATATGTATTCATACGAAAGGACTCTCACTCACGCACACTCAGGCAAGAAGACACTCAGCAAAAGCATGAAACCGTGAAGTCAAAGAAAGGAATGCAAACAAGAAAATCGTGGAGTGAGCTGCTTGGCTGAACGTGGGGAATTGGAGGTAAAAGCACAAGTGGAACTCATGCACAAGAGCAACCAGCGAACGACAGACGATCGACCAAAGGGGAACACGGTCGAAATCAGAACCACCCGATCCCAGTCTAGAAGGAATTTCGGCCGGCGTTTGCGCCTTGTTGCCAGATAAAAACCTGAATTTTTGGTTTCCAATTGTGTGACAGCCCAAGGAAGGGGAGGGGTCCTCTCTAGTCCCACATCATTTAGGGGGGTTCCTGGGTTAGTTTATAAGACTTGGGATCCCTTTTAACTTGTGTAACGCGTTTTAAAGCCGCGAAGACTCAGTGTCAAAAGCAAACAATATTACACAATGAGGCCCGAGTCGTTACAGAATTGGTCGATTAATTCAATTGCATGAGCATACTAACGATTTGCTTTGGTCTTGTCCGAGTATTTGTCCATGAATGCATTCACAACCCGAACCGAGGACACTGAGCAACTTGTTATGAATATGGCTTAATCCGGACTTGGGTTTAATTTCGATTCACTTTTTTTGTGAATTTGTTGCAATTGATGTCGCAGCTTGCGCCGTTTTAGTTATTTCCAATGCAAATAAATAGTTCATTAATTCTATTTTGATTTGACTGAGTTTGCATTGTTTTAATTGATATTTGCGTGGGTACTTGATTTAGGGTCGATCTAGGATTGCCAAGCATAATTCGGGAACTTTATAGGCCCGAAATCTTAGTTCTATTAAGGATAGTCACATAGATATTTCTCTTTATTAAATTTCAGCACGCGTAGCATCTTAATGTTCCTGTTTTGGCAGATTTTCTAATGTCTATTTCGCAGGTCCGGGAAAACCGAGAGATCAAAAAGAGTATGGGAAAATTTCCACCCATAACCTTTTCTTGTATTGATTTTGGGCGTTCCTTCACATCGGGATGTTAAGATGGTTTTATTGCGCAATAATAATAATAATAATAATAATAATGAAACGATAAGAAAAATATTTAGGTGTTACATGCATTATATGAATTAGATAAGTTTATTTTTATTATTAATTTCATCTTGTCATACTTAAAATTTATTTCTCGTCACTTAAATTAAGGAATATATTTATAGTTCACGAGAATCTGTCGGGAGTTTTATAATAATATATCATGTAATGTTGCTCGATACGGCTTGGGATGTTTACTTTTTCATGTTTTACTTGCTTTATCATGATTTTATTTGACTTTTATTTTAAAAGATCATAAAACAGTTTATAAAAGAAAATATAGTGATAACGAGTTTTAGATGAATCTAGAATAACTAAGGCGTGCATGTTTCCGCTCTTTTTTTTTTTTTTTTTAAAGAATAGATATTTTGTTTTTTTGTTTCTAGGAACAAAAAAAGAATAAAAACACGTTTGTTTGCGTTTTTATTCAAAAACTATTTTTTTTGTTCCCAAAACAAAATTGGAACAAGAAAAAGAAACAAAAAAAAACTTACTTCTCCGTTCCTTAAACACTTCTTGATGGACTAAAAAGAACAAAAACGAAACACTTCTCCCTTTGTTCATGCCCTTCTCCATTCGTTCGTGTTCGTGCCCTTCTCCTTTTGATCGTGCCCTTCTCCGTTCACCACCGGCTGACTCTCTGGCGCCTCCCCCTCGGCTGACTCTCTGGCGACCCCACTCCACTGACTCTCCGACTGGAAATAAAAGAAAATATCAAAGCCAGACGCGGGTGTAACTTCTAGCACCGACTGGAGAAGACGAAGATCGATCATCGCATGCAGATGGAGGGGGAGTCGACGAGGGTGATGATGGGAGTGAACGAATCGACGATCAAGGAGTACCCACACGCGTCGATAAGCAGTCGAGGAGCATTTGAGTGGACTCTCCAGAAGATCGTCCGCTCCAACACCTCCGGCTTCAAGCTCCTTCCTCCACGGCCAAGCCCCCGACGAAGACGGTCCTCTCTCTCTCTCTCTCTCTCTCTCTCTAGCTTTTGCGTTTGCGCTTCTTGTTTTGGTTCGATCGGAGGAGATGTGATCAGTGTTAGTTTCGTCGATAGGCGCCGAGCATTCCTGTTAGTATCGATGTACGGTCGGTTTCTGTGTCGCATTCGCGTCAGGAATAGATATTCGCGCGGTTTTCACCGTCCGACAATAACCGAATCCGTGGCTTGTTGGTTGATTAGTTTTGTGTGAGAACTGAATGTGGATGCTCTCTCTCTCTCTCTCTCTCTCTCTCTCTCTCTCTCTCTCTCTCGGTTTTTGTGTGCATTGAGAGGTTTTTGGCGTACCTATCGTTGGCAGTGTGATCGGCGGAAAATCGATGCTGTGGATGGCAGGAAGATGTGGAGAAGAGTTTGAGAACGATCAAATCAATTAGAACTAGGCAGTGTTGTAAAAGAACTCGGGAAATGGAAGAGGATTGAATATGCTGCGCATGTTGTATATGGTAATTTAGGTACTCTCCCCTTTGCCTAGTCCGAGTTTTGGCAACTGCAGACCTCGGATATTTTGCAGCCACTTGAAAATCTTGTTCTAGTTCTGTTGTCGTAGTTGTTGGGAATAACGGATCCCCGAAAACCGGATTCGACACCGAATCGAACCCCTAAATCAATGCGGAAGACGAAGCCCGGGAAAAACACGCATCACAGATCGTAAAGCACACCACGGATTCGAGCGTACCTTGTTAGCCACAGATTAAACACCAAACGCTGAAGAAGAGGAAGAAATTCTGGCCCCGTTCGATCCGATGACAACTTGAAGGGAAGAATAGTGCGCCGTATGCTTACTGTTCTTCGTTTTGGGAGAGAGAGAGCGTAAGGAGAAAAAGCGTATGTTATTTCCAACTAATGCATTTTCTCTCTCTCTCTCCTCCCTTTTATACCTTCCCCCTCCACGGGCCCTATTTCCGTGGGCCGGGCCTTTTTGGGCCCAACTTGAGCGGATGGGCCTTAAGCCCATCTCATAAATCCATCATCTCCCACTCGCACATGGTGGTCCAAAACCAACATGGGCGGACAGGCCCTACTCAGCCCCATCAGAGAAAAATCCATCATAGACTCTCACTTAACATGGTGGGCCGAACATAATCCTCTTTTCCTCTCTTCAACATTCATACCGGTGAATAATCTGTGCGACCAGCATACTTTGAGAGCTCGTTGCCATACATCTGTTAGGAATATACAGCAGCTCATAATGGGCATCACACTTCGAGTAGATTTAGTATGCAGTACCCTAGATCGATCGATCACATTTATATCTCTCTTGATCTCTTTTAAATAATGATATATATATATATATATATATATATATATATATATATATATATATATTGTATTCACAATTATGATTATCACAAAGACAGTCATAATTGGTTAACCGGTGAATACAAAACTACAATGTGATTCTCCAAAATCGATCTTCCTCTTTCCTTCAAACTCTCAATTTCAGTCCAGCTTGCTTTTCTAGAAATGCCCCATTAGATCGAATCAAACTCATGACCATTGGCAACATCCTAAGATAGCAAACACTAAATAGAAATCTAGAGAATAAGTAAGAGTCATGAGGGGACTAAGAAATTGAGGAACTCTCTTCCTCAAGAGTCTCACACGACATAAAAGTTGAGATCAAACTTTTGCCACTCTTATTGGTCGTCTCATGCATACGTAGTATGAAATACGTATTACGGTATTAACTCATTTCCCATGGAGCATATGTCTATACCCTTCAATACCGTACAGATGATAGTTTAGACATACTCAATGTCTAACTTGAGTTCACGTATCTACTCATTCACAAAATTCATCAGAACTCACATCTGGCATCATAGACAGATAAAGTAAAATGTGTGGGGTATTTTACTTTCGGACATCACAAGTATTATGTCATCATCTTAACACTTAGTTAAGGCGACATGCGTATTTTGAGCTTGAGCTCTCGATTATCACCTAGATAATAAGCTTAAATACTGTCTCATCTCTATTTATCACACAGTAAATAGAGGCGATTACCCGTGTGAGTGGGCTAATCTTATATCTGTCCGACATACTTCTCAACTTAAAGTAATGCACTAAGCATTAAGATGCATAAAGATCGAACAAAGATTCATAGGCATTAATGATGAAAACTCAAATTCATCAAATTGTGAACATTTAGGGAAATTACAATATTCAGTACATCAGTCTCTACGCAATCCTAGAGATTTCATATGGCCACAAAACACATCTCTAGGTATTGGCTTTGTCATAGGATCTGCTACCATTCCATGCGTAGTATGTACTCTAAGTTCACATCTTTTTGTGCAACCATATCCTTGACAAGATTATACTTGGTATCTATATGTTCGGTCTTGCCATGATATTTTGGATCTTTGGTGTACACTTTTGCTGCTTGGCTACCACAGTTAACCAATAATAAATCTGCAGCACTTCTAATAACACCTAAATGATCCAAAAATCTCTTAAGCCAAACACTCTCTTACACTGCTGCTGATAATGCCACGAACTCAACTTACATCGTGGACAAGGCTATACACTTTTGTTTCTTACTGCTCCAACATATGGTGCCATTATTCGGTAAGAAAACAAACCCAGAGATAGATTTTCTTTCATCTAAATCTTCTCTCCAATCAGTATTAGAATAGCCTTAGAGTCGCAGATCCTTTTCCTTAATAACTCAACATATAATCAGCAGTTCCCTTTAGATACCTCAGTATTCTCTTAACGGCTTTCCAATGTGCTTGACCTGGATCGGATTGGTAACTACTCACCATTCCAATTGCAAAACATATGTCAGGTCTTGTACACGTCATAGCGTACATAAAGCTTCTAACAGCACTAGCATAAGGAACATGTTTCATTTGTTCCTTCTCTTGTGGAGTCCTTGGACACAGACTATAGCTCAACCCTTCACCTTTTGTAATAGGAGTGTCTATGGGCTTACAATCTTGAAATCTTAATTCCAAGAATGTATGCAACATCATCCATGTCTTTCATCTCAAAGTTGGAAGACAACGGATTCTTCACAGTATTAACAAACTCCATATTACTTCCGACAATTAGTATATCATCAACATATAATGATATGATCACAAATTGATCATTGGATCTTTTGATATATACACAATGATCCTCGTCAATCATTGCAAAGTCATATGCCATTATGGCATTATGAAAATGTATATACATTTGTCTCGATGACTGCTTAAGGCTATATATCGACCCCCAAAGTCAACATACCTTTTCTTCTTGGCCTTTCACTATGAAACCAGCAGGTAGTTCCATATATGTTCATTCCTCTAATTCTCCATTGAGGAAAGCAGTCTTTACATCCTTTTGACGTAACTCAAGATCCATACTAATCACTATTGCCAGAATAATGCGAATCAAGGTAAATCTCACTACAAGAGAAAATGTATTTTCATAATCAATTTCTTCCTGTTGATTATACCCCTTCGCCACAAGGCGAGCCTTATGCCTTTCTATTGAGCCATCAGCCTTTTGCTTTATTTAGAGAACCTACTTGTTCCTATAGCTCTGCGTCCTTTTGGAAGATCAACTAGTTCCCAGACTTGGTCTGATTTCATTGACTCAATTTCCTCTTTCATTGCATGAATCCATTTTTTTTTCTTATTAGGGCAGTTCAGAGCCTCATTAATATTTCTTGGCTCATCCTCATCTTGCGGAGCAACCATAAAAGTTTCCCTTTCAATGTCAAAACATCGACAGGGAATACTTTGGCGACTTGTTCACCGTATGGGAGATTGTACACTTAACACATCATTCCCCATCATGCTCCCACTTAGATTAGGTAATGATGATGTCGTCACATCAGGTGGTTGCAATTGAGAATGAGTTGAATTCAATTCATCACATCTCATATTACTTCCACTTGGATGAACTCCACTAATATCATTATCTTGATCCAAGGTCTCAAATAGGGAACAATCTTCCCTTATTTCGCCCTTCTTAGGAAATTCATCCACTAAGAATGTGACATCCCGTGATTCAAATTCAGTTATACTCCCACTTTCCGCTCACCTATGAACACATACCATTTTGAGTGTTCGGAGTATCTCATTAAAATACTCTTCTTTCCTTCAGGACCCAATTTCCCAAACTTGTGAGAGGACTCATGAATATAGGCAGCACAACCCCATGGCTTAAGAAAACTTAAGTCTGGTTTTCTAACTGTCCATAACTCATATGAAGTGGAAATAACCGATTTGGAAGGCACCCAGTTAAGTATATAGGCAGCAGTTAACAACATATCACTCCAAAAAGTGATGGGTAAGTTAGCATGCGCCATCATGGACCTAACCATTCCAAAGAGGGTTCTGTTTCTTCTCTCCGCAACACCATTTTGTTGAGAAGTATATGGAATAGACAACTATTTTTCTATTCCTTTTTCATCACATAATTTTCTGAACTTATCAGATAAATATTCTCAACCTCGATCGGATCTAAATATATTTATTTTCTTGTCTAATTGTTTTTTTTTTTTTTGCCAGGTTCATAAACCTTCTGAAACAACTTATGCTTCAGATTAATGATAAATCAAATAGACATATCCGAATCAAGTAGAATCATCTATAAAAGTGATGAAACAAACAGCCCATTGCCTTCCGCTCACATTCATTGAACCACAGATGTCCAAATGGATTAAATGCAGAGGAAATTTAGCTCTTTTACCTTTTCCAAATGGTTTCCTTGTCATTTTTCCCTGCTAGGCAATGCTCACATATGGACAAATCGACTTTTTCAATATTGCCCAACAAGCCCTCTTTGGCTAGTCTATTCATATGTTGTTGGCCCATATGACCAAGTTTAGCATGCCACCTTATTCACATCATTATCATATAAGGTAGAAGGCGTGAAACAAGGGAATAACATATTGACATCACCACAGTCAATATTTAGTACAATAAAACCATCTAGAAAGTGACCACAACCATAGTAGTTTGTATCTAAACACAAATCTACACCTTTATTATGGAAGTTCATACCAAAACCAAGCTTAACCAACACTAAGACAGACATTAAATTTCGACGAATCTCCAGAGCATATAGAACATCAAGATGTGTCCACCATGCATGTTCAATTGGCAGGTGCCAATCCATTTAACTTCAGCTCTGGAGTTATTTCCAATATGGATCCACTCAGTTCCAGTTGGTACTCGTCAAAATTCCACAAAGGATCCTCAATCCTTTGCTACATGGTCTGTCGCTCATGAATCTACATTCCACAAAGGATTGGATTCAGCCTATAATGTAGAACTTGACACATAAGCAAAGTTATCAAATGTACAAGAGGTGTATTCCTTCTTTGGCTCACGACAGTCGCGAGCATAGTGACTTCTCTTGTCACAATTGTAACACATCACTCTTGACATTTTCTTCACTTGAGGACGCTTTCCTCTCTCTTGTTGGTTAATTCTTGATTTCTTGCAATAAGGACTTGATCATTTGCATTCCCACATATTGAACGAATCAATACATTTGCACTTAGAGCACAAAGCCCTTTCGAGCTAGAACCAAAGACAACAAATGTCTATTTTCGGCTCATAATACCGTTAGGCGGTCCTCTACTAGCTCAAGGGGCGCATGGCATCCTTAAGATCTTCCATAACATGGTCAAGAGCTTCTAGTGCTTCTTGCTTTTTTAGCACATATTGAATCTTCATATCCAATATTTCACAATTATTGCCGTTCATATCAGCAATTACATTCTTAGTTGCTGAACCATCGTTCTGAACACACCAGACATACATGCGCGAATAATTAATGCCTATCATTTATGCATCCCTATTTGCATAGACCCATCACATTAATAAATAATTTCAAGTAAGGCTTCAGAATCAAAAGGTCACTATGTTTCCAATCATCCTCCAAAAATCCTAACTTAAAATTATTATTAATATAATTATCTTATGCAAATAAATTTTATGAAGTTACAAAAACTTCTATTACTACCCACATCTAATTACCCACAGCAACCAGCAATAATAGAAAGCAACAGATAATTGACATACAATTAAAAAAAATAATGCTTTCAATTAACATAATTAGGTAGTAATCATTACACAATTAATCAAAGAAATAAATAGGGAATGTCCCTTCTAATCTATCAGTCAAATCATCTGAGAAAATTGAAGGCATATTTGCCAACCATGGAAAAACTTTTGGAGAGCTTTCATGTCGCCTCCAAGGCGCATTCACTCAGCGCCATGTTGCGCTCAATCTAAGGGTTGAAGTTTTGGCCAACTCAATCCTATAATGCTCTCTCACAAAAGATTCCACCAGACTCCTATAACCTGAGACCACGTTGACCTCCCATAGCCGATCCAACACTGCTTGCCATTCAGGTGGAAAAGTGTTCATCAAAGCCGGCACCTTCTGAAAATCCGGCATAAGATAACCATTCCAGATGATTTCCTGTATCATCTGATTGACCTTGACCACATGTGATACTAAATCACCGTCATGCCACCGATAATCAACTAACTCTGTCATCAGCCTCTTAAGTCTTGCATTTCCCTCGTCCGTTCTCGGGATTGCAGGTATCCTTGCATAACGCATCATAGTTCCTGCAACAAATGCAGAATTAAAAAATGGATCACTTATAATCCATAATTAATATAAGAGAAAATACATAATTTTCTAAAATTCATGCAACAAATGCAGAATTAAAAATGGATTACTTATAACCCACATAGGCATGACTGAAAAAGAAAAAAAATTCCTTTTTTTTTTTTCCGGGTCAACGGTCAAAGTCAACGGTCAACGGTCACGGTCGTCGGTCAACGGTCAACAGGTCGGGTCAACGATCGCGTGGGTCGGACCGGTCGGACCGGTCGCGACGGTCGAACCAGTCGGACCGGACGGGCCGGTCAGACCGGACGGGCCGGTCGGACCGCTCGCGCGGACCGACCGCACGTGCCTTGTGCGTGCGGGTGATGACGTCACGCAGACGTCATCCGGCACGTGCGGGGCGCATGCCTCGTCTGCGAGTCGGGTCGGGTCGCCGGTCGGGTCGGGTCGCCAGCCGGTGACCATCCGGCCAACAGTCGTCGGCGCTGACGTCATCCCCGACGGTTATCGACTGTTGGTGTCGTCACAATGACGTCAGCGGGCGACGTCAGCACGCGTCGGTCCGCGGACCGGCGCGTGCCGGTTCGCCGGCCGCCGGCACGCAAGTGCCGGTTCGCCACCGGTGCGTGTGGCGCACGCGCTGGCGAAGCCAGCTCTTCCAGGCGCGTGGCGCCCACGCGCAGGGCCTTCCGGCCGCACGTATGGGCGCGTGCGGCGGCTCCCGGCAGCGGTCGACACATCGCCGGACTCGTCTCGACGTCGCGCTTCTCTCAGTGCCTTCAGAATTTTATTTCGACTTACGAAAACTCAGAAAAAAAGGCCGAAAAGCGCTCGGGTGTCGGGATTTTCGCCCGGTTCCGTACGGCCGAAGGGATTTCGCGAAAATTCAATCAAAAACATCAGAATTGATCAGGAAAAATGTGAAAGAGGGCTCTGATACCAATGTTGGGAATAACGAATCCCCGAAAACCGGATTCGACACCGAATCGAACCCCTAAATCAATGCGGAAGACGAAGCCCGGGAAAAACACGCATCACCGATCGTAAAGCACACCACGGATTCGAGCGTACCTTGTTAGCCACAGATTAAACACCAAACGCTGAAGAAGAGGAAGAAATTCTGGCCCCGTTCGATCCGATGACAACTTGAAGGGAAGAATAGTGCGCCGTATGCTTACTGTTCTTTGTTTTGGGAGAGAGAGAGCGTAAGGAGAAAAAGCGTATGTTATTTCCAACTAATGCCTTTTCTCTCTCTCTCCTCCCTTTTATACCTTCCCCCTCCACGGGCCCTATTTCCGTGGGCCGGGCCTTTTTGGGCCCAACTTGAGCGGATGGGCCTTAAGCCCATCTCATAAATCCATCAGTAGTAAATCAGCAATGGTGATTGATCTTCTTTCTTTCCCCTGCACAAAAAGAAGTTGAGGTGCTTGAGAATACGCCTCTTCTTTAATTAGCCAAGCCTTGTGTTTGAATAGCCTAGAGAGGATGAGTTGCAGGAAGGGAGAGGGATGACCTGGATCTTCAGATTTGTTGTCACTACTTGTCATCAAAGCTACTCTCTTACTTAAAGAAGTTCCCAAATGGAGGGGTGGGATTTTGGTGTTTAGGAAGAAGCCCATGCTGAATGAGAGAGATGCGGCATGTTGTACATGGCACTTCATCCTTCTCTGGATTTCGATGGAATGCTCTGACTGATTTATTGTGATATGTGTCATGTTGTGACCAAAAACACGGTAGAAGTGCATAGTCATCTGTGTGTCTCTCCCATCTCTTATTCTGTAAAAAGAAGAAAGAGACTTGAGGCATGAGCCGTTGTATTCAGCTCTGCAGTTTTAATTTACAGAATGTGAAACTTGAGTTATTAATTCTAGGCCTCAAAGGAAAAGCCCTTGAAACATTTGATCACATATGTTCTCTGAGAGTGAAGCTGGACCAGGTGTCCAGGCTCAGAACTCTTGCATATTGGTTTTGGAGAGTATTATCTGCCTTTAGAATGCTAAGCAATTAGATAAATGAGATCATTCCCAATCAACAGGTTTTGTAATCATTTCCATAAGAAGTACTTCATAGAAAGATCAATGTGGGGTTTTGCTTGTTAGACTTTGGGTGTGGCATTTATATATGTATGGCAATAACTCAGTCGTGCCTTTTGATTCAGCAATTCTTGTTGCCCAAGCGAATTATTTGGGGAAATCCTGCATCCTCACTGATATATGGCCTCTCACTTTGCCTTTGCCATAGGTTTTGATGACATGGATAGTGTATATGCATCTCCGGACGATTATAAGAGCTTGAAACAGAGGGACAAGGCGAGAGGAATTCATCTACTGGAGTGCTTTGTCAACAGATGTCATGAAATCGGAGTATTGGAGATTTTTCTCCTCTCTTTTTCCTGAATAAACATTGCCGACAATGATATTCGCCATTTCCTTATGATGTGTTCATGTTAGGTACAATGTGAAGCATGGATCAAGAAAGGAGATCCAAAAGAGGTCATCTGTCATGAGGTGAAGCGAGTTAGGCCTGATTTACTTGTTGTGGGAAGCAGGGGTCTTGGCCCTTTCCAAAGGCATATTGAGCTCTTTTCTGGATTCTGCTTTCAGCTGAACATCTCATAAATCGAGAGCCTGCCCCTGTGGAGTCCCCATAGGCTTCAAGACAGCTTGATCTTCCTCTCATGACCTCATCATTGACTTGCTGGCTGAGTGGAAGTTCTCTTACTAGTTGTCACCTCTCGCATGTCGATACATCTCTATCATCTGTTTAGAGTTAGCTAATGTCATGCATATTTCTGAAAACACCTCATTGCCTGATCTTGTCATGCACATAACATCACTGGGTATTTGTCCGCACCGTCAGTGAATTTTGCGTGAAGCATGCTGAGTGCCCTATCATAACCATCAAAAGGCCCGCAGATGAAGCTCCTCAGGACCCTGTTGACGACTGATTGATTTCCATTTCGTGGATGACCAATTTTATCATGTTAATAGATTGGTCGTTGATTCTCGGCTGGAGACTTTGGGCCATGAATCAAGGATGTATCTGAGTTTGCAAATCATCTATCGTTTGTGTATGGCTGTTGGCACTTGAATCCTTAACTTCATTTTCTGTGATTTTTGATTGATCAATTCCTCTACAATTTTGTCAAATCAAATGTTGTTGTCTTGTGTATTGCATCGAAAGAAATCCCAAACAAAAAGAAGCCCAAAAAGATCGATCGAAACGAACGGAGAAACAAGAAAAGAATTTGGAGACTCGCACAAGTCAAATTCCTCATTACAAATGCAAATACAACATCAGCTCAGGCCCCTCATGAACAACCATTTCCTTCCCACTATAACTACACTAAACCCTCTCACCAAATCACACTTCGATTTAAACCCTAAAAGACCATCACTTCTTATCGGCTCTGTATCAATCGCCTCGAATTGGGTCCTTCCCTAAACAATGGCGACCTTCGCACCGGCCTCCTCGAGCTGCTTCTTCGCGTCCTCCGCCTCGTCCTTGGACACCCCCTCCTTGAACTTCTTCAGCAGCCCCTCGATCAGCTCCTTGGCCTCCTTGAGCACTAGGCTTGTCTGCGCCCTCACCGCCTTGATCACCGCCCTCATCGTCATTTCATGAGAATGAGAATTCAATATCAAGTTTATATGTTATAAAAATAAAAAGTAAAAAAAGTACTTGAAAAAAAAATTTGATACAAATTTTACTTACAAAATTTTCTACAAAGTATGCCATATGATTATGTTCAAAATGTTTGTCTTCACTCACCATGAACAAAATAAAATTAATCAGCATTTCATGAGAATGATAATTCAATATCAAGTTTAAACTTTTTTTTAAAAATTTAAAACAGAAATTTTGTACAGTTTACCAAACGTGTTTCTGTTCTTTTTTTTATTCTAGGAATAGAAATTGACTACGTTACCAAACGTGTTTCTGTTCTTTTTTTATTTCAAGAATAGTTTTTTTTACACTTACCAAACGCATTCTTTTGTTCAAAAACTGTTCCCCGAAACAGAAACACTTTTTTTTTTTACCAACTGTGCCCTAAGCTTTTGAGTCAAACTCTGGTTTGAGAAACAAGATGGGCTCTTGCATAAGTGAAAACGGCCCATTGACATAACGAACATAGCAATGAGAGAATGAAGATAGGAACAGTACGACTTGAGAGGGATTGTGCTAAGAAAGCGCTACCTCGCAAGGGGATTATTTGCACCCACCTAGCAATTTATTGAGCTGCTTTGGAGTTTACATAAGGAGGGTCCCGGCAACAATGAGTCATAACATGTATACTTATGAACAATAAAATTGATTATTTTCTATTTTCCCATTCTACAATGCTATGCCATTGACCAGGTCACATCATCTTCATCAACTATGTTGTTTAGGCACAATGCATTACTAGTAAATCCAAATGTTAATACCGCAATGCCATAAAATGCATGCCAATGCCAGAGGCATAGATAAGTAATTCTAAGGTGAGATAAACACACAAACACAATAGTCATGTACACAACATGATAATAATCTTATGAAAAATATCCAAAACTCCCTTGAATTTTGAGAAAATAGATTTTTTTTTTTTATATACTTAGGAAACCCCGTACAGCCGGCAGCTGGCGGGTAAACCCTAGAGCGACGCTAGTGGAAGATCCACCACCCCGACATTATGCTTAAATCACATGCGACCCGCGGGATTCAAACTCCTCCGTCTTGGACAAATGTCACAAGAGCGCTTATCCAACGGAGCCACCACAGGCGATGGTTGGGGAAATAGACGTTTGTCCCTAAACTTTCGACAATTCCCCAATACACCCCCCTCCCGTCTTCTTCCCAAATAATCTTCATTTTTTTAAAGCGGCTAACCCTCCGTTGCATTTTCCCTTAACATGTGCTAAGCAACACGGCATTCAATTGGTAAAAATACATTTTCATCTCATTTGTTGAAGGAAATATTTGATATGTTATTGATTCATGCTAAAAATGAAAAAAAAAAAAAAAGATGAAGAAAAATAAACTAACGATAGACAAAAATAAATGTCAGTAGCAATATTAGAAAATTAAAATATCAAAATTTGATGAGTACATTAACACAACTAACAAGACATTTTAAGGAAAAGAAACACAATTTAGTAAAAGGAAAAGGGCCTGAATAACAAAAATGTCAAATTACAAAAATTTGACACTCCTTAAGTATTTTTATAGGCTAATTAACGAAAAAAATTGATCAATTATTTTTCACATTAATCAGCCCTTTAAACATGCATAACGAGTAACCATTTTATATCATTTTAACCTTTTGTTGTTGAGGCCTTTCCCCTATTCACTTAACTTGTGTTTTTTTTGGGTCGGTCACTTAACTTGTGTTTACCATTATATTTTTTTTAATGTCTTTTTTAGTTATATTAAGGTGGCTATATTTATATCCCTTAAAAGTCATACGCATTGAACATTTGAGAGAAAAAATTACAAAAAAAAAAAAAAAGGATTATGGCAGACTGAAATTCAAGAAAGTATTGCATAATAGTTAAAAGTTCACGGCTAATTGTATAGTGCTCCAATCATCAATCTCACTTCCATTGAGCAGTGTTTACACCATTGACCAAGTCACGTTCTCTTGACCGACATTCTTATCGAGCCCTAAAGCAATCCACACGGCATCTAAGCCATCGACCACGTTGTTTGGGCATGGCGGCTGGTAAGCATGGCTCTCATCGCATCCTTACATTGAGTTGCACTGATCGTCCGCTCAGGCCGTCAGAGTCCTACGATCTTAATAGATGTTATCTGAATCATCTTCCCGTAGCGCGATTCATTATCAAACCACCTTGTTGACAGCACAACGATTAGCTCCGAGTTGTCATGATTTGCCCGTAGCATTCAGATGGGTCTCCCCCATCACCGCCTTGGCTGAAATCGTTCTACGTCAATAAAGCTGGGGTTTAGGAAATTACCGGTGGCGAGCAAGTGAACGTAGGATAAGATACGTCATCACATTGGAGATTGCCTAAGGACTCGCATCCTCCATCGTCCAGCGTCGGCACGGACCGGTCGCCAGCACCGAGGCCACATATCCGAGTACCGACTTCGGGATCGTCGTTGCACATTCCATTGATGCAGATCAATTGGCCGGGGCAGTCGTCGAGGGTTTGACCGGCGCCATTGCATGAGGAAATGGCGTGCGAATCGGTGCTCAAGACCACCGGCAAAAGGGCAATCGACATCATCCCAACAAGCTTCATCTTTAAAATATGTGGATTTTTCTATGATGAATTGGAGTGTTAGCAAAGGAAACGACGAAGTAAGAGCGTATATAAAGCGAATTAGCTTGGTGACTGGGACAAAATTTCGGAGTTCCTTATGTGACTGTCCTCGTCCAGTTGGTCCCTCTGCAGTGCCTTGTTTTAAAATTTGATTTATGTATGTATACTTTTTGAAATTTTATGAGATACACAACCTATAAAACAAAACGTTTATGCAAACTATGTTGCATGCATTACGACAAGTATGATTACTCAAATCACTAAGCACAAAACAATTCAATACTTTCCGAACTACCAACCATGATTTTGACTCACATTTTATATGGTCTGCGAAATTGGTAGGGTATTGTCAAATCTGAAGCTAGTCAACCGAAATGAAACAAACATAATCAGATAAAATAACGCGTCTTCAAGTCATCACAGTTCTACAACCCTTTTATTTATTTATTTTTTCGTTTTCCATACGCCATTTGCACACAAAAAATGTCTGTTCTCTAGTTTTGATTAATGATTTACGAATTTAAATGGGAACTCATGTGTAAGCATGTAGTAGTGGCTGAGAACCTACATAAATTCGTTCGCTACCCATCTTAAATGCTCACTTTATACGACAAGATTGTGTAAATTTAAAAATTTGAGGAGCCGATTGTAAAATTAGATTTTTTTTTTTTTTGGTCAGATTGTAAAATTAGAAAACAAGGGACCTATAGTGGGCTTATTCCAAAAAAAAAAAAAAAAAAATTGAGTATGGACTTAGGCAACTATTAAATGAGTTTGCACCCTGATGCAACCCATGACATCTTGGAAACTTTTTAGAGATTGAAGTCCATCGAAGACAAACAACTCACAAGTCCAATTCAAAACCCATCAATCATCCAAGCCCATTTGATATTTGTGCAAGCAAAGGGAGATTTCAACTATAACATGATCCAATGGGAAGGCAATCAAAATGGAGCTTCTAAAAGTTGAAGAATAAAGGCACATTCATTTAGATAAGTCGAAGGCTGGAGGGTTGTTTTCTAATTTGAGTATGTTTCACTAGCTTAAGTTTATTTCCCAGTTCAAGTTGGTTTCTTAGTTTGTGGATTCCTATTTTAATGTTCTTTAATCCCAATCCATCCATAAAAGGAGGTGCATTCTCAATTGTAAGAAGGCAAATTTAAGTTGATAATATATGAAAATTTCTTTCAAGCAAGCACTTCATTCGGTTCTCTATTTAATTTGTTGGTGGTGAACCTTAAAGCCCTTAGGTTTTTTATCCAATGCATTGGCAATGAACCTCAAAGTTGTTTATTCTTGTATGAAGGAACATTCCTTTATGCTTTGATCGTATACTCTTCTATCCCAAAGTACTTTCCCTCAAACACATCTAACGCTTCTTTTTTCATTGCCACTTGTCCACTGTCCATGGAATGTTGACCAAACCATTCTAAGTTTCGATGATCAATCCAATAACACTCAAGATGATCTAGAGATGAAGAGGAGGGAGGCACAAGGAGAATAATCATGAATTCCAAGTGCAAGCATCTGAATATGAAGGTAGCATCAATCAAGATGACTTGTTGATTGGTTGCATGCAATTGAACGAGTATATTCCCATGTATTTATGAAAATATGTGCATGATTATACTCCACTTTGGTTGGAAAATCTGAAAATTCGGGAAAAGTTCGCCAAAATTTAGTACAGGTGGACACTTAAATACCTTTTTTTTTTCTGAAAATTCAAAGGTTCAATTAAGGAAAACTCTTGGGAAATCTAAAGAGGCTTACGAATATGAGGTTTTTGCCCTTGTTACTGTTTATTTTCTTCTCTGCGAGAATCTAGGGTTGAGCTCAACCTCGAAGCCCAAGCAGAGGTCGGCCCAGATGGCATCGAGCTCAGGCTGTGCGGCAGAGCTTGCTTAGATTTGGGGCTCAAGCTCGAAGCCACAACGGAGCTCATTGTCACGATCTCAAGCTTCAAGCCCAAGCGGCCATGGCCACTGCATGCTTCGAGCTCATACGTGGCTGCGAGCTTCAACTTCAGATCCACTGGAGATGTATGAAGTGGAACAGTTGAGCTTTGGTAGAGTTTCGATCACCGGGTTCAGTTTCAAAGTAAGGTATTTATAGATTTTTTCACTTACGGTATTGGGTATCACTGCAAATTGTGTGTTTGATTCTTTACGTCAAGAATCCATGGGATTTTAATGGTGGGCATTTTCTGAGTAGTCATTAAACTGAAGATGGTACTAAATAGGAAGACGATGATGGGATGACGACGAAGATGGCTATGGGAAAGAGATGTGGATCAACGAGAAGAAAGAAAGAAGAAATTTTATGCCGTTTTTTCTACTTTCATTTCATTTCTTTTCTTTCTTTTCTTTTTTTGAAGTGATGAAAATGATGATGAAAAAGGGACAAGAATAATGTGAAGAAGAAATAGAAAAAGCCACGTCATCATTTTTAATGAGTTAAATTGACGGACTTAATGGAAGAACTTGATTAAACTAATTTAATAAGTTTTCAAACTAGATTATATGTTTTAAAAGTTTTATGACTTAATTGAACTTTTACAACAGTTCAGGACCTTGATACACTTATCCCATTAATAGATATCCGGAAATAAGGAAATATATAAGCAATAAATTCGTTTTTTTTACTCTTTTCTAGCAAATTTTTTTAGGCATTCTGATTAATAGACCATTGGAGTTCACCCTTTATTATTTGATCAGTAAAGGTAAATAACGGACGGGCGATCTGCTAAGCCTAACCAAGCCCGCCTAGGCCTGAAAGATAAATGACTGGTTTAAGTGATGTTCTTACACAAGAAAGTCCAACCCGCTCATCTTCAACCCAGCGCAGCCTCAAAATTATTGGGTAAGTTTTTATGATGGATGGGCTTTGAACACATTAACCCCCGCCTCGCTAGAATCCTCCCAATGATCACCTCCATAAAACAAATTTATCATTCAACATATGATTATCCTTGATCTCCTAAAACCTTAACTAATAACTGATCATGGAGTAATTATTTACTAAGGTGGCTTGATAATCAAACACTCAATTTGCTCACGAGCATCTTTTCGAGAGGATGAGCTAGATGAAACATTTAATTTCGAGAATCGTCAGAGAGATGGAAATGATATACATTTCCAAGGTGCGCAACAATCACATGTATGGGCAAAACCTTTACAGCAAAGACAATAGTGTTGCCACATATATTGCTTGCACCGAGTGGAATCTCTCCAGTCTCAAGTTTTGACCCTACCATCATGGACCATTCCATACTGTTCAAATTTTCTCAAGAAATAAACAGAAAAAGAAAATATATACATATATAGACATATATAAAAACGTTTGTGTGGAATATCTTCAGGGAATTTCTCTCCAAACATGAACAAAGCAGCCTCTTTAGCTAAGACATTAGTCTTGTAACACATATTCCCTGCACCAAGTAAAATTTTCCCAGAAGCTCATTCATGCATGACCTAGAAAAGGAGTTAACAACCAGAAGCAGCATCCCAGCTCTGAAACATTCGATGGAATCCACATCTATAGTAGGTCTCCAAATGATCTCATCAGCAATCGCACAGCCACTAATGAAGAATTCCTCAAAAAGTTAACAATTAGTAATCCTTTTTAAACATCAAATGGATTCGGTCTTATACATACGCGAGGAAGGTAATCGAAAAGGAAATAAGATGAGTTCTTTCTTTTATCACTTGGGAGCTGTGCCGGATGAAAGTCAGCAATCTATGAATCGGGAGGATGCTCCAAGAAAACAAAATTAGCCTTTGGCCCGTCTTCTGATCAGCTACACTTGCATCAATAGAAATGCCAACATCATATGGTACCCTGTAAGAAAACAACAACCCAATGAGCTTCATCAGCGGGATCTTCGACGCATGGAAATTATAAGGGTCATCATATATAATAGCATAGCAATAGCAACAGATTATCCCCATCACATAATGGAAATGACTCAGAAATTGACACTCACTAGGAAGTCAATGTCCATCAACTGCCCCCCAGTCCTTTTGATGATAATTTCAAGATAGGTCACTCGAGGAGCTGCACTAACTGTGATTCCTAATCCCAAAAGGAAAAAAAGGTATGATTGATTCTTGCGTTTCGCATCCAACATTGCAGGGCTCTGCTTCTATTGTAGTTTTTCATTCATGATGGCCACAATTCTGTTGCTCCTCTTTTTACAATGCCTATATGCTCTGCAGCATCAAACTGAACAGCGTCCTCAAAATAGAAGTTGTCTCCTCTTCCTAGGATTGTTTCAAAACTGGAACAATTCATCCAACATTGCATTTTGCATCCAACATTGCAGGGCTTTGTTTCTTTTGTAGTTTTTCATTCATGATGGCCACAATTCTGCTGCTTCTCTTTTTGCCATCCTATGCCTATATGCTCTGCAGCATGCAGTGTCCTAAAAAATAGAAGCAATCTCCTCTTCCTAGAAGATGTTTGAAAACTGGAACAAATGTTCAACATGTGTGCCCATTGACAAATTGGGTATACCCTGCAAAGTTGTAATAACCTGCTCTAACATTATCATTTTGTGTGCAGGGGACTACAGCTGAGACAAATTGCTTTATCAGTCAACAACCATGCAAGAGACTACCCGATGCCATCATAGGAGAAATGCTGAGATATGACTAGAATCGCCTCTAACTTGGATATTGAAAGCCAATCTAACACTCAACTAGAACATCAAATTCAACTGTATAAAACCCTAACCACCATGTTCCTCAGTTATTGCTGTTAAAAAGCTAATGAACAAAACAAAAGTACGACTTATATTCTCTGGAGAAAAATAATCGTACTTTTCAAAGATCCAAGAAAAGGTGCAAATTTTTTATCGAAAGATAATAAATATCCTCTAGGAAAAGATAACCTCATTTTTCAAACAAGGGATCAAAACAGCCTCTCTAATTAAGACATTAGTCCTCTCACATACGCTACCTTGGTGGGCTTTGTTCGCTAGGCTCTGAACTAACTGAGGTGTGACACCATTCCGAATCGGACCAGTGGGTGAGGAGTAACTGAGCATGGCCAGACCAGACCAAGAGGGGTTGTTGTAGTGCCATTCCAGCCGACAATGTTAGTCGTGATCTTGTAATTTCTCGACGGGTCTTGATCGGTTTTGATCTTGACAGAGTATTTATTGCCCGAGTAGACGATCAGGCTTGGCTCTATATAGTGCCCGTCTGCTTCAACAACGGTAAGGTTGTGACCCTGCAAATCAAAGATTGAGGTCCTAAGTAACAAAAATGAAGGGTCGCTTCATCTTGCAAATCTATCTCCGAAATTTCTTCAATCTAATAGCCTTTAAAAACATTGAAAAAGCCCAAAGTATATGATCCAGAAGTGGACACTTCATTATAGAAAGCAAGGAAACAAACAAACCAGCGGAATAATTTATAGGTTGTAATGAAAGTATACCTCAATCTGAAAGCTGAGAGTAGATTGAGCGGTCACACTTGAAATATTGAGGCAATACGTTTTATTAGGGTCGACCCTCCAGTGTGAATATTGAGGATTGATCACATCACGAGTGGTAGATTCAGCGCAATCAAACTTTCCGTTCCCAGGAATCAGCAGGGACTGCAATCCAAGCAGCAAAAGAGAACGAAAAGAACATGACAAATGAGTGAAACTGGTGTTTAAGTCCTTCATAACTGAGGAAATCAAATTAAATTAATCACCTCAGGCTCCGCCGCCCAATCGTAATAGCTTTTGGAGTACTGGTCGTCAAGAATGATGCTCTTGCCATAATCGCAAGCGGATGGCTCGGTCATGCTGTACGGCGGCAAAACATTGACAAACCCATGCAGTCCATCCACTGTTTGCCTTTTGTAATAGGAGTAGTACGGAGATTTTCCAAGCTGCAATGAAGCATATAGTATAAATGATATCCCTCTGTAAGATATGAATTTAAATGCCCGCAGTGCATATTCATCGAATAAGGTGGATTCAACTTGAACCTCACGAATTTCGGAAAAGCTCACATGAACATGGTATCGGACGATCTTTGTACTCAGGACTCACCCGATCAGCAATGAAACAATAGGTGAAAGTTTCTCTGGAAAAAAAATTGGCCTTTGATTGATGGCCTATGATCCATCGCTCCCTAGACTCTTAATCTACAATTCAATCCAACCCAAACACACTACAGAGACTTCATAACACAGTTTCCATGGGTTCGCCACATATCTATCATGTTCTGTCCCAATGGATGGTGAGATTCTCAAGAAAATATTAGGTGCAGCTTTGATTCCAGCGTGGCATCATCCGAGTCCACTCACCGGGCGACACGTTGGAATCAGACGCCCCTCTTTAAATATCCGACAAGCTATCCTATTGGGCCCACTAGAAACATTTCCCTCTCAGTCAATTTAAAAATTCAGCTCTCTCTCTCTCCATTTTTTCATTCAACTCTCACTCGGTCGCTCTGCCCTCCACTCCTTCTCCGATCGGACGACGGAGCCGCTGTCCCATGAATCATGCCGCCGCCGCCGCCACTTCTGCATCCACCTCGTCAAAATTAATTCAAGAACCACAAAAGCTGCATTCGCCAGCAAATCGGTGGCTGTTGGCTTGTTGCTACATGATAAGTGACACATGGTTGTTGTGGTTCAATATCCTTTGATTATGTTAAAATATTTTGCTATGCGCCAAAAGGATAAGAGGGAATGCATATATGAAATGTCATTAGTTGCTAGAGCAAAGTCTTCCAATATCTTTGACTAGTCTAGACATATTAGCCTGTTCTAACAATTGGTACGTGTAACGGAGTTGTGTCTAAGTACAATTTATGAACCTCCTGTTTGGATATGTTTACAAGTGTTGCATTTTGAATACAAAAGCTCTCTCATGGCATATTGACCTAAGTTTTGCAATATCACAATAGACCAAGAAATGAAAGAATGGGCTATCTTTTGAGTTGTGTCCAGGTACAAATTATGCCACGAACTTTTGAATTGCCTTTGAAAAAAAAAAAAAGATTTTGGGCGTTTCGTGTTAAAGAAGTCAACCATCTAACATTTAAAGGTGCCAGTAAAAAGCCAAGTGTCATAATCCAAAAGCCAAACCAAGCAGCCACTAACAAGGTTTTGGCCAACCTATAAATCAGCCTCAAACTGGCGAAAGCACCATGCTCAAACTTTCAGTACAACATCATCAATGTTAAATCTTGAATGATAGGACCACGAGGAGAAAAAATTCAACATATCTAGCTCACTATAGGACAGGCAGTTCTCAATGGCTCAAGCTCAATAACCTATAGGTATATGAACACAAATTTCCAGGTTTGAAGGAGAGAGCATTACAAGAGACCAATATTTGTTTGTTTAAAACGCAAGACAACATGCAACTGCATCCGTAACATGTTTACATGCTTGAGTAGAATCTATACTTAAACCGTAAACTAAGAACTATACATTGGAGAAGTTCATAAATGCTGTTGAATCTTCAGGAGAATCAATTGCAGGAGCAGTTGGGGATGGCTCTCGCTGTGCTTCCATGACAGACAAGCTTGAAACTCTTTTAAGTTCCTCTAATTCACTGATCCACGCGTCCACAATTGAAAAAAAACAAAGGACTGTGAAAACACTAGATATCATATTAGAAACAAATTAATGTCAACTTTTATCTTGTGCCTGGTTCTCTAAATTGAACTCTACTGGTTTTCTGAGGAAAATCCAGATGGAAGTATGATAATTTACAAACTGAAACTCGCTTGGTAGAAAGTCTCATAAAATAGTTTGAAGGTGGCTTATGAGAAAACAACTTAATGTTTGACAATTTCTTTTACTGCCCCAAGAAAGTGTAGCACTCTTGTTGTTCACTGAAGTGGGTGGCCCGTGACTTTGCAGATGATCACGACCAAGCAGAAGAAGGGCTGAGACAGTTTGACATGAACATGGCTTACGGACCATGTCTTGGAATGACTCGACTGTCTCACTGGGAGTGTGCTCAGAAACTCGGTTTGAACCCTCCGAAAGAAGTCGAGATCCTATTGAAAGGTGGTAGAGCTAGTTCTGAGTGCCTGTGGGACGGACGTGTCTAGAACTTCAGTAGGCATATCCCCAGTTTTCATTCTTTCCAGTTTGTAATATGTTGTGGACTCTCAAACGGTACCTTTAGTAGGCATCCTCAGTTTTCGGTGCACCCTGCTGCGCGCTTCTGTCTAGACAATTACAACAGCCAGTTGATTTATATGTATGATAAATCTGTCTCTATGCCTAGTTTTTAATGCTAGTTAACTGAATTCTCATGCTTGGAGACTTGGTTCACTGGTTGGCATTAGAGATAGGTGAATGAAACTTTTGCGAGATCGATTTGGGTGAACATGAGTACTGATTTTGTTGTACCGAACAGTTTCTTATGATTGCTGACATCGATTTCAATCAACATTGTACCACATTAGAAGCTAAACCATGTGGTTTTGGACAACTTACAAGGTCAATGTTATGATCATATCTTCTCTTTCTTCTACATGTATGTCGATTGTCTATCGCCTCTCATGATGTGCGGTTGGTGTAAGTCTGTCCTTGAAAGACCAAATGTCAAAAAACAAAAGAAGACTAACTTATATTCTACGGAGAAAGCTGACCATAATTTTCGAAGATCCAAGAAAAAAGTACGTATTTTTGCTGGAACGATGCGGGATGGCTATTGGCATGTGTTCCGACGTGACGTCCTTTTCGTTTTTTGTTTGGAGCGAGTGAGCTCTTCTTTAACAGTTTGTCGATCCAATTTCGACGTCTTGTGCCGCTGAATAGAATGCCCACTTTGCCTTTAAACTAAGCTGGACGACACGTTTGAGTGCATCTTGATATCATTTCGATAGCTATTGGTTTTGAGCTAATCACACTTTAATAGAAAACTACGTTTGGTAGCTTGGATTTATATAAAATAGGATAACAAATTATTTTATTTAGTATTTGGTGTTTGGTGATGTTCTCCGGATCATATAGACCCAGACAAATCCGGATAAAATGTCGGATAAAAAATTCGGAATAGAAAATGGGATAAGCCTGGATTAGATAGGAAAAAATTGAAATTAACTTAATAACCATAGCTCCATCAACATCAGGCGCATCCCTCCACCGGTGCCCCTCTATCACTCACTCCTCTGCTCCCTGCTCCCCTCCAAGAACGCCCTCCTCAAGCCTAGGGGTGTCAACGGTTCGGTTGGTTCGGTTTTTCAAAAAAACCGAACTGAACCGAACTGTTAGAAATAACTTCCAAACCGAACCGAACCAAACCGAATTGAAATTTCGGTTCGGTTCCGTTCGGTTCTATTCGGTTTTTCCATTTTTGGTTTTTAGCTTTTGGTTTTTGGTTTTCGGTTTTCGGTTTTTTGGTTACTCTGTTCGTCGACGAACCACACGACGACCTTCTTGGCAACGCCCGTAAGGCGTAAGCTGAATAGGTAAGCTCGCCTCTGCTCTTGCCCTGTTTTGGGTGCGCCGGGCCGGAGCTCCCGGCCGTCCGGCTCCCGCGAGCTCTGGTGGGTCGAGCTTCGGTTGACCCAAAAATCCCTCGTTATAGTAGCGCGCCCAATTGTTTGATATAATGTCCGAACTGGATCTGAAAGTTTGTGTGGGGAATATTCGTTCTCGTTGTGTTGTTTTGTTTGTGGCTATTGTTGCCCCTTTCTTTGATCGAGCAAACGGAGGCAAGTGTCGCTGAGGCGTGGTTTTCGGATGGTAGGGGTGTGTCAAAACCTTAGATTGGGTCTCTGTTTGGGTGTTCTGAGCAAAGTTTGGCTTCCACCGTGAAGAGGCCAACGAGGGCAAGGGGGTTTCGGCGACGGCCGAGGTTTTTGGCCGTGACTCGCCGAGCACCAGGTGTGGTCGGACCTGGAGGTCGGGGCGCCGGTAATGCTTCTCGGCTGGTCTAGGCGGTGGGTCTTGGTGGAGGCTCGGGCGTGGAAGAGAAGCTGCTGTTCGGGAGATGAGTCCATCGTGGACTCAAGGCTGGTGAGGGGCTCGTCGTAGTGGTGGTGATGGTTTGGGTAGGAGGGCTGCAGGCAAGTGTTCGGTGAGGAGAGAGGGGAATCGCCAAGGAAGAAGTAACCGAACCGAAATAAGGTTTTAGGATTTTATCGGTTTATCGGTTGAGCTTGGTTCGGTTAACCAATAAAAAACCAAACCGATAAAAAAATTTTGGTTTTTAATGAGAACCGAAAACCGAACAGAACCAAACCAAAAAAATCGAATTTTTCGGTTCGGTTCGGTTCGGTTTTCGGGACGGTTTTTGACACCCCTACTCGAGCCCACCAAGATCGTCCCTTACAACCTCTCCATCTTCAACGTCAATTCTCGTCAATTCTCTTCTTGTCCATTTTCGGGTCGACCTCCTGGTATACAACGATCTGTTTTCGCTTACCTCCTAGTCTATTTACTTGTTACAATTTGTACCATCCTCTCTGGTGTTTTCTGCGACTAGGTATCTTTCAAACGAATTTAATTCCGTTTCCCGAGAGATTCAAAGCACAGGGAATATCAAATCAAGCACAAAAGATAGAGAGATATTTTCTCGTGATGAGGCAGTGCTTGCAGTAGTATACAAAGAGATGGGAGTCGGGACCATCAGGAGTGGCGTCTTCGTTCACCCTCACGCAAACACAGCGTGGGTCATCCCATTTGGCATCTCTCTCTTTCACACCCACCCTCAGACAAACGCAGAACCTCCTCAATTCGGTTTTCAGATTTTCAAAAAGCTGCGACTCGGACTCCAGGCAAAAACCAATTGCAGCCAATTTGGGTCAAGTCCAGTTTGCTTGATTTGTCCGTCCTTATCAATGGAGGAAACGGTGTTCGTGCTCTTCTCTAACAGCGTTTGCTGAAATGGTTGTGGTGGAAAAACAAAGAACTTTCTAAATTACAAGAATCTTCTTTACAAAATTTTCATAGATTTTTCAATCCTATTCTAAATTATGCCTAATATGTGACGGCATTTTTAACTATCTAGAAGATATTTGCATGATTTTAAATCTTATATTATCCTATTCTATCTCTATCCAAATCTAAACGATTAAACGTAGCAAGAGGGTTTTAGTCCCATAGATGGAGGGCGCGTGCTTTGACTGACTGCTGACTAAAGGCGTTGAATGATGAAAAGAAGAGAATTAAAGAGAGTATACTAGGTGCCCCTAAATGACAAGAGGGGAAGATGTTCGTTTGTCGGCCAACGATTAGTCCACCTCTTCAATCTCATCCCTACTACCAACGGATGCAGATGCACATACTTTTAAATGACAAGGGAAAATAGCTCTTTTCCAGAGAGTAGAACGGCTGCTTTTGGGAGTTCTCTCTATTGGACGTTGAAGACGTCCAGCAAAAATGGTTTTCTTTTTCTTTTGCCAAAGTCTTACATATGACCTTAATGCCAAGGAATTTCTCGGGTTAATTGTGGACTGTTTGTTGGTCATTTTGCTAGCCTCTATTACTTAACTCGATCACGTGGAAAAATTGGTATCGGCATTCAATGTGAACTGGAATTAATTGAGGATAAATTGATAAATAGACCATCAAATATTCAATTGATAAAATAATCAAACTGATCAATCGTGGGAATAATTTTGGTTATGCCAAAAGTATGTTGCCCTTTCTTTTTTGCCCCCACAGGCGAAATACCGTAACTTTGCCACTGGATTGCTTGCTTTTGACCGGAAGATGGACATTATCTGGTGTATAAAAGTCACATAAAGTTTCGACCAAAAAAAATAAGAAGTCACATAAAGTATAATTTATTAATGGGCGGATTGACAGTTGTGGATTTAAGGTGAGTGATGCGAAAAGAATTAATCCAATGTCAAGCGAAAATGGTGGGTCAGTTTTGGACATCCAATTTATCTATTCTTGTTTATGATTGCTAATAAGGTTCCGCATATTTTGTGAGATATAAATGATTTGAAAGATATTTTTATTAAATTATTTTAAAAAATAAATATTTTCCTTTCTTGGATCCTGCATTGATCCTCTCTCCGTTTCTTCTGGTGAAATAATGATTAGTGTCCTTCGTTCAATCACTCGTAAAGTTACCACCTAACCTTATATTCTCGTTGATCTTACTTTATAGGTATTGACAATTCTATTCCCTTTCTTATGAGAAATTTTATGATTCTTTATTGACGTTATATATACACCTTGACTATGGCAATCTTCTTATTTAGTGAAAAACTTCTCATAATACATAAATAATAAATTATACAAAATTATGATATAGAGTCATCAAGAAAAAAGAAATTTTTTCTTGTACAGATACTTATTTTGGTTCATGCAGAAATATTCCTATACGAAATTTACAAATTTTGAAATTGAGATTTTCTTGTGACTTGTTAATGACTAATATCCTTTATTGTGTGTGATTTCATCCATATCTCTTGTGCAAAAAAATTTTGAACACATTTCATCAATAAATTTCACGCCCCTTAACCTAAATCATAGCTCCGTTGCTACTTTAGAAATTGATGTGGTCTCTTATTGAGCATCAAATATCACCCCTTTTCAAATGCTTATTATCTTACAATTTGTTGTATCTGTTGGTAGACAATTTTGTACATTGGTTTCAGTACATTTAGCACTATTTGATCAACAGTTTTCTGATTTGCATATTGTGTTAAATTGCAAGACCGCAAATTTTTGTTTAGAAGTAACTAGGCATGCTTAGAGTAATTGGACTTTCTTTCTCTTCGATTGTCTAGCATTGAGATTAAGTGATTTGCTATTGACATGTTTCTGAAAAAAGTAGACAGAAATTGGTGGTCAAAAGTTTTGATTTTTTTTTTTTTTTGTTCAAAGTCAAAAGTTTGGATGAAAAGGGACATGTGTGTGTTGATTTAAGCACACGAATCATTAAGTGAAAAACAAGATATTGCAATGCAGTTTGCACAACCCTGTGGAAAGAATTACTAGTGATGTTAACAAACCACAGGATTTATTTCTGTATGTCTTATAACAGAATTATTATAATTTAAGGTGGCAGATTAACATTTATGGATTAATCAATGCATCATGTTGCAATTAATCGTGGTCACTGGTTTGGTAATTCGTCCCTGAATAAAACTTCTTTTCTGATTTTTGCGGGGATTGATTGCTGTAATTGGTTCTTCAATACCGTATGAACCCACGAGCCAAAAACATGCACATGTTAGCAGTGAAGTTAGTGAACCAAAGGAAAGCGGTTTATATTGTGTTATTTTGTCAGTTAATATGAGTACTTTTTGATGAAAAAATTATCTAAAAAAATCTGAAACTTTTTATACGATGATCAATTTAATTTTAAACTTTTTATTTTTGACAATTTGGTTCTAAAAATTTTTACGATTTGCTAATATAGTAATTTTGACTAATATTTACCTGAAATTACTGATATGGACGCTGATACTAGCTATCTTATGTGCTATGGCCAGTCTTGATGTGAATGACTTTTACAACTTCTTCAAAATTTTTTGATTTTTTTTTTATTTCCCTTTCCCTTTATCTTTTTTTCCCTATCAATCCGAGGCCTCCATGATGGTCACAATTTTTTCCTTTTTGTATTGAGGTTTCGAATTGGCGAAGGGAAATAGAAAAAAAAAAAAAAAAAAAGGAAAAAGACAAAAAAATAAGAGAAAAAAAGAAGAAAATGTAGAAAATTGTAAAAATAATTCACATCAGCATTGATTATATCATGTAGGATGGTTGGTATCTATATTAATAATTTTTTGGCCAAAATTGCTTGTAAAGATAACAATGATAAAATGTCAAAAATTTTAGAATTAAATTAATCAAATTAAAAAAATTTGAGATTGAATTGATTGTTGTACAACAAATTTAGAACTTTTAAATAATTATCCCAATTTTGGGTAGATAACTTGCCCTAAACGCCGGTGTTCCGTGAAATGATGATGGTGAATTATTGGAAAAAAATCAAGAAAGTAAAAGAGCTTGAAAAGTTTTTCTCAAAGGAAAATTACAAAAATCATATTTATTTTTACTTCTAATATAAAACGTTCTCCTCACGTCTTAAAACCTACAGTTGTCATTCTACAATTTGCATCTTTCGTCCAAAAATGTCATTTTGGTATTTAAGTTGATCCACAACCATTAAGCAGCCACATATAAAAATCAAAATGTAGTATAAATTAAAAGAAACGTCTGTCGACATAGTTTTTGTGGCTGTTGGAGCTCCCTGTCTGAAGTGAAGGCTCTCTTCGTCCAACTCGGCCAAGCTATCTGGCGAATTGAAGTGCATCACTGGTTGGCCGGATTTGACGGAGAAACCGCTGGCGCCAGCGGTTTCTCGCGCCAGCGGTTTCTCACCGGCCAACAACTCACGGGGGACAAGAAAATAATAAAAGCCATGATTTGTGGCGGTTTCACCGGGCCAACGACTCCCACTAAAAGATGATGTGACCCTAGCCATCAAATCAACAAAGAGGACGAGAAAATTAAAAAAGCCATGATTTATGGCGGACCGTCGGCAAACACTTCCGACTTTGCCGAGCTTTTCACCGAATTCAAAAATAGTCGTACATGAACAGTGCTATCAGCTTTTTGAGAATGGTATAAAGGAGCACTCAAGAGGCATTGAAGTTGAGCCACAGAGCAAAGTGTGAAATTCAGAATTACAGAGAGAGAGAGAGAGATGGCCGTGAGCGAGAGCGAGAGCGAGAGAGAGATTCAGGGTGTCACCGAAAGAGCTAGTTTGCATGTGTTCCGTGTGTCATGGGAGAAATTTAGCGTTCGTTGGTTTGTTTGTTTGTATTTTTTTTTCTTTGAAATACAATTTCTTTTTTTTTTTCAGAGAACAAAATAAAGAATAGAAATGTGTTTATTTACCCATTTATTCCCGTAAATAAAAAATTTATTTTTCTACTCCCGATAACACATTTGGAATAGAAATAAAAAAAACTTATTTATTATTTTTGGGGAACACTTCCAAGAGATAATTTTTCTCTTTTCTCTTTATTTTCTTTCTCTTTATTTTCTTCTTCTTTTTTCTTTGGCCGGTTATCGACATCGGCCTCAGTCGGCGACCTCGCCGGAGCGTCGCTGGCTCTCGGCGAGAAGGCCAAGATTGATCGAAATGTGCATGTTGTAAGTGCATAAAGATTGCAAAGTAAAAATGTAGGACTAGAGAAGTGAGATGAAGCATCACCCTCTAATATAAAGAAGGATGATGACGGCAGTACGAGAGACATGTAACTCATTCGCAACTCATCACTAGAGAAGTGAGATGAAGTATCATCGTCTAATATAAAGAAGGATAATGACAGTAGTACGAGAGATATGTATCTCATATGCAACTCATCACAAGGTGAATGTAGTGCATGGATAATTAATACTATAGCATCTTTCTATATGAAGTCTCATAGGGATTGGTCATGTTGTTATGAACCATATCAAGAAGGTACAATGCGAATGGGAGATGACACGGAAGTTGAAAATGAAAGATGAGACAATCAAGAATCTTTCGGACGTGATGTACATTCTTGGTCTTACTATGAATCCTATTTTTATGGGAACTATAGTAGATTCTAGCATTACTTTCATAGCAATAAGTATTCATACAAGCTAACTAGTGGATCTATGATGATTGCTAGAGGCAAATGGTATGGAAAACTATCGAATTCATTGGGAAGTATAGGGTGTGCATGACAATAATTGCGTTCCGAAATAGTTTTTGAAACGAAAATAAATTTTTCTATTTCTAGAAGAGTTTCTAAGACCGTGCATGTTTTCGTTTAAAAAGTGTTCTTGGAATAGATTTTTTGTTTTTTGTTCCGGAACACTAAAAGAACAGAAATGAGAAAAAAAAAAAGTTGTTTCTTATTTAAAACAATTTTGAAGAAACCTTTCTTCTTCTCTCTCTTCTCTTTTCTTCTTCTTTTCTTCTTCTTTTTTTCTTCTTTTTTTCTTTGGTTGGTTGTCGGCAAACGGCCGTCGAGGGCCGGCGACGCCGTCGAGTGTCGGCGACCTCGGCGGAGCGCCACCGACCCCGGCGAGGCCGTTGCCCCGTCGGCCGGATATTTGAGTCGCCGAAGGCCGAGAACCGACCGAAAGAAGAAAAAAAAAAAAAGAAAGGAAAAAATGAAAAATAAAATAAAAATTTTAAAAAATTAAAAAAACAAAAAAAGAATAAAATTTACTAAACGTGTTTCTATTCATTTTTTATTCCCGGAACAAATTTACCAAACGCATCTTTTCTGGTCAAAAATTGTTCCATGAAACGAAAACACTTTTTTTATTTCTATTCCCTGGAACAATTTTTTAATGAAACGTTACCAAACGCTCTAAGTAAAAATAACCGTTTGATAATGATACATAATTTCTACTCTAAAAATATAAATTCGTTTGATAACAAAACAAAATTTCTTTTTTTTGGATGGCGGCGACGACCAATCGACCTTTAATATAAAAATAAAAATAAAAAATGATTTAGTAACAAAAAATAAAGAATAAAATCAAATCAAATAAATCATAAAAATATAAAATAAAAATATCATTTTATTTTAAAATAAAAATATCCTTAAAAATAATTTTATTTTATTTATTCTATTTTATTTTATTTTACGAATAATTTTAATTTTAAATGAATAAAAATAAAAAATAAAAATACATTTATTTGGCAAAACACTCAAGGCAAATGAAAATAAATTTAATAAATTTAATAAATTTGATAAATTTAATAAATTTGATAAATTTAATAAATTTATTTTTAATAAAAATAATTTATTTTTATTGATCATAAATAAATTATTTTAAATAAATTAAATAAATTAATTTTTAATAAAATAAAAATAAAATGATAAATAAAAATAATTTATTTATTTTAATAAATTTATTTTTATTTTTAAATGAATAGAATGAATATTTTTATTTTTATTTTTAATAAAATGAAGAGAGGCGAAGGAAGAGGAGGAGGAGGCAGAGACGTAAAGGAGATGAGGGAGGACTCTTCCAGAAATCAAAAGTAGAAAATTTCTACTTCTGATTTCTCTTTCAAATCAATTTTTGGAACATAAATATATTCCAGAAATAGAAAAACTGAGTAGGTTTATCAAACAGGTTTTTGTTCCAGAAATAGGTCTGTAATAGAAAAATTATTTTTAAAACAGAAATTTTGGTTATCATGCACCCCTACAGTGATCGGTGGTGAGAGTTATATCTCAAAGTAGGTGAAAAAAGACCTTTCGATGTTATGGCTTTGGAAATTGGGTTATATTGGTGAGAAAAGACTGATGACTCTTATCTCAAAAAAGATGTTGGATGGAATCCTAAATTGTTCTATGGGTTTTGGATTTTGGTAACATTGTCTGCATGGAAAAACATAATCGGGTATCTTTTGAATCCATATGAGGGAAAGCTAAAGAGATTCTGGATCTGATCCACAGTGATCATTGGTCTTACACCTATAGCATCGATTGGAAAATCAAGGTATTATGTTCATTTTACTAATGGTTATTTTATATATATGTTGATGTGTTTGAAAAATTTTGCAAGTTCAAAACTTTGGCGGAAAATCATTTGACAAAAAAATCAAAGTTATGCGAATTGACAAAGGAAGAGTTTTTTTCCAACAGAATTTGATAAATTCTATGCGACTATTGGCATTCTAAGCTAGAAAACAACGTCTTATTCACCTCAGCCGAATGGGGGTGGCAGAATCGGTCACTCATTAAGAAAGCAAGGAGTATACTAAGTGGTGCAGGCTTAACATTTGAATTTTGGGTAGAAGTAGTGGCTACTGCATGTTATCTAAAGAATAGGTCCTCCACATCAAACTTGAAGGATTAGACACCATTTGAGGCATCATTTGGGAAGAAGCCAGACATATCCCATGTTAATGTGTTTGGCTGTGAAGCATATGTACACGTCCAAAAGGAAAAGAGAAAGAAGCTCAAGAGCGACTCAAAGAAGTCATATTCATTAGGTACAAGATTGGTGTCAAAGGTATAAAGTGTGGAATCTTGATATTAAAGATATCATTTACAGCAGAGATGTGGTGTTCCAATAATTCATAACAAATCATTTTGTTCCATATGTTCCTAAAAAACCGTAGATGGTTAAGTTAGATGTCAGTTCGAGGGAAGAGGCACAGGTTATAGTAATTACTCCACACTACACAAATTCTCTTATGTGGGACTTCCTTGTTAACACAACACGTGCATCTTAATAAGAAGAAGTAATCAATAAATTTGAGGGAAGAACACATTGGAATAATTTCTTCTTATCCCCTTCAAATGCATAATCACTTATTAAGAAAATTTAATCTCATTTAAAGTCTTGACTCGAGAAGCCAAATTGTTAAAACATCAAAAAAGATGATCTGATGGTTCATCATAGATAAGGGTTAAAAACACTGTTTTAAACTTGCCTGAGTTCAAATATTTTGCTAGGGCACAGCCACCCCACTCCCAATTGCTATCTTCTTGATTTTTTTCATTGCTCAGCAGGTTGTCCGGTGCCATATTTTCCTGCTCCTGCTAAGAATTAAAAGAAAGGCGGATAACTTTAGTCAGTAAAAAGAAAATTAGAACAAAATCATACAAAAGTAGATAATTCCATACCTCAGAAGTAGGTTTATTCAATAAGTACAAGTCTTCTTGCTTAGCTGGGGATGGAGTCGCATCGTAAGCGCAAAGGAGATGTGTTAACGATTAGGAAACGTGCACTTACGGTAAAATAAAAACACACTCACACTATGTTTTAAGGGAAAATGTTATATTGCATCCTCATCGAAACCTAAGTACTTTGATTATGTCTATTGCTCTTTACACCAGTTCTGCCAACAGAATTGTGAGGTTCATACTGACAAGAGGATATTAGTCTCATTTTGTTTCAAGATGAGTCAGGCTTGGGTTCCACAGCTTCTCTCTCTCTCTCTCTCTCTCTAAGTTAATAAGCAAAGAGAAAGAAAGACCGGATGGTAGAGCCAGCCATATTAGAAAGCGATAGATACATGTTTGGGAGCCATCCGATCAGCAACAAAACGATAGATACATGTTTCTCCTGCCAAAATGGGGCCATTTGTTCCATCAAACCACGTAGAACTTCTTATGGTATTAATATCGCACCTTTTTCCTATTTCTTTTGCAATTCATTATCATCATTCACTGTTCTCTGCGGCAATTTCGTATTGAAGGATGGCAACTAGATCAGCAAACATCAAAGGTTTCTTCAAGCAGAAACACAAATTCCACTTTTTGTAAGGGCTCTTCCAAGATCAACTAGTGCCTCAACTTTTGGTTCTGATGTGACTCAACGACCTGCCCTTATATCCCTTGGCTCCGATGACCTGAAAGATCTCTCTCTCTCTCTATCTCTCTCTCTCTCTCTCTCTCTCATGCTATTTTTGTCATAATGTCATGTGGTCCTGTGGACTGGTGCTTGATTCACTAAACGGCACTCTAGGTTTTTTTAGGAAAATCCAAATAGAAACATGATGATTTAGGCCTATTTAGTAACCATTCAAACATGATCAGATTCTGATTCTTTATTTCGAGAGTAGTTTGGGAATAGAATCGTATTTAGTAAAATTTTGCTCCCGAGAACAAATTTATATTTTTTTGTTCTCGAAGTAGATTTGGAACAAAATCAAGAAAAAAAAGTTAATTATTGTTTTAGGAACAAATCTAAGAATAAAAAAACTCTTCTTCTTCTTCTTTTTTTTCTTCTTCATCGATTGCCTGTCTGCCACCGTCCATCGCTACTGGTCGTTGGAGGCAAGCCCAGTCATTGGCGAGGCTCGCCCAGGCCCGCTTGGCCACAAGCCAGATTGAGTCTCGCCAGGGTTGGGCAACCTTGTGACGCCTAGCCTTTTTGGTGGCTAGGTGAGCCTCACCTAACCCCGACGAGCCTAGCCTCGGCGAGGCTCGGCCTCACTAGATTTGGCGAGGCTGAGTCTTGGTGGGGTTGGGCTCGCCTGGCCACCGCGAGGCAAGGCGAGCCTCATTGCGGGCCTCGCCCAACCTTGCCGGTGGCTAGGCAAGCCTCTCCCAACCCCGTTGAGGTCAGCTTGGCCACCGGCAAGGCTCGGCTGATGAGGGTCGGCCTCGTCGAGGGCTGACGACGCTTTGGTGAGGTTGCCAATCCTCGTCTGGTCGGTCGCCGGTCCGGCGATTGGCCTGAAGAAGAAGAAGAAGAATATGAGAAAAAAGAAAAAATGAAAATGAAAAAAAGAAAAGAAAAAAATGAAAAAAAAGTATAAAAATTATTTAAAAATTAAAAGAAATTGATTTGGAATAGAATCAATGAGCACGGTATCAAACGCAATTCTATTCCATAATAAAAAATTTTGGACAGTTATCAAACGACTTAAAATGATGTTTTCGGGAACAAAATAAAAAAAAAAATCATTTCTGATAATAATCTACTCTCAGGAACAAAATCATTACGAAATGCGCCCTTAATTTACAAACTACAACTCGCTTGAGTAGAAAGTTTCATTAAACAGTGCGAAGGCAGCTTATTAGAAAACAACTTAATGTCTGACAATTTCTTTTCTGCGCAGGAAAGTTTAGCACTCTGTCTGTTGTACTAAAGTGGGCGGTCTATGAGTTTGTAGATGATCATGACCAAGCAGAGGAAGTGCTGAGGCAGTTTAACATGAACATGGCTTATGGACCACGCCTTGGAATTACTCGACTGTCTCGCTGGGAGCACGCTCAGAAACTCAGTTTGAACCCTCCGATAGAAGTTCGAGATCCTTTTGAAAGGTGGAAGAGTAAGTTCTGAGTGCGTGTGAGACAGACGCGTCTAGAACTATAAATTTCACTCTTTGGGATCTACTGCTTCTTGTTTGTAATACGTTGTGGACTCTCAAACAGTGCATCAGTAGGCATCCTCAGTTGTTGGTGCGCCCTGCTGTGAGATTCTGTCTCAACAATTACAGCGGGCCAGCGGCCAGTTGATTTTATATGTCCGTAGGATTTGTCTCTCTGACTAGTTTTTATGCCAGTTAACTGAGTTCTTACGCTTTAGAGACGTGTTTCAGTGGGTTGGCATTAGCGACAAGTGGATGGAATTTTGGTGAAATCGATTTGGGTGAACATGAGTACTGATGTTGCTGCACCGATCAGTTTCTAACGGTCACCAACATCGATTTCAATCTATAGTGAATCGTGGCAAAAGCTAAACCACGTAATCGGGGACCACTTAAAAACGCGAATGCACGATCTTATCTTCTCTTTCTTCTACATGTGCGTCGATATCTATTTATAATCCTGGTTGACAATCTCATGATGCGTGGGTATCGCACGTCCGTCCTCGAAAGATAAAAGCATCCATAAATTTCTACCTTCGCGAATTTAATAATCTAGCTGTTTTCGCAGCCAAATGAGTCTCTTATTCTATTCTTGTCAAATCCCACCAAGAAAGTTGATGGAGACGAAAGTAGAACCTCTAAGCAATATATAATATGAATGGAAGGATTCAAGCTCCTTTATTTTATGTAATGTTTTTATTCTTTCTATGCTAAACGGAATAACATAATACTCCTGGGATCCCCACCAAATAATCTTTACTAGGAGAATTTCAACCAAAAGTTATGCCGGCCAAGTTCCCTATAGAGAGGCCCTTGCAATTTAGATCAACTCTTATAATTTTGTCGTTGAGTGATGGATTAAGTTTTATATAGAAGCATTTGAGATTTTTACAATGTGATTCATCCATCTTTTCGCACACTAATAGAGGGTTGAATTATCTGACCAAAAAAATAAAATAAAATAGAGGGTTGAATTTAGACTCTTTATCGACCTTACTTTCTTGTTCTCCATTCTTCCAAATGCCTTAATATTCTTCTCTTCCTGATCTCTAGTAACTTAAAGTAATTCAAATTTGATGCAGTTTATTAAGGCGTTCGAGAATTTTGAGTTCAAAAAGTTAATGTTATCTATTTAAATAACACAAATTGCATGTAAGGGTGCATACGAGAACATTTCGTTATGAACAATTTATTTTCAAAAATATTTTTTTCTATTTATGTGCTCGAGAACAGTTTCGAGCATTTTCTTTACAAAAAAAAAAAAAAAAAACAGTTTACGAAAAGCATTTTAAAGGCGTTTGATAATTATGAAAAATTTATATTCCGTGAACATAAATACGTTTGATACTATCTCAAATTTTTTGTGACTTAAAATTTTCTTTAATATATTAATAATTTTATTATTTTTTTCTTTTTTTTTTTTCTTCTTCTTTCTCTTAGCCGGTCGCCAACCTTGGTCATGGCCAGCCGACGAAGTTGCTAGTCTTGGGGGAGCCTCATCGTGGCTAGGCGAGGTGACCTCACCTAGAATTGGCAAGGCCAAGGCTCATCCAACCACCAACGAGGCTCGACCTTGCTTGGCGACCGTGAGGTCAGTTTTGTGGTGGTTGGGCGAGGCCCCACCAAGCCTCGCTCAGCTACCACGAGGTTTGGGTGGCCTGGGCAATGCCCACCTCGCGGTGGCTTCTTGCCAAATTTGAGCAAGGTCGAGCCTCATCTAGCTACGACAAGCTCAGGGTGACCTCGTTGAGGGTTGGCGAGGGTTCAGTGAGGTTGCTAGGCCTCGTTTGGTCGGTTGTCGATCATTGCCGAGGCGACAACCGACTAGGGAAGAAGAGAGGAAGAGAAAAAGAAAGAAAATGAAGAAAATAAAAGAGAAGAGAAAAAAGTTTTTTTTTTTGAGTTATTCCCGAGAATAAGAAATAATTTTATTTTTTTTGTTTTATTCTAAATTTATTCTCGGGAATAATAAAATTATCAAATGCGTTTCTACTATTTTTTTGTTTCGGGGGAATGAAATAACAAAAATAGATGCTTTATGGGACGTTATCAAACCGTACTTAAATATTTTGAGTTAGGGTCACCCACACATATCAAAAGAGGCCAACTCAGTTAATTGATTTGTGGTGTGTGTAGAGGATTCGATATATCTTGTGGCAATTGGGTCCTCTGCGATCGTTGCGTGCTTTATGTAAAAATTAATGGTTGGCATATATTTTGGTTTTGAGGAATTAGCTTCATGGCGCCTCATTCGAAACTAAAGACAACCACCGGAGGTCCTCGAGCAATCTCCACCGTCCATATAATCTCGCATTCTTGACCTTTGGATTCAGCTCATGTCGCTTTCCATTAATGAGATTAATTGGACCCCGATCGATGCTGGACATCCATGATGGTCATAGGTCGCCAAAAAGTACGAGGCTATTTGATTAGTATCCTCGCAGTGATTTTGACTGTAAAAATGAATGACGTGACTTTTATAAGGTATTTGATAAGTATTTCACGGTAACTTTAAAAAATTACTGCACCCAATTTTTAAAGTACCGCCGCTCCACGATTTATGTCGGCACTTCTACCGTGAGAAGTAGAACGCGCTGCTGCTAAATGGGATGTGGTGCTCAGGCTGATTAGGTTTTGCTTTCTCTTCGCTGTTCCAGCTTTGCAAACTGGGTTAAGAATTTGCATATGATATGTTCTTTCCGGTAAAACATGGTGGGCAGTTTTTGATGCAACCTTTGCCTTATCTACGTTCAACTTGTGCGAACATTCCATTATTTTATTGTTTTTTCTTTTCTTTTTTATCCTTTGTAAAACCCAAAGAAAGACAAAATGTCTCAGAAGGTGCTCTAGGCGGTCCACTCAATTAGCGAAGAGAGAACAGGGAGCTAAAGTGCTCCAACCAAAGTAGCTCTAAGCTTCCAAGCGATACTACGCAGAAAACCAAATGCCAAGAATCCTAAATCTTCCTCTCTTGTGGAGACTTAACAAAATCATCGAGACAGTTGGTCGAAACCTGCATGCACCCGATTCATCGCATATATTTGCATGCTGCTAAGAGCTACAACCGGAATCGACAGTACAACTATAAACAGAACCGACATGAATGTCTCTGGAAAACTTTGCATTACGTCGGGTTGCCAGATCCGGTCGGCCTCAAATCTGGGACCCGCGTGTCCATATATCTATTATAATATTCTCTTCAAAAGCCAACGCCACATATTCCGCAGGCGACGTTACGCACGAAAAAGATCAATGAATTGACTGTTTTGCTTTTTCTTTTTTTGGTTACCTTGCCTTGAATGAGAATGAATTGCCAAAGATAGCAGTACGAGATTGGACTTTGTCACTTTCTGATGTCGCTTTCATTCTTTCCGCGTGGGGGGCTAGGACTGTCATGTACCAAATTGGAAGATACGTCCAGATACGTCCTGTCTTGTCCTGGTCTCCCCCGCCCCCCCAAATTTGATTTTCATCATCACAAATTAACAATTATTAATCTACATGCTCGCAAAAAAAGGGAAAGATATTTTTGCCCACTATGAAACCTAGTTTTGCTTTGGATCATGCGTATCATTTTTTTTTTCCTGAAATAAAAAAAGTCGAGCCAACTCTGCTTCGATTCGATGGAGCCGAAATGGCCCCGCATACCATGTGAAAGATGAGATGAGGTGCAGAAAAGAGCAAAAGACAATACAAACCACTGCCCTAGCCTTTTGTGGCAGTTCTCCACTTCTTCCTTTTTTCACTTTTTACCCTTTCCGTGGAAGAAAGATTTTTTACTCAGCACCCAGGCGTACAAGAACAAACATATCAGCATCAACATCCTCTGGATATGCAGAAAAAGCTAAATTTGAGTGGATCTGATCTTGTCATGGCCTTTCAGAGCCTTATACCTTATCACTTTCCTTGACCGGCGGAGGCAACTTGCCCGCCTTGCTGGCACCTTCTTCGAACGGCAAGCCCTTCTTGCCCTCCACCGGCGGCGAAACTTGAATCGACCCACGCAAGCCGGCCTCTGTTTGCAATGTGGAACGCGCGTGGTAAGGGCACGTTCCGAGCTACATAAAGTATAATGTCAGTGTCCATAAACACTTGTATTCATCAATATAAAACGGACTTCCCCCCATGGAACTCAAAATTTAGAAGAGCTTCGAGCTTAGAGGAAATGGCGTGACATCATTCGAGAATCTTTGTACCATATATGGGACTTACCTGATTGGCGGACAATCGATACCTCGCAGTGTTTCCAGGTAGAATGAGTCCCTGCGGGCCTCCCATCTGCAAAAGCCAAAAGCAAAAGATTTCATGAACCGGATACATGGTACCAGGTCAGAGGTGGCAGATGTAGTTTGTGATTGGTGGTGTGCAGATAAATCCTTTCTCAATGAACGAGAACTGGACAGCATAGTTCCTATCGACGTCTTTGTTACAGATATACATACCTGGCGAACTCTCTCCCACTGGATCGCGAGGCTCTCATTTGGCAGCAGTCTGTTGATGACATCGATGGTGAGATTGTCTCCTCGATGCGCCAATATGTCCGGCCCGGGGGTTTGCCCGTTGATGGTGATGGACAGCTGCGATGTGTGCTCGTATTGCACCATCCACTTCTGGTATAGTGCACCCTGTGCCAAACCCATGGCTGCAAGAACCCAAACCAACACTGGAAGCGGTGGGGGTCTCATCTTCTGCGCCTTGTACCCAGCTTTGTGTTGGGATTTGGTATCTAAATAGAGAGAGAGAGAGAGAGAGAGAGAGAGAGAGCGAGAATGGGGGGACTCTGGCGATGAGTGGACTGACACGGGTTGCTTTCAGTGACTCCTGGAAAAACATTTAAACAGTGTTTGATGCGGCCTTAACCTTATGTATGCTAAAACAAAGGAAAATAAGATGGGGAAGATTCGAGTTTTGGTAGTGGTGTTGGGTTGGTGATGTTAAGGAACGAAAAGAAAAAAATATTCTCTCCCCCTCTTCCCGAGAAAATATTCCCCCTCCCCCCCCCCCTCTCTCTCTCTCTGTCTCTCTCTCTCAGATGTCTGTCCGATACGCGTTATCTCGCTGTTCTCCCTCCTCATCATCTTCCCCTCGATCGTCTTTCTTTTTCTCTCCAGAAAAAGATTCCTCCCCACTCGCTTTGCCATGCTTAGCTTTGTTTTCACTTGGCGACTCCTCTCTCACTGTAAAAAATGGGAAAATGAGAAAAAAATGGGAAAAACGAAAGAAGACAGCGTCTCTCTCTTTTCTTATTTTCTTGAAAGATCCTTTTTCCCATTTTCTACTTTCTTTTTTTCGCTCGGAGAGAAAGAGAGTCTTTCCTTTTTCCCATTTTCTGAGAAAATATTGGGTGGTCCGAGACCACCACGTCAGCGTGGTCTCGGACCACTTACGCAGCGCCACGTGTAAAGGGCGGGAACTGAAAGACCTGGCCCTGGCCCGTCAGAGGCTGGCCCTAGCCCTGACCCATCTCTCTGACGCTCTCTGTCCTCTTCTTCTGACCTGGCACTGGCCCCTGAGTGGTCGGGACCACGCTGACGTGGTGGTCCCGGACCACCCAAGAGAGAGAGTCTTTCCTTTTTCCCATTTGTTACTCTCTCTCTCTCTCTCTCTCTTTTTTACTCTGAGAGAGAGAGAGAGAGAGAGAGCAGCTGGGCGTCGATGAGACAGAGGTGAGCCCATGTCTAGTCTTGGGATTTGCTTTTCAATTTTTCCTTAGCTGACGGAACGAATTTCGGCCGATTTGGAGAAGTACACGACCTCCTTTACCAATAGTAATCGATCTCATCGCCTTAAAAGTCAAAAGCAACGAACAATCCCTTTTCAGAACATGTCTCAACAACCAAAGGTTCAGCGGGGGGGAATCGACACCTCTTCTTCCATATCTATAGCCCAATCAGTCCCCCACGAATATATATATATATATATATATATATATATATGTGTGTGTGTGTGTGTGTGTATGTATTATATTTGTGAAGATGATAAATGCGTGGTCATTTTTTTCTTTTCCTCTTTTTTATACTGTCTTGAGAAATTATATGGACTTGATCTACATAAATCAATACCATCATAAATGACAAATAATGTACGAAAAATAACCTGATTCGATGTCACCCAAAGAATGTTACATTGCCCCGTCCTTAAACCTTGAGATAGGAGCCCGTGAGCTAATGATCAAAATTAAAGGCGCGCCTATCTTTTATGCTAGATGATGCACGTGTCCTAAATCTAAAACACCTACTTAATCTGCATATGCTTTTGTCAAACATGTCTCTAATGTGCAAACCTAAACAGTAAAGAATGTCCTGCCGTGAATGGCTTTTTCTTTTCTTTTCTTTCATCCGAGAAGCAACCGGAGAATTATGTGCAATGTAATAACGAAATTATACACGATGATGTGATCCAAGTAAACCTCATTTTGATCAATATTCCTAACGTTGAAGACGGCCGTTGCACTGCATTTAAAGGAACCACTTCTTTTTATGGGCAAACAGGTTAAACAGTGAATGTTTCATCTTCTCCAACAGAATAAAAACAAACCCATTGTGCCCAAGAGATGAAAGAAAAACAGCAACTTCCCTATGTTAAGACCACTTCTCACCGTCAAATTTGGATGAACCCGGATTTGCCTTGAACGCTTAATTATCCCTACAATATACGGACTGGTGGTTTACATCCTCCAATCAGGCCGGGTTCCTTAGCATGCTTAAACTCGAGACATAATCCAAGACAATTCCTAAAACGAAAAAAGGACAGAAACATCATAATAATTTTTTTTTTGCGCACAGGCAACTCTTAAAACTTAATTGGAGAAGAAACAACCTAATTCATTTTATGGCTATGCATGGCGATAGGGCGAAGAGCTACGATTACTCGGAGACACTCCGGGCGCGACGATTCGGCAACAGCGTCCGTGAGGCAACTGGCATGTTACGTTCCGGGGATAGCAGCGTCTCAGCTTCGAGCCGCGACACGAGATAAGTCGGTATGTACGTCTATGGCTTAGTTCAAGCTGGTGGGTAATGAGGTGACTGCCCAGCCCCAGGATGCTCTCTCCCTCACTTTTCGTTTTATTTATTTATTTATTTTTAAATTTGGGCCGAGAGTTCTCTAGAGAAATCCGTCCCCCCGACGTCCACATCGCCTTTTGCTTTTTTCTGTTTCTCTTTAAACCATTCACCACCTTTAATCAAAACTCCATAGCCCACCGTTTGAAATGACGGGTTCACGAGCAGATTACCTCTTTTTTTTTTGTTTTTTTGGTCGAAAAAAAGGCGGATTCATAAAACTAACGAAGAGTTCCACCGTTTACCATAAAGTCAGTACAGATAATATCCAAAAGAGGTGGGGGAACAGATGTGGCCCAGTTCGGAGGTAGGGTTCGGGAGTCATGGGCTTTGGCAGCCCAGTTGGCGGCCTCATTTGCTTCTCTCCTGCAGTGCACAATACGCAGGTTAGGGAAACTGGGTAGCATCGCCGCAGTCTCTGCGATCAGCGCTCGGATCTCCCATGGCGTTGAGCAAGGATGGTTCACAGCGTCTACAAGAATCTTGCAGTCCGATTCCAAGATAAGTGTTTGATTTGCTTGCGCTTTCTGCAACAGGTTTTGGAGGGTGAGATTAAGGGCTTGAGTCTCCGTCTGCAGAGCTGAAGAGGCGTTAACAGTGCTGGTAAATCCATCGACGATTCGACTGGAGTGATCTCGGGTAATGGAAGCCACCGAGCCTTCGATTGATGCAGAGGTGAAAGCTCCATCAATATTGATCTTCAGAGATCCAGGATCCGGTGGACGCCATACCCGATCTGAGTCTGAGGAGCGAAGCTGAGATCCTGGCGAAGCTGAGATCCTGGGCTAACTCCATATAAGCGACGATCTACCAGGGCGTTCACTAGAGCCACTTCAACTACCTGTGCTGGATTGGGGGAAGCCTGCGAAAAACAAAATTATTCCTCGCTTTCCAGATTTGCCACAGAAGATGCGCGAGGGTCGCCAGATCAGGTAAGAGAGCTCTATATGTTAATAGATCTATTAACCACGCATCAATGCGTTGTATATTATATGCCTCCGGTGAGCAGATTACCTCTTGCCTGCACATGATCTCCACCTTCAGATTTTCCTTTCCTTTATTTATTTTTTCCAACACTCTCGGCCCCAGCATGTTTTCAGTGTGCCTGGGAGCCGGGTTTTCTTTGTATGATTTTAAATTTGAGACATATTTCAATAAGGAAAATTCATCTTAAGGCATATATTTTCCCTTACTTGACACGCATTCTTTTCCACTGACAGCAAATGCGATTAAAATGAATGGAACCAAAACATTACCTAGATTTTCTATTAGTTCAAGCCAATTACATATGAAAAAAATAAACATATATTTGTGTCACAACACTAAAACAGACACATGTTTCGGCGTAGTGTCCATATAGTCTCGTAGATTATGTTCATCGTATCATCGAGTGAACGGTCACGATGGCTGGGCTATGACTAAAAGAAACTAGGTCATCTTTCACTATTTATTGCTGTCCAATATGGGTTATAAATAGGGAGAGAAGATCACCTTCACACTTTATAGTGACGTAATAATATGCTTCGAGTTGGCCATTAATCTTCCTAGCGCTTCGCGTTTGACCATTCAACGAACGAAAATTATTAAGATATAAGGTATTCGCTTTCTGTTTAATTTGCTACAATTTGATCCCGCCACAGAAAATTATAAAACTAGTGTTTTTGTCAATCCTCGTCTCCTAGAAAAACATATATATACACGCAAACAGTGTTTGATGCAACCTTAACCTTATGTATGCTAAAACAAAGTAAAATAAGATGGGAAGATTCGAATTTTGGGAGTGGTGTTGGTTTTTTTTTTTGGTGACCGAAGAACCACCGGAGACCCCTTATGAAGTCACACCACCCTTCGATGTCCGGTGGCACCGTTGGACGTCGTTACAAGCCACTATTTAGACGTAAATTTTGGAGGAGACTAACTCATCAACCCACCGCTAGGGCTCCTTACTTGAATCGTGTTGACAACGGGTGGGATTCGAATTTTCGATCGCAGCGTTGCATAGAGAGCGAATACCACTTGTGCTGACCACGGGTGAGTGTGTTGGGTTGATGATGTTAAGCAACAAAAAGAAAAAAGACCAGATATATCACCAAATTTCATGTATCGAGAGATGAGATCTTTATTTAAATACTTAATGAAAAAATCATTAGTGGAGATTTTACACGTGAAAATAAGGGAATATCGGTGAAAAGCGAGTTGCTTTGTTTGTTTGTTTGTTTTTATTTATTTATTTATTTTTGAGTCAGTAAAGCTAGGCTCATTGCGTGATATTAACGTTGAAACTCGTCATCCCAAAGATGAAAGCAGACAATACCACGGAAATGAACACAGAGGGGGTCACTTCACTTCGTCAGCCAAGTGCTTGCGCCGCTGATTTAGCGACCTCTCCTTTCATGAGTCGATCAGGCATATGATGGTCAAATTGATGCATTCGTTTCGCAAAAAATTATTTTCTAAAAAATGATTACTTATATTATTTAAAAAAATTAATCAACATAAAATGTTTTAAGTGGCTTTAAAACTTGATTTCTTAGTGCAATTTCATGAAGGAAAGAACTCTATTTATGTGAACTGAAGGGACATTTTAAAGCTATTCCATGAGAATTGAAGAGGCGCGTCCATTAACGCATCCATTAACACATAAGGCTGTAGCACATGAACTAAAGAGACATGTGAACTTAAGGGACATTACTTGAGCCATTAATAACCTATAATTGCAACAATCTCCCATATTAATGCCTTAATTGAACATTTTTTACTCGAAGAACTCTAAGTATTATTGTGAAAGTATAGTGCATCAAGATAGGTAGTTTTCACTTTAAATCTTCTTTTGTAAAAGCCTATTGGACTGATTTATCTAGTCGATGGACTAAGGGTGCGTTTAGGAACTACCTTCTCAAAGCCCCTTGGGCGTATAAAGGCCTTTGGGGCAAATGCTTGGTGTTTGGCAAATTTTTTTTTACTTGCCTTTGCCAAATGCAAGCCTTTAAAAGGTTGAAAGCCCAAGGCAGGTTAGGGGCTGCCTTGGGCTCTACCTTGGGCTTTCTTGGCATGCTGGCCTTCAAGGCTAGTGAAAATATTATCCTGAAATTGTTCTAGCTAATCTTTTATTTTTCCGGTTTTACCCACGATAATTGTTCTTCATCTTCATCTTCTTCCTTTCTCTCTACTAAACATGACTAGCATTTATGCATGGTCACTAGAAAAGGATAGGCGGTTCGATGAAGGGCAAGTGGCGTGACGAAGGGCAAGTGGTTCGGCTAAGGTCCCACGACCCTTCAATGAGGGTTGCCGCGTGGAGGATGTGGCGCGGTGAGGGTCACGATGACCCAGATTTGGTTGCGCGGCCTTGGCAACCTTTGCACAAAGGTCACAGTGCGGCATGTCATGCAACCATTCAATGAGGGTTGCAGCTACCCAAATCTTGCGATCTCGTTGCAATCTGGGTCCCTGCGACTAGATCAAGTGGCCCCGGCGACCTCCACATGAAGGTCGTGGCGCAGCGGGTCATGCAACCTTTCAGTGGGTCGTGGTGCGGTGAGTTGGGTGACCTTTTGACAAGGGTCCCGGCGACCTAGACTGTGAGATCTGGGACATGTGAGCCGCCACATCCCGACCTTCGCGTGGAGGTCGCTAAGGTCGCTTGATTTGGTTACGGCGACCCAAATCGCAACCAGATTGCGTGATCCCGATCGTTGCGACTCTTGCTACACCGTGTCCTCTGTATCGTGACCCTAGTTGGATGCCTGCCCTTCGTCGCATTGCTTGCCTCTCATCAGACCGCCTACCTTTCGCCAACGTCCGTTAACTCTTCGCGGACAAGCCGTTGGCTAGCCAACTCTTTTTTTTTCATTTTTTAATAACAAAAGTCTTTTTCAAATTTAATTTGTCCAAACACTATTTTGCTCAAAGGTACTTCATAATAGACTTTCACAAATACGATTTACCAAACACAATTTACATTTTGAAAATTTCCTTTAATTTAAAGGCCTTTGCATTTTCTCAAAAAATTTCCAAAAAATCTTCCCAAATGCACCCTAAGCCTCGAATTGCCAATTGTTTGTGTAAGCCTAGATAATTGTTCTCACATAGAGTACCTCCAAATTAGGATTGGCTCTCGGTTGTGTTTGTTCCTTCGGCCCTATACCTCTCGAAATCATGAGTTCTTTTAGAAAATCCAGCTTTTAAAAATTTTCATAAATTCAACTAGCTCCACGAATATAGATACATTTCTATTAAAGGTATCCCACCATACATTATTAGGATTTTGAATTCCAGCCTTTGAATTGACAAAAAAAAAAAGAAGAATTCCAGCCTTTGAAGATTTTTGACGTGACAACAAAGACCAATATAAATGTATTATAGTAAGCATAGTTTAGGATTTTTTTTTTCTTTGTGGCCTTTTTCCTTTTCTTTCTAACATTTGAAGATTTTTTTATCACACAAACTGAGATAAAATTTTAGTAGAAAGTTAAAATTAATTTAAGCCTCTTCCATGTTATTTTATGGGAAATTTTCGAAAAAAAAAAAAGGCCTAAAGGAACCATTTTCTTAAAATAGGATGTAGTGTTGATCTTATCTTAATAAGAGCATGAAGTGATCAATTTAGTCACAACGAATCTTGTCTCAAGGAGGGGGCATACATTTTTTCCTGTCTTCTTAAAAAGGGGTATAAAAGGGGATCTAGTCTCAAATAATGACCTGAGATAGTCAATTTAGTCTCAAGTAAGTGCCCAAGCTCACTAATCAGCCTGCATGTGCGACTCGTGTGCTTATTTTGACTCCAACATCATGGAGCCAAGAATGATGGATAGGATCATAAAGGAGAAGCTACGTCAATGATATTAGGAGAAAAATTGCACTTCAATTTGGGGCTTCTCCAAGGTTTCCAAATTTGGTCAAAGTAGAAAAAATTTAAAAAATTTGCCCCAAATGTTGCCGCTTTGCTACTCGTATAAACTCATGAGCTGCATGCCAAGTCGCCTAACAAAGATTTGGCTAATAGATGAGGTCTTTTTCTTCCGCCGGGTGAGGGGGGACTGATGAGATTATGTCCTTATTAGAGACTAAATTGGTCACTTCAATTTCTTATTTTAAAAAGAAAAGGTTCATTTTAGTTTATCTTTTAAAGAAAATGGCCTCACTTTATACTTTTGTTTAATAATAAGTTGATTATTTCATCTCTCATTTGAGATAAAAAAAAAATTCTCAAAAAATGACCTTACTTCAATTCTTGAATGGGCCTTGGCTGGCCTCCTCTTAGGCCTGGCGCCCGTCTCCCTCTCTCTCTCGGCTCATAACAGCGGCGCCTGTGAGCACCGCGTGCCGTGACCACCCACAGTCACCCACTCTCTCTCTCTCTCTCTCTCTCTCTCTCTCTCACATGTCTAGTCACCGGCAAGCACATCTCCATTAGTCTAGGGCCCCCAAGAGCTTCGACGCATCGGCAGGGACGACGGCGAATCACGACGATCTCTCCCGCATCTTATGTTCGGATCGGCTTCCACGAGCATTGACGGCGGCGATTCACGCCTCCGGGCCCTCCAAAAGCTTGGACGCAGCGACGCGGTGGCGGTGCGGGACTCCCTCTCTCCCAGGTTCGAGTACAGCAAGTTTTTTTATTTTTAATTAAATTTTGCCGATTTTTTTTTTTTTTTTTTTTTTTTTTTTTTTTTTTTAGAGGTGATTTCTAGCATGTTATTTGTTGATGTTGAACAGATTGAATCGGTATGGACGTTGGACGACAAAAACAACGGCAAGGAGCGGTGTCGAAGGATTTGTGTCGGTGATTATTCAGGGGATGAATCTTAAACTAGAGTTAGTTTGGTGAATTTTGGGTGTAATGAGCTGAAAGAATGGTGGGATGGATGGGAATTTCTGACTGTGGTTGATACTTGATGTTGATGACTGGTTGTTCTCGGGCTGAGCTGAGTTATTATTGTGCAAATTTTACTTACTTCAATTTGTTGTTTCTGAAACGGACTCAAACTCTTCAAAATGAGAGCGTGCTATGCCAACTTCTGCAAGCCGAGCGTCTCCTCCCCCACCAAGTGATGTTATTGAGGGTTCTCCTTCACCCAAATCACCACTTCTCCATCAAGGCCTAGTGGAAGTAAGGCTATTAGCAGAATCAGTCTAAGTGTTAGGGCTCATTGTCACTGTGGCCTGGCCTGTATAGCGTGAAGATAGCATTGACTTAAAATTCATACTATTTTGGAGATTAATGTCACGTGATGGTTATAATTAATGAATTTCAAATGGTCATCCCAAATTTTTCTGTTGTTTGTGTTATTTTTAGGATCTTGTGATCCCTGATCCGATCTTTTCCTACCTTTACCATCAGTTTTCTTGTGGAGTTCTTTCACAAGTTCTGCAGACTTCTTTTTCTCCTTTTCCTTCTTTGAAGTGTTATTGGTCTTGCTTGAGAAAGCACTCTTATTGTCGAGATTTTGGCAGAAAACCTCTCAGCGTTCTTCAATTGTTTCTCGACCTTCATTGCTAGTTTACACACATCTTCAAAGAACCAACAAAGTTGAAGTTCGACCAAATCAGCATTTCCCTGATTCATCTCACCGAGAAATCGAGCGATAGTTTGTTCCTGCACTTCTAGAACTTCACACTTCATCATGAGTTGCTTAAACTCTTTGATGTATTCTTCGATGCTCATCCCATGTTGTTTGAGGGTATTTGGCTTGTAGTTGTGAGGCAAGCACTTCTTATTCATCAGTTCTTGAGTTTTTCGCTTAACTTGATTTTACTTTTTCCTTCCTTGATTTCTTGATGCTTTAGGTTCTCCCACCAAAAAGGCACATTTCTTTAACTTCAGGACAACAACTTTACATTTCTTCTCATCCGAGTATGACTTGAAGTCAAAAACTCGTTTGATTGCTTATAGTTAATCGACAATCATGTGAATTGAGACTACTATCAAATTTAGGTGCCTTCACTTTGATTTCATGGTCAATTTCTCTGTGCATTCTTTTCCTAACTTAATGATTTTTTTTTTTTTGAACAGCCTAACTTAATGATTTGAATCAGTAGAATTTTGATAAGAATTGGAATTGTCACGTCGAGGTCAATTATCAAGATGTCTTTGCTGGTTGTCCTTATCTTGCTGGATCTTTTAGAAGATTGAGGACTCACTCCATTTGTTGCTGGAGATTCTTCATAGCACGATCTTGTCTTTCCTTGTGTGCTTGTTCCAAAGTAGAGCTTTTTGGATCCTGTTCATCCAATTTAATGTGAGATGGATATTAGAAGGAATCACTCGAGATGAGTTCAATCTTGAGCTCTTATATTAACTTGATGAGTGCGTGGGATGAGTCATTCTGGAAATAGGGATTGGCTGGGTTAAGTGTATGGAGTGTTGAGATGGAATTGGATAAGGAAGGTTTATCACCAAAGTGTAAAGGCACAAGCCACTAGCCAAGGATAAAGACCTGAGATAATGGCAGCTCACCACATGTGTAAAAGATTGCTTCGCTAGTCATGGATACAAAACCCTTTGATTTACCACCAATGATGTTGAATAAAGAATTGGATAGAAATCCACAGGGCAATTTTCATATATTCATAAGAAATGCTTGCGTTACATTTGAGAACTCTCCTCTATTTATATAGGGGAAACAAGACGTGGGAAATTGATGAACATTAAGAGAGTTTCTTTCTCTATAATCCTTGTGACTCTGTAAGAATGGCTGATTTGGGAAGAAATTCCTTAGACCGTGTGGATAAGTGAACGCTAGATCGACCGTTCTGTGACACATGCATGTGATCATGTCTTGAGCTAGGTTAAGATAACATTGTGAACATCGTACCAGCAATTACACGTGCAATGGCCAAAGTAAACGGCTCAAAGAAAAGGTAAAATTTATCACGAAACAAGCTTTCATTGGTTGTTAATTAGATGATTAGTTCTAATAAGCGCCCACCCTCTTTGGTCGTCTAATCAATTTCTATAAAAAGAAGGCAGTATTTTCCTCAACTGAGCGCTTCTTTCTTTGCTTGTTTTACTGTTGATATGTATCTAATTGTGCAAAACTAAACTACAAAAATGGGCACCGATTTGTTAAATTTGTAGGATCTTATGTCCGTCGATCCATTCCTCGAAGACCCACAATCATCCTGCCCAGTACCTCAATTCTGACAATCGTGTTTCAAAATGCCTCAATTCTTGGAATTACTTAAATGAAGTTAAATGTTAAGATAATGCTTTAGAGAATATAGAAATAGCTATTATCAGGTGTGCATATCATCCATTTCTGATAGATCCCTGCCCTTGTGTCCTAATTTTGGACACTCATTCCCTGAGACCTGTTGGTCATGATTTGGAAACTTTGAAAGTCAGATACTATGACAAGTGCCTATTTTTCACATCCCCGTATCAGAGAGTTATGCTTTATTATAAAACTGTCGTATTCTAATGATTGCTAGCATGATGATGGCCATCCGTCAAGGCCCAAGAATCCACTGGTCAAGATAGATCATTATAAGTCACATACCTCTATTTTCCATTTGATCAATTCTTACCGTCTAAAAAGGATTGTCTCAGTGAAATAATTGGAGGACCATCTATTCCTTTATTGACCAGGTTTTATTGTTCTCTTTAATTCAAATCATCATGCATCAAAATGCCCATTCTACTTGCTGTCCCATCATTCCTATCTATTCCGAACACCATTCCTTTCAGCTCTCTCAAATTTGCTCAAGATGGGAGAACAAGAGGATGAAAAAAGTAGGCACCACCACATGCGAGGCAACAAGCTCTTCTGTGTCAAGATTTCAAAAAGAACCTGTCTGAACACGGGTGCCCTGCATGTTCTTTCCACTTGTTTAGCCTTCTGTGCATAAATGCTCATAAACACCATACTAACTGCACTGGCAAGAGAAATCAGATTTAGTTCACATTCCCTCTCTCAATTTAATGACAATGTTCTCTCTGGTATACTCTCTCTCTCTCTCTCTCTCTCTCTCTCTACACTGCATGCTTGTGCATGTCAAGATTCTAGCTAGGTTGCTGTCTTGCGAGATGATTATGGAGGCATAGATTTCTGTTGGTAATTGCCCTGCCCTGTCTGAATGGTTTCTTTTCCTCAGAGAATTAGCTTAAACCTAAAGCTTAATTCTGTTTTCATGTTCCCTCTTTAAGAAATCTCTCATTTATTCTTGGATTTTATATCTTCATAATTTTTTGAAATTCTTTATGGGCGTAGACTATAATTTGCTTGACGAAGTGAATAGGGCCCTGAATCTGCTCACAGAACAAAAGCCAAAGTGTGTATCCGTATCCTAAGTTATCCCTTCACCTCCAAAACCTCTGGCGTGCGGCTGCTCTCAGGAGATTAAAATTCCTTTTCTTTCCAAGTGGACTGTCAGAAAGGGGCAGAAATCCGTCTCGATATGAATAAAGATGAGATATCAGAATCTTGACCTTAGAGTGGATTATATAAACAATGCTATTGATTTAGTGAAGATGAGATCCTAAGTCCTGCACTTAAGGCCATAGCTGATTCTTGTGGTAGGCTTTATTTGCACCAATATAAATGACATGATACATTTGAATGTAAAAAGGTTATTTCTGGGGGAAAAAAAAGGCCATCCAAAAACCCATGACTTGTGGAGAAAGAGGTTTGATGTGGGTTCAGGCGTATACAGCACTGCACAATTAATTTTGTTGGTCACATGCGTGCACTAAAATGTGGATGACTATTGAATATGATCAGTCATATGGTAAATGTGATGAATTTCATCAGATCTGATGATACATACATATTTTTTTTTATGTATGCACCACATTTACATTATACTTTGTCTTGCAAGAAGGCGAAGTAGGCAATTTGTTTAATTTTTTGCTTAAATAGTAGCTGCAAGGATCTAAGCAGATCCTGGAGTTGGACCCTCCATCACTTTATTACCTTTCATTGGAAATAGCCCAATCATATGGAATATTCATCTAGTGTGTTCGTTTGAGTCATCAAGTAAACGTTAATGCGTTGACATTGGTTATGGTGCTGTGAGTTAGTTGGATGTGTGAACTTTGTTGAAGGGGCTTTAGAGTAAAAAATCTCTCTTCTGTGGAAACTTCTTTCTTTATGCGTGCTTGTATCACACCTTTGATGTGTGCATGTGATCATGTCCAGAGCCAGTTAAGAGAACATTGTGAACATTGTCCTGGTAAATGCACATGCAACGGCTAAAGAAATCGGCTCAAAGAAAAGGTAAAATTTATTACGAAACAAGCTTTCATTAGTTGTTAATTAGATGACTAGTTCTAATAACTCTCTATCTCTCTCTTTCATTAGTTGTCAAATCATTTTCTATAAAAAGAAGGCAGTATTTTCCTACACTAATGGGGTCTTTCTTTGTTTGTTTTAATGTTGATATGTTTCTATTTGTGCAAAACTATGTTAGAACTTCACAAATTGGTCTGAGTTTGTTAAACTTGTTGGATCTTAAGATTGTTGATCCATTCCTCGAATACCCCCAATCATCCTGCCTAGGACCCTGGTTCTGACAATGTTGTTTGAAAATGCTGCGATTACTGGAATAACTGAAATGAAGTTAACGTTAAGGTAATGCTTTAGAGAATACGAGATAATGCATATCATCTGTTTCAGATATATTCCTGCACTTGTATCCAAATGTTGGACACTCATTCCCTGAGACCTGTTGTTCGGGATTTGGAACCATTAAAAAGTCAGATACTATGACAAATGACCCATGTTTGGCACCCATATCAGAGAGGTTGCGCGCACAAAGTTATATTCTGTCGTTAATATTTATTTATTAGTTTCATCAAGCACCATAAAGGATAGGATATCACAATGTACGGTCTCACATCTTGTGATTGAGGATATGAGGTAGGGTATGAGAGATTCCTCAGATTCCTTATCCTATCATAAAAGGTTTCAAAATGCAGATGACCAGATGTAGTCTCTCAATGATGGCCATTCATCAAGGCCCAATAATTCACTGGTCAAGATAAATCTTACTAAGGATTGTCTCCGTGAAATAATCGGAGGACCGTCTATTCCTTTATTGACTAGGTTTTATAGTTCTCTATAATTCAAATCACATTGTCCATTCTTCTTGCTATCCCATGATTCTTGACTATTCCAAACACCATTCTTTTCAGCTCTCTCAAATTTGCTTAAGATGGGAGAACAAAAGGAAGAAAAAGTACGCACACCACATGCGAAGCAACAAGCTTGTCTATGTCAAGATTTCAAAAAGAACCCATCAGAGCACAAGTGCCCCGCATGTCCTATCCGCTTCTGTAGCCTTCTGTGCGTAAATGCTCATAAACATTGTACTGGCTGCACTGGCAAGAGGAATTGGATTCAGTTCGCATTCCTCTCTCTCAATTTAATGATGGTGTTCTCCTCTCTTGTACTCTCTCTCTCTCTCTCTCTCTCTCTCTCTCTCTCTCTCTCTCTACAGTGCATACGTGTGCATATCAAAATTCTACCTCTGTTTCTGTCTTGCGACTATGATTATTCAGGCATAGATTTTCTGATGGTAATTTCCCTACTTTATCTGAATAGTTTCTTTTCCTCAGAAAATTAGCTTAGGCTTAATGCTTGCTTCTGTTTCCATGTTCACTCTTTAGGAAATCTCTCGTTTAATCGTGGGTTTAATAAATTCATAATTCGTGGAAATTCATGATGGACGTAGACTATAATTTGCTCTAGGAAGTGAATAAGATCACTGAATCTGCTCACAGAACGAGAACTAAATTATGGGTGCATCCTTATCTTTCCACATTCACAACCTCCGGCGTGCAGCAGATCAAAACTCTCGTTCCTTTCAAGTGGGCTGTTGAAAGGGTGTGGAAATCACTCTCGATGTGAGCAAAGATTTGACTTCAGAGTCTTGACCTTGGGGTGGATTACGATGCTATCGATTCTGTAAAGATGAGATACGAAGTCCATCACATTAGGTATTAGCTGATTCTTTTGGTAGGCTTTATTTGCACCAATATAAACGACATGAATACAATTGAACTTGAGATATATGGTATTAGCTGATTCTTGTGGTAGGCTCTATTTGCACAATGGGGTTTTTTTTTTTTTGGGGGGGGGGGGGGGGGGGGGGGGGGGGGGCATCCAAAAGACTACTTGTGAAGAAAGAGGTTTGACGTGGGTTCTTATGTGTCAATATTAGCTAATTATTTCATTCCAGACGTTTCATTTACTTATAGCACGGGCAAAGTTAATTCATTAGTCACGCATGCAATAAAATGTGGATGGCTATTGAAATGGTCCTATTATAATGTAAATGCGATGAATTTCATCAGATTCGACGACATAAATGCATATGTTTTCATGGATGCACCCCACTCCATCTTATTCTTTCTCTTGCGGGAAAGGGGGAGGGCGGCAATCTGGATAATTCTTCGCTTGCGGATCCTGGAGTGGGACCCCCCAATCACTTTACAAGTTTCATTGAAAATGGCCCAATCAGACGGATATTAATGCGGGGACATGAAGTTAGATGTTTGACTTATGTTGTGGTGGTTGTGGAGTAAAAAATCTCTCTCTCTTTTTTTTTTTTTTTCTGTGGAAGCTTGTTTCTTTTCGCGGCCTCACACCCCTCACCCCCACCTTTTACGCGTGCATCTGATCAGCTAATTATTTCATTCCCAATACTTCATTTACTTACAACGCGGGTAAAATTAATTCTCTTAATCACGCGCCAGCAATAAAATGTGGATGGATATAGAATATGGTCCTCATATGTTGTAAATGCGGTGAAATTGATCAGATTCGACGACATAATTGTATGTTTTTATGGATGCACCGCACTCCATATTATCCTTTCCCTTGCAAAAAGGGGGAGGGCGGCGATCTAGATACTTCTTCGCTTGCGGATCCCTATCTCTTTACGCCTTTCATTGAAATTGGCCCAATCAGACGGATATTACTGTGGGAACATGAAGTTGAATGTTTGACTATTTGTAGTGGTGGTTGTGAAGTAAAAAATCTCTCTCTCTCTCTCTCTCTCTCTCTCTCTCTCTCTCTTTTCCTGGGGAAACTTGTCTCTTTCTGTGGGCTTATGCCCCCCACCCACCCTCCCCTCACCTTTTACGCATGCATCTGATTGGCTAATTATTTCATTCCCGATGTTCATTTACTTATAACTCTGGCGAAATCAATTCTCTTACTCAGGCGCGTGCAATAAAATGTGGATGGCTATTAAATATGATCCTGTTATGTCGTAAATGCGAAGAATTTCATCAGATTCGAAGACATAAATGCATATGTTTTGATGGATGCTCCACACTCCATCTTACCCTTTGTCTTGCGGATCCTGGAGTGGGACACCCCCCCCACAATCACTTTACAACTTTCATTGAAAATGGCCCGATTAGACGGATACTGATGCGGGGATAATAAGTTGGATGTTTGTTTTGGTGGTTTTGGAGTAAAAATTCTCTCTTTTTCTATGGAAGCTTGTCTCTTTCTGCGGGCTTATACCCCCCACCCCCATCTTTTAGGTGTGCATCTGATCAGCTAATTATTTCATTCCCAATGTTTCATTTACTTATAACATGGGCGAAATTAATTCTTTTAGTCAAGCACGTGCAATAAAATGTGGATGGCTATTGAATATGGTCGTGTTACGTTGTAAATGCAATGAATTTCGTTAGATTGGATGAGCGTTTTTTATGGATGGACCTCACTCCATCTTATCTTGTCTATTGCAATAAGGGGGAGGGCGGGAATTTGCATAATTCTTCGCTTGCGGATCCTGGTGTTGGCCCCCCCATCACTTTGCACCTTTCATTGAAAATGTCCCAATCAGACGGATATTAATGCGGGGACATTAAGTTGGATGTTTGACTCTGTGTTGCGGTGGCTGCGGAGTCAAAAGTATCTTTTTTTCTTTGGAAGCTTGTCTTCTTTCTTCGGGCTTCATACCCTTACCCCCACCCTTTACGTGTCCATCCGATTTTGTCCAGTGCTGGAGGTAAGACGACATCTTGTCATCGTCCCGGCACCCGCATGTGCAATGGCTAAAGAAAACGGATTAAGGAAAAAAGGTAAACTTTTTTACGGAAGGGGTTTTCACAAATTGTTAATTAGATGACCGGTTCTCATAACCCTATCTCTCTCTCTCTCTCTCTCTCTCTCGATTTTTATAAAAAGAATGCAGCTTTTTGTTTTTTTTTTTAATAGGTCAGAAGTTATAGACATCATGCAGACTTAGATGGAGAAAATTGTCTCGCTCCTTTCTCGAAACGCAAAATAATAAAATTTCGGAGATTGAGCTATATTGATATGCGGTTTCATCAACTCATGTGTCGAGTAAGTTACTAGTTAGTAAAAGGTGGAATCAATGGTATGTAAAAAGCGTGTCTATATAATAATTTATTGAGAGTTAAAAAAATTAAAAATTAAAAAAGATCGTCATCATTCGATCCAACCTTACTTGACTTTTCTAGGGAAAAGATTCGGTGGTGGAAAAAGGGAAAAAGGGGAGTCCAAGCACACATGGGTTTCTGGGGTGAGGGCTAGGATTAAAATCCGTATGCCCCGCTTGTCTGTATTTGATGACCTATTGATTATATGTAATACTAAGACCTAATAGATAATTTGAACACATATAATTTAATTTATTTAGTGATAAAGGAGCGAGTTTTTACTAGAAAGATGTATTTATTTCATAAAGCCAATGTAAAATTTTGGAGAGGCCAAAAAGCAACTTCTCTAACACGGTCCAATCATCCTTGAGTTAGAAGGAGGATAACAATGGAATCTCTAATGTCGTCTAATATTGCAGCATTTGATTTTCTTTAAAATATGGCCACGTCATTGTCTTACTATTTTTTTTTTTTGATGACCCAGGGAACCCCCGCACGGCCGGCAGCCGGAGAGTAAACCCTGGGGGTACACGCGCTAGCCACCACACACGTGCACCAGGTAAGTCGCCGAAAATGCCCCTGCTAGCATTCCCCCGCTTCGCGGGGGATTCGAACCCTCGACCTCTCTTTCGGGAGAGGGAGTGCCGAACCAGCAGAGTACTATTTTCCTTCGTATGCAACTTATAATCTATATACGATGGAGGATGAATTATCTTTTCGATTGTAAGCGGCTGTCCTCCAAGCATTCTCAAATTATGCTTCAATTAGTTTGACTCTGCCAGCGGTTCTAATCCCATTTTTCCCTTAAAGCACTCGGCTCTCTCTCTCTCTCTCTCTCTCTCCACCACCACCGGCCCCCCTCCCTTTCTCTTTCTTCCCCCCTCCTCTTCTTCAATTTCCCTTCTGCTCTGCAAGCTCAAAAGATGCGTCTATCGATAGCATTGCTTCTCTGTGTTTTGGTGATGATGCCATATGCAGAGGGTAGATTTCGTCCCTTCTACTGGGATGTGAAGGAAGAGTTGGACTTCTACCATAAGCGGGTCATCACCATCAACGGAGCGACCCCGGGACCGACTATCGAGGGGTAGCAGGGAGACGCTGTTGAAGTCAAAGTTACCAATAGCTTGGTGAAGGAGAATCTCGCGATTCAATGGCAAGGAATCCGACAGGTATGTAGCGAACACATCAAAAGTTTGATCTGAAGGTCTGGTTAAGCGTTTGAGGAGACAATGATTTATGGGTTTGCAGAGAAGTACATGGTGTCTATGCCCCATTTCGCCAGGACAAACTTTGACCTATGCTTTTATCCTCGATCGGGTAAGTACAAAGATTGTTGAATAATTTCATGCGAGGAACTTTACTTAGGCTGAATCAGTAATGGATCCACCCATGTTCATGTGAGCTCTTCTGAGCCTCATGGGGGGTTCAAGGAGAATCCACCTCATTAAATGTTTACACACAACCGGCACTTAAATTCGCGTCTCGCAAGGGATGACATTATGCTAACACTCCGTGTAGCCCGGAACGTACTTGTACTATTCCCATTACAGCATGCAAAAGGTGGCGGGACTCTATGGGTGGATCCGGGTTTTGCCGCCGTACGGTGTCGCCGTGCCATTCGCCTATGACTACGAGCAGAGCGTCATCCTCAACGACTGGTACAACAAAAGCAGTAATGACCAAGCCTTCTATTGGGATGTGGAGCCTGAGGTAATTAAGTTAATTTGATTTCCTCGGTTATGGAACAAAAAAAACACCAGCTTCACTCATTCCTCAATAGGCTTTTTCATTCTCTTTAGTTGCTTGGATTGCAGTCGCTACACATTCAAGGGAAGGGAAAGTTCGATAGCTCCAAATCGGCCGCTCCAAGCTCGGATACAACGGCTTATAACGCGACCATTCCTGCATATCTGAACTGGACAATCGTCTCCGGGAAGACAAATCGCCTCAGGATTTCGAGCGTGGCCATTCGATATGCTCTCAGCTTTCAAATTGAGGTAAACTTCCATCACCTATAAATTACTCTGGCTTTTTTTCCCCTCCCCGGCTTTCTATAACGATTTCGAAGTCTCGAAGATGAAGACCCTCTTTGCTATTATCATTTCATATCGGATTACACACGATAGCAAGTATTGGGGGAGATGATATGATTCGGGTTTTTCTGAAGGAGAAAGAGAACATTGACTCTTTTTATTTGCTGCGTGATGATTTGGTGTTCCCATTCGCCGACTCAGATTCAGCCGGAAGTAACCTTTTCGGTATTTTGAAGAGACTATTAAAGTGGAAGATGAACATGTTTTCTTTGCAGAATTGTGCTTTGGAACTTACTGCTTCAAGCGTATGCCAAGATGTTCTTTTGATTCGCAGGGTCACAACCTGAACGTAGTTGAAGCAGACGGGCACTATGTAGAGCCATTTGTTGTCCAAAACCTGTTCATCTACCCGGGGGAGAGGTACTCTGTCTTGATAAAAGCTGATCAAGATCCATCGAGAAATTACTGGATCACGAGCAACATTGTTGGCCAGAACGCCGCTGCCATAACCCCTCCCGGTCTCAACGTGCTCAATTACCACCCGAACCATTCAAACCATGTCCCTTCCACGGATCCACCTACCGGCCCGATTTGGAACGACGTCGCTCTGCAATTGGCACAGAGCATAGCGATCAAAGCCCGTCGAGGATATGTCTGCACTCCACCGCCCAAAGTGGACCGTGTGATTGTGTTACTCATCACACGGAACAAGATTGACGGTTATTTCCATCGGTCCATGAACTATTTGTCGCTCACCCTCCCGCACTCACCGTACCCAATTGCCCTGAACGAGAATCTCCACCATGTGTTCGATCAAAGCCCATCGCCCAACCATCCTCCCGGCTATGCAGATTCCAACAGCTACCGCATCGCAGACAAAACCAATGCCACCTCTAGCGACTTGATCTACAGACTGAAGTTTAACACTACAGTGGACATCATTTTGCAAAATGCAAACACCATGACAGCGAACAACAGCGAGACAATCCCATGGCACCTTCATGGCCACTGTTGGGAATAACGGATCCCCGAAAACCGGATTCGACACCGAATCGAACCCCTAAATCAATGCGGAAGATGAAGCCCGGGAAAACACGCATCACCGATCGTAAAGCACACCACGGATTTGAGCGTACCTTGTTAGCCACAGATTAAACACCAAAAGCTGAAGAAGAGGAAGAAATTCTGGCCCCGTTCGATCCGATGACGACTTGAAGGGAAGGAAAGCGCGCTGTATGCTTACTGCCTTTTCTTTTTGGGAGAGAGAAAGCGTGAGAAGAGAAAAGACGTACGTTATGTTCCAAAAACGTTGTCTTCTCTCTTTCTCTCATCCCTTTTATACCTTCCCCCTCCACGGGCCCTATTCCCGTGGGCCGGGCCCTTTTGGGCCCAATTTGAGCGGATGGGCCTTAAGCCCATCTCATAAATCCATCATCTCCCACTCGCACATGGTGGTGCAAAACCAACATGGGCGGACAGGCCATACTCATCCCCATCAGAGAAAAATCCAGCATAGACTCTCACTCATCCTCTTTTCAACATTCATACTGGTGAATAATCCGTGCGACCAACATACTTTGAGAGCTCGTTGCCATACATCTGTTAGGAATATATAGCAGCTCATAATGGGCATCACACTCCGAGTAGATTTAGTATGCAGTACCCCAGATCGATCGATCACATTTATATCTCTCTTGATCTCTTTTAAACAATGATACATATATTGTATTCACAATTATGATTATCACAAAGACAGTCATAATTGGTTAACCGGTGAATACAAAACTATAATGTGATTCTCCAAAATCGATCTTCCTCTTTCCTTCAAACTCTCAATTTCAGTCCAGCTTGCTTTTCTAGAAATGCCCAATTAGATCGAATCAAACTCATGACCATTGGCAACATCCTAAGATAGCAAACACTAAATAGAAATCTTGAGAATAAGTAAGAGTCATGAGGGGACTAAGAAATTGAGGAACTCTCTTCCTCAAGAGTTTCACACAACATAAAAGTTGAGATCAAACTTTTGCCACTCTTATTGGTCGTCTCATGCATACGTAGTATGAAATACGTATTACGGTATTAACTCCTTTCCCATGGAGCGTATGTCTACACTTTTCAATACCGTACAGATGATAGTTCAGACATACCCAATGTCTAACTTGAGTTTACGTATCTACTCATTCACAAAATTCATCAGAACTCACATCTGGCATCTTAGATAGATAAAGTAAAATATGTGGGATATTTTACTTTCGGACATTGTAAGTATTATATCCTCATCTTAACACCCAGTTAAGGCGACATATTTGTTTTGAGCTTGAGCTCTCGATTATCACCTAGATAATAAGCTTATAAACAATCTCATCTCTATTTATCACATAGTAAATAGAGGCGATTACCCGTGTGAGTGGGCTAATCTTATATCTGTCCGACATACTTCTCAACTTAAAGTAATGCACTAAGCATTAAGATGCATAAAGATCAAACAAAGATTCATAGGCATTAATGATGAAAACACAAATTCATCAAATTGTGAACACTTAAGGAAAATACAATATTCAGTATATCAGTCTCTACGCAATCCTAGAGATTTCATATGGCCACAAAACACATCTCTAGGTATTGGCTTTGTCATAGGATCTGCTACCATTCCATGCGTAGTATGTACTCTAAGTTCACATCTTTTCGTGCAACCATATCCTTGACAAGATTATACTTGGTATCTATATGTTCGGTCTTGCCATGATATTTTGGATCTTTGGTGTACACTTTTGCTGCTTGGCTATCACAGTTAACCAACAATGAATCTGCAGCACTTCTAATAACACCTAAATGATCCAAAAAATCTCTTAAGCCAAACACTCTCTTATACTGCTGCTGATAATGTCACGAACTCAACTTATATCGTGGATAAGGCTATACACTTATGTTTCTTACTGCTCCAATATATGGTGCTATTATTCGGTAAGAAAACAAACCCAGAGGTAGATTTCCTTTCATTTAAATCTCCTCTCCAATCAGTATTAGAATAGCCTTTGAGTTGCAGATCCTTTCCTTAATAACTCAACGTATGATCAGCAGTCCCCTTTAGATACCTTAGTATTCTCTTAACAGCTTTCCAATGTGCTTGACCTGAATGGGATAGGTATCTGCTCACCATTCCGACTGCAAAGCATATGTCAGGTGTTGTAGACATCATAGCATACATCAAGCTCCCAACAGCACTAGCATAAGGAACATGTTTCATTTGTTCCTTCTCTTGTGGAGTCCTTGGACACAGACTATGGCTCAATCCTTCACCTTTTTGCAATAGGAGTGTCTATGGGTTTACAGTCTTGCATACGAAATCGTTCAAGAACCTTATTTATATAGGTTTCTTGCGAAAGAGACAACGATCTCTTGAAGTCTTAACTCCAAGAATGTATGCAACCTCACCCATATCCTCCATCTCAAAGTTAGAAGACAACTATTTCTTGATAGTATTAACCAACTCCATATTGCTTCCGGCAATTAGTATATCATCAACATATAATGATATGATCACAAATTGATCATTGGATCTATTGATATATACACAATGATCCTAGTCAATCATTGTAAAATCATATGCCACTATGGCATTATGAAAATGTATATACCTTTGTCTCGATGATCGCTTAAGGCCATATATCGACCCCCAAAGTCAACATACCTTTTCTTCTTGGCCTTTCACTATGAAACCAGCGGAGGTAGTTCCATATATGTTCCTTCCTCTAATTCTCCATTGAGGAAAGCAGTCTTTACATCCATTTGATGTAACTCAAGATCCATACTAGTCACTATTGCCGGAATAATGTGAATCAAGGTAAATCTCATTACAGGAGAAAATGTATTTTCATCATCAATTCCTTCCTGTTGATTATACTCTTTCGCCACAAGGCGAGCCTTATGCCTTTCAATCGAGCCATCAGCCTTTCGCTTTATTTTGAGAACTCATTTGTTCCCAATAGCTCTGCGTCCTTTTGGAAGATCAACCAGTTCCCAGACTTGGTTTGATTTCATTGACTCCATTTCCTCTTTCATTGCATGAATCCATTTTTCCTTATTAGGGCAATTTAGAGCCTTATTAATATATCTTGGCTTATCCTCATCTTGTGGAGCAACCATAAAAGTTTTCCTTTCAATGTCAAAACATTGACAGGGAATACTTTGGTGACTTGTTCATCGTATGGGAGATTGTACACTTAACACATCATTCCCCATCATGCTCCCACTTGGATTATGTAATGATGATGTCGTCACATCAGGTGGTTGCAATTGAGAATAAGTTGAATTCAATTCATTACATCTTATATTACTCCCACTTGAACGAACTCCACTGATATCATTATCTTGATCCAAGGTTTCAAATAGGGAGTTATTTTCCCTTATTTCGCCCCTCTTAGAAAATTCATCTACTAAGGATGTGACATCCCGTGATTCAAATTCAGTTATACTCCCACTTTCCTACTCACCTATGAACACATACTCTTTTGAGTGTTCGCAGTATCTCATGAAAATACTCTTATTTTCTTTGGGACCCAATTTCCCAAAACTTGTGAGAGGACTCATGAGCATAGGTAGCACAACCCCATGGCTTAAGAAAACTTAAGTTCGGTGTTCTAACTATCCATAACTCATATGAAGTGGAAATAACCGATTTGGGAGGCACATGGTTAAGTATATAGGCAGCAGTTAACAACACATCACTCCAAAAAGTGATGGGTAAGATAGCATGCGCCTTCATGGACCTAACCATTCCAGTAAGGTTCTGTTTCTTCTCTCTGCAACACCATTTTGTTGAGGAGTATATGGAATAGACAACTGTCTTTCTATTCCTTTTTCATCACATAATTTTCTGAACTTAGCAGATAAATATTCTCAACCTCGATCGGATCTAAATACCTTTATTTTCTTGTCTAATTGATTTTCTACCAGGTTCATAAACCTTCTGAAACAACTTATGCTTCAGATTAAGAAATCAAATAGACATATCCGACTCGAGTATAATCATCTATAAAAAAGTGATGAAATAAACAGCCCATTGCCTTCCTCTCACATTCATTGAACCACAGACGTCCAAATGGATTAAATCCCGAGGAAATTCAGCTCTTTTACCTTTTCCAAATGGTCTCCTTGTTATTTTCCCTACTAGGCAATGCTCACATATGGACAAATCAACTTTTTCAATATTGCCCAACAAGCCCTCCCTTTTTTTTTGGCTAGTCTTTTCATATGTTGTTGGCCTATATGACCAAGTCAAGCATGCTATCATATTCACATCATTATCATATAAGATAGAAGACGTGAAACAAGGGGATAACATATTGACATCATCACAGTCAACATTTAGTACAATAAAATCATCTAGAATGTGACCACAACCATAGTAGTTTGTATCTAAACACAAATCTACACATTTATTATGGAAGTTCATACCAAAACCAAGCTTAACCAACATTAAGACAAACACTTAAATTTCGACGAATCTCTGGAGCATATAGAACATCAAGGTGCGTCAACCACTCGTGTTCTATTGGTCGGTGCCAATTCCTTTACATCAGCTCTAAAGTTGTTTCCGATATGGATCCACTCAGTTCCAGTTGGTACTCGTCGGAATTCCACAAAGGATCCTCAATCCTTTGCTACATGGTCTGTCACTCATGAATCTACATTCCACAAAGGATTGGATTCAACCTATAATGTAGAACTTGACACATAAGCAAAGTTCTCAAATGTACAAGAGGTGCATTCCTTCTTTGGCTCACGACAGTCGCGAGCATAGTGACTTCTCTTGTCACAATTGTAACACATCACTCTTAACATTTTCTTCACTTGAGGACGTTTTCCTCTCTTGTGTTGGTTAACTCTTGATTTCTTGCAATAAGGACTTGATCCTTTGCATTCCCACATATTGAATGAATCAATACGCTTGCGCTTAGAGCACAAAGCCCTTTCTGAGCTAGAACCAGCATAGCAAATGTCTATTTTCGGCTCAAATACCGTTAGGCGGTCCTCTATTAGCTCAAGGTGGTGCACGACACCCTCAATATCTTCCATAATGTGGTCAAGAGCTTCTAGTGCTTCTTGCTTTTCCAGCACATATTGAATCTTCATATTCAATATTTCACAATTATTACCGTTCATATCAGCAATTACATTCTTAGTTGCTGAACCATCGTTCTGAACACATCAGACATACATGCACAAATAATTAATGCCTATCATTTATGCATCCCTATTTGCATAGACCCATCATATTAATAAATAATTTCAAGTAAGGCTTTAGAATCAAAAGGTCACTATGTTTCCAATCATCCTCCAAAAATCCTAACTTAAAATTATTATTAATATAATTATCTTATGCAAATGAATTCTATGAAGTTACAAAAACTTATATTACTACCCACAGCAACCAGCAATAACAGAAAGCAACAGATAATTGACATACAATTAAAAACAGTAACGCTTTCAATTAACACAATTAGGTAGTAATCATTACATAATATATCCACAAATAATACTTAACATATATCAGTCAAAACATCTGAGAAAACCGAAGGCATATTTGCCAACCATGGAAAAACTTTTGGAGAGCTTTCATGTTGCCTCCAAGGCGCATTCGCTCGGCGCCATGTGGCGCTCAATCTAAGAGTTAAAGTTTTGGCCAACTCAATTCTATAGTGCTCTCTTACAAAAGCTTCCACCAGCCTCCTATAACCCGGGACCACGTTGACCTCCCATAGCCGATCCAACACTGCTTGCCATTCAGGTGGAAGAGTGTTCATCAAAGCTGGCACTTTCTCAAAATCCGGCATAAGATAACCATTCCAGATGATTTCCTGTATCATCTGATTGACCCTGACCACATGTGATACTAAATCACCGTCATGCCACCGATAATCAGATAATCAGCTAACTCTGTCATTAGCCTCTTAAGTCTTGCATTTCCCTCGTCCGTTCTCGGGATTGCAGATATCCTTGCATAACGCATCATAGTTCTTGCAACAAATGCAGAATTAAAAATGGATCACTTATAATCCATAATTAATATAAGAGAAAATACATAATTTTCCAAAATTCATGCAACAAATGCAGAATTAAAAATGGATTACTTATAATCCACATAGGCATGACTGAAAAAGAAAACAAAATTTTTTTTTTCCGGGTCAACGGTCAAAGTCAACGGTCGGTCAATGGTCAACGGTCGTCGGGTCAACGGTCAACGGTTGGTCAACGGGCGCGCGGGTCGGACCGGTCGGACCGTCCGTGCGGACCGATCGCACGTGCGGGGATGACGTCACGTTGACGTCATCCAGCACGTGTCGGGCGCGTGCCTGCGTCCGCGGGTCGGGTCGGGTCACCGGTAGGGTCGGGTTGCCGGCCGGTGACCGTCCGGCGAAACGTCGTCGGTGATGACGTCATCGGTGAAGTCATCCGTATGGTTACCGACCGTTGGGTGACGTCATGGTGACGTGACGCGCGTGACGCGTCGGTCCGACCGGGGCCGCATGCCGGTTTCGTCGGCCGCCGGCCAAGCACGTGTCGATTCGCCACCGGCGCGTGGCGCGCACGTGGCCAGCGGCTGCTTCCAAGCGCACGCGCCCACGCGCAGCCTTTTGGCCGCCCGTGGCGTGCGGCGGCACTGGCGGCGGTCGACACATCGCCGAACTTCGTCTCGACGTCGCGCTTCTCCCAGTGCCTTCAGAATTTTATTTCGACTTACGAAAACTGAGAAAAAAGGCCGAAAAGCGCTCGGGTGTCGGGATTTTTGCCCGGTTCCATACGGCCGAAGTAATTTCGCGAAAAATCAATAAAAAACATCAGAATTGATCGGGAAAAACGTGAACTAGGGCTCTGATACCAATGTTGGGAATAACGGATCCCCGAAAACCGGATTCGACATCGAATCGAACCCCTAAATCAATGCGGAAGACGAAGCCCGGGAAAACACGCATCACCGATCGTAAAGCAGACCACAGATTCGAGTGTACCTTGTTAGCCACAGATTAAACACCAAACGCTGAAGAAGAGGAAGAAATTCTGGCCCCGTTCGATCCGATGACGACTTGAAGGGAAGGAAAGCGCGCCGTATGCTTACTGCCTTTTCTTTTTGGGAGAGAGAGAGCGTGAGAAGAGAAAAGACGTACGTTATGTTCCAAAAACGTTGTCTTCTCTCTCTCTCTCATCCCTTTTATACCTTCCCCCTCCACGGGCCCTATTCCCGTGGGCCGGGCCCTTTTGGGCCCAACTTGAGCGGATGGGCCTTAAGCCCATCTCATAAATCCATCAGCCACGATTTCTGGGTCCTTGGGTACGGGAGGGGGTGATTCAACATCGCGGATGACCCGAAGAAGTACAATTTGGCGAACCCGATCATGAAGAACACGGTGGCGGTCCATCCTTATGGGTGGACTGCCCTGAGATTCGTGGCTAATAAGCTAGGCATGTAGGCGTTCCATTGCCAGATAGAGATGGTGGCTAATTGTTAACACTTTTTTGTTTGTGCTTACGATGGGATCTCATCACCAGAAAAGCAAGAAGGCTAGTATTTATTGAATAAACCTACTTCTGTTGTATGAAATTATCTACTTTTGCCTGATTTTGTTCAACTTTTCTTTTTATTGACTAAAGCTTTCTGCCTTTCTTTTAATTCTCGGCGGGAGCAGGAAAATATGGCACCGGACTACCTGCTGAGCAATGAAGAAAATCAAGAAGATAGCAGTTGGGAATGGGACGGCCCTGTTCTAGCAATATACTTGAACTCGGACAAGTTTGAACCCATGTTTAACCTTCAAATTTTCCTTTTTACGTTTCACATTTTCGCTCCTCGAGTCAAGACTTTGAATGACATTAGACTTTCTTAATCAGTGATTATGCTTTTGATTGCCCTTTAAAATCATGCTAGAATGAAAGGTGAGATGAAGAAATCCCTCCCTCGAATCTATTGACTGCTTCTTCTTTACATGATATTTCACTTTATTTCTAATCGAGGCATTATCTCAAAAGGTTGGAAAATTAGCCCTGAAGATTTTAGGGATTAAATTTTTGGTTTTACAAAGCTATAGCTGTTGAACCTGTTTGATTGCATTTCATTTTTAAGCACTGGATATTGCCGTCAATTTAACCTAAATATCTAAGGCTTATTAAGTAAGTTCCTTCCACAATGACAATAATGGATAGAGATCCTCTAAATGTATGATAGTAAGTCTGCTTCTTGAATTTGTTCTTTTAAGTGGATGGTCTCATGAGAAGATGCTTACCCAACAACATGTAAAGGATAAAATCCTTAGGCTCTCTAAGAGATATGGATAGGAGCGGATAAAACTTTGAATGAGTGAGTTCAAAACCTTACATCGTCACCTTAGGAAGTGTTTTAAAGAGGTTACAATAGTCAACTTCATAATTTATCATAAAATATCTGTGCTAGAAAAATAATTTGTATGGGTTGCTAAACTTGTCTTCAGTGGATAGTGATGAATTAGTAAAATTCTCTTTCTTACGGACATGTTTGACGGCAATTATCAGCCATTTTTATTGATGACTCTCCTTTAAATTTGAATATTAAAGTTTTATTCGAGTTTCAAGAATTCTAGAAAAGTCAATATTTATATACCATAAAATATTTCAAGTGTTTCGGGTTAAATAAAGTGTGGGCTCCATAAGATTATGAAAAGGTCAAACATTAAAAACAAAAATTACTTCAAACAGCAGTTTTACCGTTTGACTTGACAAATAATACTAATCAATCAAAATAACTATTTGTGCGCTAACCGATGCATTCAACAGAGAAGTTTTCAATTTAGAAAGGTATGCTACATATATTATATGATTACTAAAGGGTACTAATGCTATATAAACGGAAGAGTTCACGAAGGCTTTGTAATTAGTATACCTAGTATTGCTCTTTCTATAATATTCACCCCCTCTTACTTTTGCATGATGGGAGCATTTGACTCCATTCAATGACCGAAGGTGATTCGAAAATTCAGAAATGATAATATTGTTATGCACCTCTTCCGTGGCCGCCAAGCGGCCAAGACTCCATGAATGCAATTAAATGCTTAATACCGTCATGCCTTATATATACTCCTTGGTTTTAATCTCCATTCTTCTTAGTTTTAGTATCCTATTATTCATAAATAGTGGGAAGATAAAGAACGCAACGAAATGTCAAGTGACATTCTCAAAAAGTCAACATAGTCTCGTAAAAGAGATTATTGATATAGCAATATGTGGGGACATAGAAGTTGCATTTGTTGCATCTTTCCCCAAAGCGTGTCCCACCCGTGGATCTACTTGCCGGTCCACTTTGGAACTACATCACACGTCCGATTGGCTCAAAGCCTAGCAATCAAAGCCCGCCAAAGATATATCCACACTCCACCGCCCAAATTGGACCAAGCGATTGTGTTCCTCAACACACAGAACAAAATCGATGGTTATTTCCGTTGGTCTATTAACAATGTGTCATTCAGGCTCCTACACACGTGGTACCTGATCGCTCTCAAGGGGAATCTCCACCACCTGCACAATTAGCACTCCGCCGGCTGACTGGCTACATGAATTCGCGAACTACGACATCTACCGCGTGGCGAATAAGACCAATGCCACCTCTAGCGACGTGGTACATACACTAAAGTTACTCCACTATGGATAGCATATTTCAAAATGCAAACACTATGACCGCAAATAACAGCGAGACACACTTGCAGCACCTCGGGTACGGGCCTAGAAAATTCGACATCAACAATTACCTGAAGAAGTACGATAAAATACCGTTTTGAGCAACGAAACTTAGTTTTGCAAGGTGTTGTGCGGAAGTGTCATGGAGCTAATACGAAAAAATTGTAACAGGCAACTCCAGACACACTTAAACTAAAATGCGTACAAATATAAAACACAAATAAATACTATCTCACACGACTATGACAATTTATTTTCTTCCATGACATACAAAACACACATGCAAACTAGCTCTTACAGAGACTCACCCTTTAACTCTCTCGCGCGCGCGCTCTCTCTATTTCTGGAGTTCACGCTTGGATCTGTGGCTAAACTTCAATGCCTCGAGTACTCTAATTATAGCCAATATTTTTCGTTGCTCGAAAAGCTGCTAGCACTGTTCAAGTACGACTCTTTTGCTTTCAAACCACGTGGAGCATCATTTTTGGATCCGGTGAAAAGCTTGGCAAAGTTGGAGAAAGAAAGCGTCCGCCGATAGTCCGCCGTAAATCATGGTTCTTTCTCTTTTTCTTGTCCTCCGTCGTTTGTTGATTTCATGGCTGGAGTTTGAAATTTTCAGTCCGCGGTCACATCATCTTTCGGTGGAGTCGGTGGCCGACGAACAAATGTCAGGTTTCAGAGAGCCCGCCATGAGTGATCACAGCAGCTCAGTGGAGTGGCTCTCTGGATTTGACGGAGAAACCGCTGGATTCAGAGAGCCCGCCATGATTGACTTTCTTGCTTTTCCCAGTCTTCAATCGCGTGCTGATTTTATGGAGAGGTTTAGAAATTACGGTACAGATCATCTTTTAATTCAGTGGGGAGCTTTCAATTCGGCAGATAGCCTGGCTGAGTTAGACGAAGAGAAACCTGGTTTCAGACAGGGAGCTCCAACAGCCACAGAAACTATGTTGACAGACGTTTCTTTTAAGGGTTAATACCCTAAAAAACCCCAAACTGATACATCTGTGACAAATTTACCACAAACTATTTTTTTGACCACCAAAAACCCCAAACTGGTACATATGTGACAGATCTACCCTTTGTTAACTTCCGTTCGATTTTTCCGTTAATTTTGCTGACGTGATTGCTGACGTGGCAAACCATGTGGAAATTCATAAGTTTAATACCATTAAAAACCCCAAACTGGTATATTTATGACAAATTTACCCCAAGCTGATATATTTACGACAAATTTACTCTAATTAATTTTTTTGATCATAAAAAACCTAAATTGGTACACGTGCGGCACATTTACCATATTTAAATTTTCCCAAATTTGACAGAGTTGTGATGTCCAATAAATTTTATTTTCCGGATTACTCTAACGTTGTCTCCATATCATTAATACTTAATTTTTTTCTTTTTATTGGAATCATTATTAGAAAATATTCAAAGACTACCAAATGTGCACTTCATTCTTGTGCCGAGAGGATGCCCATTAACTAAAAGATGGACAGATCGCTTGCGCACATATACAAAAGAAGTGCACATACATGATTCTTCACTCGTTTTTGGTTTGTGACAAACTTGGCTTTATGTTTCTATGTCTCAGCCCCACATGGTTTACTACTTGTCCGCAATCTGTTTGTACGCTTACATATCACTCTTACTTTGCTGGTCCTTATTAGCGTTACGTAGTCTTTTCTACCTTGAATTGTAAGTGTCAAAATTTTAACATGGAACTTGCATGTGAATGGTATGAGTGACTCGTACATCACATGCTCGTTGAAATGCCGGAACCAAAATCACTTATGTTTGTTGCTAATTTCAGGTGTGCTTTGAGTGTGATTCTTTTGTATATGTGCGCAAGCGATTTATCCATCTTTTAGTTAATGGGCATCTTCCTGGCACAAAAATGAAGTGCACATTTGGTAGCCTTTGAATAGTTTTCTAATAATGATTCCAATAAAAAAAATCAAGTATCAATGATATGAAGGCAATGTTAGAGTAATCTAGAAAATAAAATTAATTGGACATCACAACTTAGTCAAATTTGGGAAAATTGAAAGATGGTAAATGTGCCGTATGTGTACCAATTTAGGTTTTTTATGATCAAAAAAATTAATTTAGAGTAAATTTGTCGTAAATATATCAGCTTGGGGTAAATTTGTCATAAATATACCAGTTTGGGGTAAATTTGTCATAAATATACCAGTTTGGGGTTTTTAACGGTATTAAACTTATGAATTTCCACATGGTTTGCCACGTCAGCAACCACGTCAACAAAATTAACGGAAAAATCGAACGGAAGCTAACAGAGGGTAGATTTGTCACATATGTACCAGTTTGGGGTTTTTGGTGGTCAAAAAAATAGTTTGGGGTAAATTTGTCACAGGTGTACCAGTTTGAGGTTTTTTAAGGTATTAACCCTTCTTTTAATTTATAGTTCATTTTGATTTTTATATGTGGCAGCTTAATGACTGTGGATCGACTTAAATACGAAAAATGACATTTTTGGTAGAGTAAAAGATGATTTCAAAATGAATGATGTAGGAGATGGCGTGCCGGACTAAAGAAGCCTCTCGGGTAGTGGAGAGGATAGCGGGCGGTTGTTAGGATTTATTTTTTGGGGATGGGGTACATTGGCAAGCAAAATTACAATTTGATAAATTATATTTTAAGACGAGAGATGCACTTTGAAATCTATAATAAAAAAGTGGGAATGGCAATTATAGGTTTTAAGAATGTTTTATATAAGAAGTAAAATAGAGATGAATTCTTAATTTCCTTGGGAAATAACTTTTCAAGTTCTTTTACTTTCTTGATCTTTTTTCACCATCATCATTTTACGGAACATAGGCACTTCAGGCAAGTTGTCTATCCAAAATTGGGATAACTATTTAGAAAGTGCTAAATTTATTGTACAACAATTAATTCAATTCTAAACATTTTAATTTGACCAATTTAATTATAAACTTTTCGATAATTTGTCTATGTTGTCTTCGCAGCTAATTTGGGCTAGAAAATTGTTAACATGAACATTAACCATTCCATGTGATACAATCGGTATTGACATAAATGATTTTTATAATTTTATTTTACAATTTTTTCTTTTTCTCATTTTTCTCCTTTTCTTTTTTTGCTATTTCCCTCCGCCGGTCTGAAGCCTCTAAACAAAAAGAAAAAATTGCGACCATCATCTAGGCCTCGAATTGATGGGAAAATAAAAAGAAAAAACAGGAACAAAATGAAAATGAAAATAAAAAAAATGGAAAATTTTAAAGAAGTTGCAAAATCTTCCACATCAACATTGGTCATAACACATGGGATAGTTAATATCAGCTTCCATGTCAGTAATTTCTAGTAAAAATTAATGGAAATGATTACATTAGTAAATCATAAAAAGTTTTAGAACTAAATTGACCAAATTAAAAAGTTTAAGACTGAATTGACTGTTGTACAATAAGTTTAAATTTTTTGGACAACTTTCTCATCCAAAACTACTCATATTAGCTGACAAAAATAGCACAATATAAACCGCTTTCCTTTGGTTCACTAAATTCACTGCTATGTCTTTTGCTCGTGGATTCATATGGTAATGAAGAACCAATTACAGCAATCATTTCCCGCAAAAATCAGAAACGAAGTTATTCTCAGGAACGAATCACCAAACCAGTGACCACAATTAATTGCAACATGATGCATTGATTAATCCATATATGTTAATTTGCCACTTCAAATTATAATAATTATGTTATAAGACACATAGAAATAAATCCTGTCGTTTGTCACTATCACTATTAATTCTTTCCACAGGATGTGCAAACTGGATCGCAATATCTTATTTTTGACTTAATTATTTGTATTCACAAATCAATGCACAAAAGGCCCCTTTCTATCAAAACTATTGACAACCAACTTCTGTCTACTTTTTTTAACAACCATGTCAACTGAAAATTTCTTAATCTAAATGCTAGACAATCAAAGAGAAAGCAAGTTCAATTACTCTAAGCATGCCTAAGTACTTCTAAACAAAAATTTAGCGGTCTTGCAATTGAACACAAAATGCAAATCAGAAAACTAAGGTTAAAATAGTGCTAAATGTACTGAAACCAATGTACAAAATTGTCTACCAACTGATACAGCAAATTGTAAGATAATAAGCATTTGAAAAGGGGTGATCTTTGATATTTGACAAGACCGCATCAATTTCTAAAGCATCGACCTAGCTGTGATTTAGGTTAAAATTTTTAATTTTTAATTTTCTTTTTTCTTTTTTGTTCTTCTTCTTTGGCCAGCTGCCAGCCACGACGACGGCCGGCGACTGGTGACCGGCCACAGGCGACTTGGAGCTCGCTTGACTTGCCGACGTAGGCGAGCTTGAGGCTCGCCAAATCCGGCGAGCTCGAGTCTTGCTAGATCAGCAAGGCTCGAGCTCGGGCTCGAGCCTCGACGGCGTTGAGCGAGCTCGAGCTCGCCCCTCACCAGACGTCAGGGAGGCCTTCGCCTCGCCAAATCTGGCGAGCTCGAGGCTCGTTGGCGTCAAGCGAGCTCAAGCTCGCCCCTAGCTAGATCTAGTGAGGCTCGAGCCTCGCCGGACATTAGCGAGGCCTCTGCCTTGCTAGATCTAGTGAGCTCAAGCTCGCTCCTCACCGGATTTGGCAAGGCTCGAGCCTTGCCCGACGTTGGCAGGGCCTCCGCCTCGCCAGATCTGGCGAGCTCGAGGCTCACTAGCGTTGGGCGAATTCGAGCTCGCCCCTTGCCAGATCTGGCGAGGCTCAAGCCTCGCTCGACGCCAGCGAGTTTGAGTCTCACCAAATTGGCAGGCTCTCGCCTCGCCAGGCGTCGGCGAGGCCTCCGCCTAGCCAGATTTGGCAAGCTCGAGCTTGCCCAATGCTGGCGAGCTCGAGGCTCGCCTGGCTGGTTGCGGTCATCGCCGTGCCGGCAATCGGAGGAAGAAGAAAGAAAAAGAAAAAGAAGAAAGAAAAAAGAAAAGAAAATTAAAATAAAAAAAATTATAATTTCGATTTTAATTTTTTTTTGTAAAGTTAAAAGAGAAGAGAGAGATTGTAAGGTTTTGGTTGAAAATAAATGAATTTATTTTTAATGGGTTGATAAATGGGTTAGCTCTTTGACCCATTTAAGACCCATATATCTTAGTGTTGACCCATTAAAATCCATTATAGGTGCTTTAAGAAAGAGGCTTGACCTATTAACGACCCATTTAAACATAAATGGGTCCATAAATGGGTCAATGACCCATTTTGACACCTCTAGTTTTTGTGATTGCCATTGTAAAATTTTGCAATCGGTCTGGTTTTGAGGGTTAATAATGATAAGATAACTCTAATGGACTGCCTACAGGGCTATATTCTGTCATTAATATTTATTTGTTGTTTTTGCCATACACCAGAAAGGATAGGATATCCAAATGCAAGCGGTCTCACATCTTGTGATTGACGAAATGAGGTGGGGGACTGAGAGATTCCTTGGCCCGTTATAAAAGGTTTTGAAATGCAGGTGAGTAGATCTAGTCTCTCAATTATGGCCATTTGTCAAGGCCCAAGAATCCACTAGTCAAGATAACTCTTTATAAATGACACACCTCTATTTCCCATTTGATCTAATTCTTGCTTTCCAAGGAATGTCTTAGTGAAATAATCAGAGGACTACCTATTCCTTGACTAGGTTTTATTGTTCTCTTTAATTCAAATCATCATACATCACATTGTCCATTCTTCTTGCTATCCCATCATCCTTAAGTATTCCAAACACTATTCTTTTCAGCTCTCTCAAAGTTGCTTGAGATGGAAGAACGCGAGTAAGAAAAAGTAGGCACATGACATGAGAAGGAAAACCCTCATTTAGAAGGAAAGCCCTAAAAATTGAGTCTCTACATGACTTTATGTGTCAAAATTTAGAAGGAAAACCCTCATTTTCCTTGAACATGTTTACGTATGTATCACCGGTGCAAAGTTGACTCTTCCGGGTGAGTGACACTAGTAACTTTTTCTTTCCCATTTCAAATTATTGAATGGAGGCTCATGCTTTTTCCCCCATTGTTGAATGTGGATATCTTCTATCACCTTCAATTAACCCATTTATCTCTTATGTAGCATGCTGTTGAAACTTACAACGAAACCTAATACCAAGTGTCGGGCTCATTCTTGATCTAAGCTTATTATTTTTTTTTTGCCGTTTTTTTGCCTTTTTTGCTTTTTTTTTGGTTTCGTTTCTTCCTTTTTGGTTTTTGTTCCTGTTTGGAAGAAAAATGGTATCTCTCTTCTCCCCCCCCAAAAAAAAAAAAAAAAAAAAAAAATTATTTGGCAGATAGACAACTAGTTTTTATGTTAATGAGTTGTATATTTCTTTTTCTTTCCTAGGAAACCAATATTCTAAATATAATCTTAGCACAAGTAAGAGTGAAGAGAATCATCTACTAGTTTTAATGAATGCATTTGGTGCATTAGTTATAATCTTAATATGTCATTACGTGGTGGTCCATATATCTTAGCTGCTCATTTTTCATTTTATTCGATATTTGTTTGTCCAATTATTATTCATTCATCATGTCGTCATTTTAAAAGGAATTTTGAAAAAGAATTAACAATATGACAAAGTTAAGTACATTAAAAATTATGAACTTTCATCATTGTCATACAAATTGAAAAGAAAAGCTCCACTAAAACGTCATTTTATGGAATATTATTTTTTCCTTGATTACATGGAATAATAGTGGACTATGAACTGTAGGTAATGTGTACATCAACCATAATATTTAATTTTTGAGTTGTTTACACCTAATATTTGACTACCTTATTTGTATAATAGTGGAATAATAATGGAATATGAACTGTAGGTGATGTGTACATCAACCATGATATTTAATGTTTCTGGTTCTTTTTGAATCGCCTAGTGGCTATCCATGAGGATTAATGTCATGCATGCTTGTTCATGATATCGCTACGTGGAGGCCATGCAAAGGGTGGCGGGATTGTATGAGTGGATCTGGGGTTCGCCGCCTTACGCGTCGCCAAGCCATTCGCCCATGAATACGAGCAGATCGTCATCCTCAACGACTGGTACAACAAAAGCACTAATGACCAAGCCTTCTATTGGGATGGGGAGCCTGCGGTAATTAAGTTAATTTGATTTCCTCGATAATGGGGAAAAAAAAAAAAACGCCAGCTTCACTCATTGCTCGTGGGTTTTGGTGCTCTTTTGTTGCTTGGATTGCAGTCACTACAAATTCAAGGGAAGGGAAAGTTCGATAGCTCCAAATCGGCCCCTCCAAGCTTGAATACAACGGCTCATAAGGTGACCGATCCTGCATATATGAACTGGACAGTCATCCCCGGGAAAACATCGAGTGTGGCCATTCTATATGCTCTCAACTTTCAAATCGAGGTAAACTTCCATCTCCGACAAATTATTCCTCTGGCTTTTTTTCTTCCTGGCTTTCTACAATGATTTCGAAGTTTAAAAAATGAAGACTCTTCACTATTATCATTTCATATCGGATTACACACGATATCGAGTATTGGGGGAGATGATATGCTTCAGGTTTTTCTGAAGGAGAAAGAAAACTCTTTTGACTTTTTTGATTTACGAGTGATGATTTGGTGTGCCCATTCTCTTACTCAGATTAGATCCTGACTTTTTAGAAGACTAAAATTGAAGAAATTTCGGTGATAGATTTGGAAGATGAACATGTTTGTTTGCAAAGACTTGTGCTCGGAGCATATCTCAAGATGTTCTTTTGATTCGCAGGGTCACAACCTTACCATAGTTGAAGCAGACGGGCACCATATTCGTTGTCCAAAACATGTTCATCTACCCAGGGTAGACATACTCCGTCTTGATCAAAGCCGATCAAGATCTGCCGAGAAATTACTGGATCACGAGCAACATTGTTGGCCGGAATGCTGCTGCCACGACCCCTCCCGGTTTCAACGTGCTCAATTACCACCCGAACCATTCAAAACGTGTCCCGCCCACAGATCCACCTGCCGGCCCGATTCGGAGCAACGTCGCTCCACAATTGGCACGGAGCCTGGCAATCAAAGCCCAACGAGGATATGTCCGCACTCCGCCCAAAGCAGACCGAGCGATTGTGTTACTCATCAAACGGAACAAGATCAACGGTTATTTCCATTGGTCCGTGAACTATGTGTCGCTCACCCTCCCACGCACGCTGTACCCAATAGCTCTGGAGGAGAATCTCCACCCTGTGTTCGATCAGCCCCACTGCCCGACCAGCAACCTGGCTTTGTGGATTACGACAGCTACCGCCTCACGAGCAAAAACTGTGTCACCTCCAGCGACTCGATCTACAGACTAAAGTTCAACACTACAGTGGACATCATTTTGCATAATGCAAACACTACGACTGCGAACAACACCAAGACGCTTCCATGGCAAATCCTAATTAACAGCATGTTAAGTGAGCTCTTTCCATTATGGGCTTAAGTTAAACATAATTGTCTATACTTTACTACTCAACTAGGCCCGTTATCAAAAGATATCAATATACAATTCAATCAGATCACTTTAGGGTTCCATTAACGCAATTATTTGAAATAGAAAATCAATTAATCAATGTAAACCCATATTATAGGAAATTTCCAACATTCTCCCACTTGGGTTACATTAATTAACTTATTTTATTTTGAAAAAGATTTTATATTGAAAACAACACTATTGGGTTAATAACTGAAAATTTTGTTTTATGTGGCCACAACTTAAAAAAAAATAAAATATTCTAACAATGGCATCTCAATATCAATCCAATCCTACATAACCTCAGTATAAGACTATGGAGATCAATATGTTAAGAAAATGCCACAACACAATACCTTCCATAATCACATATAATAAGTATTATATTTTCATGGATCATGGGCATAGTAGTGTAGTAAGAAATAATGCCAACATGTGATCAAAATATTCACTATTTTTTATCGGTCCTCAATGCAATTTCTCAATGACATAAAACTGCATTAACGCAATTTCTAAATAATATGAAATTACACAACTATGTCACAATCCAACATGACATCTCATAATCAATGACATCCAGTCATCTTTAAACTAAAATTTGTTTAAAGATACTGTTTTATACTTCAATTTCTTAGTCAATAGAAGAAAAGATAACAATAGAATCAATAATAACAATTATAAAAATAAATGCTTTAATAAACATTATAAAAGTATTATCAGTCTGCATATAACTATAATATCCAAAAACACAATTTGTATAACTCCCACTAACAAAAAAAATCAAAAGAATCTAAAACACCCATATTCTTTACATGTTCTTTAAACAAAATGGGTTGTAGGCCTTTTGTTAGAGGATTAGCCAGCATAGACTCAGTTCTGATATTTTCAATCACAATGTCTCCATTTTGACCAAGTCCTTAACAGTATAATATTTGATCTCCATATGTTTGGATGCATTGCTAATCTTGTCATGCTTGGAATAAAACACACCTGTAGTGTTGTCACAGTAGATCACCATAGGTCTAGCAATAGAGTCCACAACTCGCAATTCTGAGATCAAATTTCTAAGTCAAATTGCTTGAATCAACGCACCATAGCACGCTACAAACTTAGCATACATTGTAGATGTCGCGACCAAATTTTTCGGGTGTGAACCACCTAGAGTTTGCTAATGGATTGTGAAGCCTAGACTTAACTCGGGCTCTCCTAAGCCCATACCAATTCGCGACTTTAGGTTCAAGTTTTTAACATGCAATTGATTTTTAACTAGGAGTCGCCACTAATCTATTTTTGGTGGGTCAATTAGAAACCCAAGTAAAGTAACGGGAGATTTACTTTACTCCTATGAACCAGAGATTTAGGTACAAGGACTTGGTTACGCTAGATTTCTCTAACGCCCTTTCGGTACAATTTCTTTTTATTTTGACAAAAAGGTTTTGCAGGTAGCTTGAATTGATTTTAAATCTATTTCCCTAACATGTGAGGCGATCATGCAGGTGCGCAAACCACCAATTTAACACTCAGATAAATAGTGAATAAATTGCAAACTTACCTCAAAGCAACGAAAGCATCTGCGTTGTTAAATCAAAATTCACATCAGCAGCCTTAAATATGATTTCTGATTAACACGCAATTTTTTTCACTTAATTAATGAGAATCATGCTTTATGCAATGCATGCCACTAATTTAACATGAAATGATATGACATGGCAACATGACTTAGCTGTATGACCTAAGCAATATGACATAAATAAGCATGATCCTGACGCGTGAGATGGATTTATTCTAAAAAATAATTTTTTGTCTTTTCCATGAGATTCGAAATTAAAGAAATGCAACACTTAAATATGCAATCTAAATTAATCTAATGACCTAATTCTAATGATGGGCAATTTCTAATTAAATGAACCTAATAAAAATCACTAAATGACGTGCATTGTATGAACCTAATTCTATATGACGTGCACATGATTTTTATTTTCCTAATAAGTATGCAATCTATCATAAATGCAATGACGTGCAAAGAGATGCGCTAACTCTACATGACATATGCATGATGATTCTTTTGTGTTTTTCTTTATGAAATTCGAAATTAAGAATTGTCAAATTATTAAACATGCAACCTAAGTAAAAAAAACACTAGCAATCTAAATTGATTGATTTGATTTTTGATTTTTGAAATTTGAAATAAAATCTCTATTCTAAATATGCAAGATAACAAGAAATATTCTAAAACAGATCTAATCCTAACTCAAATATTTTTTTTTTGGATTTTTTTATTTAACAAAATAAAATTGATCCAATTAACGTGACGACAAATTAGATAAGATATGATCGATATCTACAACCGGCGAACCATATCTCGCGCATGAGATTGGGTTGGCCAATTTTTAAATAAATCATGAATTGAATCTCGGGCGGGAGATCGGATTGGCGATTTTTCATGCGATTGTGATTGCGAGTTGGATTTCAGGCGCGAAAATCGGACTATCAATCACAAATTTCACAGTTTGTTTCATATCGAACATCTCATCATCAAATAAAGAAACAAAATGAATAATAAAAACTAAATAAATGAATAAAATAAAATAAAATAAGAAATCTACCTAATTAGGGTTTTGGCCTCCAAAACTAAAGTCAGCCAGCGGCTAGATGGGTTGCTGTTCGGAGCTCCGGTGAGGACCGGCGGCAACAATATTGACTAGCGGGCAGGGGGCTGCTGTCCGGCGTTTAGGAGCAAGCCGCAGTTGGTTTGTCGCTCGGGTGTGCATCAAGTCGCTGGGAGCAGTAAAGCGTCGGGCCTCGGTGACTGGTCCTAGGTCGCGGGCAGAGGAGCGGCGTCGGGCTGTGGCTGTAGCAGGCGCCGGTTCTAGGTTTTTGCCGTTGGCGTCGGGTCGCTGGTCGGAGGCTCTGCAGGTGTCGGGTCTTGCTGTAGGGGCGGCAGATCCGACAGAAGCAGCAACATCGCAGGGGGTCAGTAGAGGAGCTTCAAGCTACCGGAGTCTTGATGGCGCGGCGAAGGACTCGGCGAAGGCAAGATTTACGCTGGGCAGTCGCGAATGAGTGGCAGAATAGGGCAGGAACGGCTCCGACGTCGGGCTTCACGGACGGTGACCGGCAGGGCAGAGCTTTGAGCGGAAGAGCAACAGCAGGTGAGCAGGGTAGCAGTAGCGTCACGGGCGGATCTCAAGCGGCGGAGACTGGTGAGGGGGTTCGATAGGTTGAGGCGTGGATGGAGCAGCGAGGTGGCGAGTCGCGGAGGCGGCTGGTGTCACGGTGGCATGGCAAGGGGTTGCAGGCGGAGTGGTGGTGGCCGGCGAGGGGCGCGGCTGCACTATGTAGGGGCAACGTTGATGCTCGGGCAGAGGGAGTCCGCGAAGAAGACGAAAGGTTCTCCTCTATTTTCTTCTTTTTTCTTTTCTACTGCAGAAGTCTTCTCTCTGTACGTTGCTGTCCGCTTTCTGTCTCTTCCCTATTCTGCTCTCTGCTGCTTCCTTTTTGTTTTTGACTTTTGTTTTTTTTCTCTCTTTTTTTCTTGATTCTCGAAAGGAACGAAGGAAACTTCCCCAAAGAAAAACTCTCTTTTGTACGGCCGTGTATTCAATTGTGCTGCCCCACCTACAAACCCTACGAATCTAATCTATTTATAGGCCACAAGTTAGGGTTTTAATTTTTCCAAATCCGTATCCACGAAAACTTCTTTTTCCAAATGCAATATTTGCTTTTGATATGATTTAGGATTGCAATGGGATTCTTGTAAAATTTGAATCTCGCACAAATAAATCCGTAAAATCTTTCCGAGGACACGTGCTTGGGCCGATTTACTCTCTTCGTGGGTTTAGTCCAATTCACCAAATTAAAGTCCTGAACCATTAATTTGAACCAATTTTTCACCGGCCCAACGTAAATGCGAATCGATTTACTCTCTTTGTGAGTTTAGTCCGATTCACCAAATTAAAGTCCTGAACCATTAATTTGAACCAATTTTTCACCGGCCCAATGTAAATGCGAATAAAAAATAAATGCGTCTAAAACTATATATTGTGCAATTAACTATTTTTTCAGGGATAAAATTAACCCCTAATTTTTTAATACAATAAATGACTAAATGGGTTGCCAAAATTTAGGTGTTAACAGCTGCACCTCTTTGAAGGTGAGCTTATAGAGGTTGCCTTCAAAGACAAATTGAGACCTAAATTTTGACCATACACATGCAATGAATTTTTTGTCGGAACATGAATCCATTTTTAATGCAATTTGTATGATGTATGGAAATGCTAATGCAAATGATAAATGAATTAACTTGGAATAACTTACCTTCAAGGAAGATAGAGTAGTTCGAGGCGGTTGGTATTATATGTCCAGGACTCGTACCATTCTACAGTTGCCTAGTATGGCAGTGCTTGTTTGTGTCTAGGACCCGTACCATTCTACGGTCGCCTGAATTAGGAAAATAGGTGTTGTCTAGGACCCGTACCATTCTACGGTCGCCTAAATGGGGATTCACTTTCTAGGACTCGTACCATTTTACGGTCGCCTGAATAAGGAATAAATGTTGTCGAGGACCCGTACCATTCTACGGTTGCCTTGACGGAAAATTGATTTTTCAGGACCCGTATCATTCTACAGTCGCTTGAATGTGGAAATTGCTTTTCTAGGACCCGTACCATTCTACAGTTGCCTGTTAGAGCAATAAATGTTGTCTAGGATCCGTATCATTCTATGGTTGCCTAAACGGAGATTTTGCTTAACTAGGACTCGAACCATTCTTCGGTCGCCTGAATTAGGAATAAATGTTGTCGAGGACCCGTACCATTCTACGGTCGCCTGTTAGAGCAATAAATGTTGTTTAGGACCTGTATCATTCTACGGTCTCCTAAACAGAGATTTTGCTTAGCTAGGACCTGAACCATTCTTTGGTCACCTAGCGTCGCAACACAGATCATCGAACCAGGACTCGAACCGTTCTTCGGTCGCTTTAATCAAATTGAATCTGGAGGAAAATCTTTGGGGGACAACTCAATTGAGTGTCGATTAAAAGGGACTCTGGGCTACAAAAGCACGCCAGGTCGATAAACGAAATCCGGGCTATGGAAGCACGCCGGTTTGATAAAATGGACTCTGGGCTATGAAAGCACACAAGGTCAGGAACTCCGAGTTAATGAGGGGGACTCTGGGCTACGAAAACACGCCAGGTCGATAAACGAAATCCGGGCTACGGAAGCACGCTGGTTTGATAAAATGGACTCTGGGCTATGAAAGCACGCAAGGTCAGGAACTCCGGGCGACGAAAGCATGCCAGGTTAATGAAGGGGACTCTGGGCTACGAAAGCACGCCAGGTCATGAACTCCGGACTAATAAGCACGCCGGGTCTAATAAAAGGGACATCGGGCTACGGAAGCACGCTAAGTTGATGAAAAGGACTCTAGGCTACGAAAGCACGCCGGGTCAATGTAAGTGACAGCTTGACTGAGTCAAGTGTTGATGCGCTTGAGAGAAAATACCTGCATGATGACAAGTATATAGAGTATAGGTAGAGATATACTTGCTTGGTGATATCTCTGATTCTTGGGGATATGTCTTCTAGAATTTAGATATCTTGTGGGGGTCTTTCACCTCATGGTGGAGGTTTCTCATCTCCTAATATCATGAAATATTCTGAAATGAACTTGATTACCCGTCAGACATAATTTAGATCAAAAACTGGTATGCATTCATCAAAGAGATAGACAATATGAGCTACTCTAGAATGCACATTTCAAAATTCAAGGGTTCATGCATAATGACTTTACCATATTTGCATCACCCAAATTTCAACACGAGATAATTGTCATTCAAGATAATGACATGGATTTCTTAAAAATGCTAAATGAGAGATTTTCAGTTAGAAAGGACTTTCACTCCCTCTCATTCAGAAGGACTATTTTATGAGAATTACTCAATCTCACTATCATCATACCAACCAGGGTCCAAGTATTTAGCATATAAATGCATAGTTTCATCATTTGTAACTTGTATTTTTCTTATGGTTTTGGAAATACAATAGCTAACTTATATGAAAATGGTATCATATATGCTGTGTAGAGCTTGGTTCGATGATATCATGTATATTGTTTAATATACTTGTAATTTTCTAGTTCCAAGAGAATTCGAACGATGGTAGGAAATCCTTATTTTTCCATTACATGTTGAATTGCGGTTTTGATTATAGTTGCTGCATGATTGTTATTTGTACATTGGTTCACATTAGTTATGCTTTTTGTGTAATGGAAAAATGTAAAAATTTCATGGGGTCATGTAATTATTTTTTCTAGCGAGAGTTCGTAGGTTGGTAGAATTCGAATGAGTTCTCACCTAGAACTTAAAATTTCCACAAATTAAACTAATTAATGATAATAGAACAATCGTACATAGAAGTTGATTGGGAACGTAGTGAACTTTTGTTTCTCTGTCTTTTATTGAATTATCATTAATTTAGTTTGTTTTTGCTGCAAATTAAATATGTGTGTTACTCTGAAAAATGTGCTAGTATTGATTCTGCGTCTATTATGTCAATGTGCTATAACAAATTGATTATGGCTTCGGTATCCAAGACCACTGTGGTTGGTCTCAATAAGGGTGAGAAGCTAAACGGTGACAATTATGATATTTGGCACCAAAAGGTTCAGTACATCCTTGAAGAGCAAGAGGTTTTGTAAACCCTAAATCACACCATGGATGAACCTAAGCGTGGAATTTCAGCTCAACACGAGAGAGATCTAGAAGCTTATCAAGCTTGAAAAAAGAAAAATAGCATTGTTCGCATCACATTGTTGAGCTATACAAGATGATCTTATGTGTAAGTTTGAAAGTTATGATCAAGCTTAAGTTATATGTGTTGCCTTGAAAGATAAATTTGGGGCTACATCTACCACTAAATTAAGGAGACTCACCATGAAGTTTGACACGTACCCAAAGTGCCCAAATGTAACGATGAGGCAGCATCTTTGGGAGATGTTAAACATGATTCGTGAGTTGAAATTGGCAGGTCATTCCCTTGCTGATGAACAATAAGTTCAGGCTATTATAAGGTCTCTTTCTAACAATTGAGAGCATATGAAGATCAATATGACGTATAATAATAATATTGTCACTTTTGATGATATAACACGTCATTTGAAATTAGAGAATGAGTGCCTAGAGGTTAAAAAATCCTCTACCCATGCTTATGTTGCTTAATTGAGTTCACGTAAAGCTTCGGGCTTCAAGTGAAAAATGAATCATCAATTCAACAACAAAGGGAAGAAGACTGATTAGGCACCTAAAAGGGCTACGACCTTCCAATGCGAGAAGCGTGGTGGGAAGAAGGACAAGGCTAAGATGAAGTGTTACAATTGTGGCTAGATGGGTCACTTTGCTCATGAATGCATTGAGCCGAAAGAGATACCCTATTACTCTATTACTTTATATAATGCTTTTGTTTCTAGCACTGTGATGCTTACTGAATCTCATCCAATGTGGATTGTAAACTCAAAAACAACAGATCACATAGCTAGAGACCGAGAAGCATTTGTGGAGTATCGTCAAATATAGCCTAGAAGAAGATGGATATATGTTGGGAATAATTCAAGAATTGAAGTGAAGGGTATCGGCATATGTAAATTAATTTTACGTGGTGGTCGAAGCCTATTCCTACATGATATCCTCTATGCTTCAAATATTTGACGAAACTTGGTCTTCGTAGTTGTTCTTCTTAGCCTATGTTATATATTGAATATTTATGGTGATTGTGTTAACATTTTGTTCAAAACAGTTTATTATGGTTCAGGTCATGTATCAAATGGTTTTATGGTGTTAGACATTGACTAGAATCAGTACAATATTAATGTCGATGGTTGTTTTTCTTTAATTGCATCTTGTAGTAATGTTGAGATTGATGCAAGTACTTGACATGCTAGGTTAGGTCACATTGAGTTACAAAGAATGCAAAAATTAGCTAGAAAAGGTCTTTTAGAGTCACTCACTAATATTAATCTACTACCATTGAATGGACCTAGGCTTAGAACCAGGGAGGACGAAGTTAGTTTTTCTGCAAGTATGCCTTCCCACAGTGAGTGAACCTCCTGTTCAAGTCCTTTAGGGACAGCATTTTAGCGGAGAAACCACTATGCCCTTTAGTTCAGAACCTAGAAACACTAAGATATAACTAGAATGGTAACATTTCTAACTATCCGAGCTGCATTTCTCAGAGGATTCTACCAAGCTAGAGAAAAAGAGGGAGTTTAGAAAGCCATGATAGAATTTCACAAAACACTCACTTTACTTGAGGGACTCTGCCAAACACATTACATCCTCCTCGCCTTTTATAGGCAATAAGAGGTCACACCAAACAAACACCAAGCTCACAGGTCCATGAACAAATAAAGGCTTCCAAAAATCTCGGTAGAGAATTATTCACACGGTATGAATAGTTACAATGAACATTAATTTCCCTAGCATAATGCTATAGTAAAAGTGAACAGTAACTTGCTATAGTAAACTTATACGGACAATGATCTTGTTCAGCGGTCTCGTCTGTCATGAGCATTGTAGTCATAGTCTAAGTCATCCGAATTATGGACTGTTGCAAGAATATGTTCATCATATTTTTGTTCAAGGGCTTCAAGGTCTTCTGGTGTGAGGATCTGGTTCAGCTGGTGTGTTCTGGATGCAGATGCTTCCTCGTGAGCCTAGTGAGATGCTTCTTCCTGAGCCCAGTCTGTATTGTCATCATCTGTAGTGTTGTCAAGAATACTTGGCCGTGGCCAATTGGATGGTTGTATACAAAAAGATGTGTCCATGCCATGAGATAAGGACAAGGGTCCTTGCCTGTGTGGGTCTTGAGAGAGAGGACCTCCCCATCTAGCATAGGGGTCTTGTGAAGATTGTGCATGTTCCTCGGATGATGAAGCTTGTCTGAATTCTTCGAGTGCTTCTTTGGCTTCTACTACTAGGTCATAATGATCCCATGCAGTGGGTACATTATAATTCCATGCATCTAGAGGAATGGTCTTGTTTTCTTGGCATAGGATTCTCTGGAGTTCTCGATACTGGTGCTCACAGCAACCAACGAGTCCTGGATAAGATTTGTGAACTCGAGCCTCTACACTATGTTGAACAGGTCTATAAGATGAGGTTCCTATACTTATGGGAGCTTTGATGATGTTACCATTGTTAGTGAGAAAAGTCCATGGTCTTCGGAAAAACATAATGGTATGGACTTTAGGGTTTGGCTATGTAGTTCTCAATTCTTTTTCTAAGAGCCATTTCCAGTGAGTTGGAGGATAAAACCAATTAAAAAAATCTAAAAGGTTTTTGTCATTCTCATTTTCAATCTTACCTCTACTGAGTCCAAATATCCTGGTGAGGTTGGTAGTGAATCTTTTGGTTGGAATTTCAATAGCTATTAAGTACTTATTGGTTAAGTACCATAATAACCATGAAGTTGACCAGGAAAATCATCTTCTTTCCAATTCAAAGGGTGTATGAACGAATAATCTGCATTTAATAAAAAATGATAAAGAATCAAACCTCTATTGAGTCCAAACAAGTCTGCATGGCATTGCCACATGAGTTTATCCAGATTTACAGTAAGACTGTCCTTCTGGATTTGTTCAATAATCTCCGGGAGGTATCGCCAACTTGGCCAGTCTTTAACCTTCTCAATTTTTGTACTTCTCATTGTGATGAGTAGTACAAAAAACATGCCTCATGATATACATGTTGATTTCTGTTGTGGCCTTTGGTCTTGACAAAAAGTTAGCAAGCACATTTTTCTTTCCAGCAATGTGTTTGGTTTCAAAAGAATATTTTAAAAACCATTTAGCCCATCGAAGCAGCTGAGGAATTTGGGATCTGCTTCTGTTTGAATTTGGTCATTTGAGGGAAAGATGCCATATCCAATTTTACTAGGAAGTGATGACCAATGAGATGAAACTCAAAATTTTTTATAGCATTTTTTACCGCTAAGATTTCTTTGAAAGTGGAATGATAATGCAACTCAGCTTGAGAGAGTTTTCCACTTTTGTAAGCACATAAATATCTCTTATCATCAATTTCTTCAAATAGGATGGTAGCCTAGTATTCATCACTGGCGTCAGTTTGGAGAATTCTCCTCCCAGTTGATGGGAACGGAGGAAGAGACTGCATAATCTCTTTGAGTTCAGCAACTGCAGTAGTCTAAGATTTTCCCCAAGGTGAGGGATTCTTTTTCAACATTTTCTGCAATGAGATTAGCAGCTTTGCAAGATCTGGAACAAAATCTCTAAGATAATTAATTATCTTAAGAAATTGTTGAACTTGTTTTGTGGTAAAGTTTTCTTCAGGAAATTTCAGCAATTCATGAGCAATATGTGGTCATGGATAGTATGTTCCTTTGTTAAGGTGCATACCAAGAAATTCAATTTTTGTTTAGGTAATGTTCATCTTTCTTTGGGAAAGCATAATTCCATGCTTTTTCACAATTTCAGCGAACTACTCGAGAAGTTGGCAGTGTGACTACTCATCAGGACTGTAGAGCAATATATCATCTATGTATATTGTAGCACTTGAGAGGATTGGCTGAAAGATCCTACACATCGCTTTTTGGAAAAGAGATGGTGCAAATTTTAGGCCAAAAGGAATAACTTTCCACTGAAAGTGCTAGTTTGGGTCTATTTTCAGGATGAACGTCCAATTGCCAAAATCCTACTTTGAGATCAAATTTGGAATAAATTTGGGCCTTGGATAATCTAGCAAAAATGGAGTTTCTAGAAGGTAGAGGAAATTTATCATTTTGAAGAAAGAGTTTAAGGGGCTGGTAATTAATTACCAGTCTCATCTTTCCTCGGTTTTGTTTGGCACGTTTGTTGACATAGAAGGCTTTACATGCCCATTGAGAATGTGAGACCTCAATAAGGCCTTGTTGTAGTAGTTCTGAACATTCCTTTTGAGCCAAAACTAGATGTTCTAGATTCATTGCAATATGATTCGCATTGATTGGATTTATATCCTCATTCTTTTTTAAAGGAAGGCAAACAAAGAATTCTGAATTTTTCACCATAAATGATGGGAACACTTCTGAGCGAACTCAGAATAAGATTTCGAATAGGATTCTAACAACTTTTGTATGATCGGATCTAATAGACTCATTTGGATGGAAAAAAATCTCTAAATGTTGATGAATTCAAAAAATTAATCTTTATACTTAAGACATTTTCCAAGAATGATGTGAAGTTGAGAAATTTGTGTCATAATGTCCCAACCAATGATTAAATCTTTGTTGGGAAGACTTGAACCAAAAATCTTTGTGGTTATAGAACACCGTGGAAAAAATTGGATGGTGATTGGAGTGGTTTTGACATTTGTAGAATTTTTTTTCCTAGAAGCAGAATTGAAATATCGGACATAGGAAGTCCAATATTCTTTAGGAAGAACTTTAGTGTCTAAAATGAAAGAGGCGGCTCCAATGTCTATGAGGGCAATGACAAGTGATTGGCTTAGCAAACTTTGAAGTGAATATTTTCACAGGGAAATGGGGACAATGAGTTTGGCTTGAGAATATGTCGGTGCTTTCCCTCGAAGGAGTCAAAGATATGTGAAAGATATCTTCGGGATCTGAATCTGAATCAATTTCACTAGGAGTTTGATAACAAGCAATGACACAAAGAGTTTGTTCACATGATTCTTCATCCGCAGAGAATAAAGATTCAATATCATCATCTTTAAGAGAAATACCAGTTTCATTCTCTATATGATGTATCACATGCTTCTAACCTTTCTTTCGCCTGAGGATAGTTTTTGGCAAAGTGTCCTTTTTTATTGCAGATGAAGCATCGTTTTGATTTCTTGTGACCTGAATGCTCCTTTCTCTTGCATAAGTATCGCCATTTTTCTTCCTTTTGAAGTGCTTAGAGCCATGTCTTGATTTATTTATCCGAGCTTCTTGAATTGCTTCTTTTTTCTCGGAAGATTTTCCGCAAGAACCATCACAATCCTTTTGGAGCATTTAATTTTTAGGTTACGCGAGAACAAGCTTTGTCAAGTTCTCTGTTGTCATTGACATAGGACATGATTATTTGGCATTTGATGCACAATTCTTTAAGGTGTAGATGAATCTCTTGGTGGATTTCTCCCAACGAAACATCTTGGATCCTTTTTTGTTTGGACAGAAAGGTTCTTTTTACTGTCTAGGATAATTCTTTAGGGATGGAGGTTAAGAAAACATGTTTCAAATTTGCATCCGCTCCAATTTGATAAAAGAGCTTAAGCATTTCCCGATAATGCTTATCAATATGTTTTTTTTCCTGAAGAGAGCAGCATCTTCTTCGAAGAATTATCTTCTTTTGAGTTCTATGAGATTAACGAGGCTTTCCCACAAAGAAGTGATATAGAAGAGTAATGGCATGGCCAAAGTTTGGGGAAAGTAAAAAGTGAATTTGATCCTGTTCTACTAAAGATTGCCACCAAAGTTTGAGGCTACTTGTGAACCTTGTGACAAAGTTGAAAAGAACATCATATTTGTCCTGGTTGGTAATGGCTTGGCTTGGGTATTTAGCTAAGTATGAAATTCTTCAAGTTTGTCTGGCCATTTGTGGTAAGGTATGTCATCAATAGTGAAAAATTGTTTTGATGAAGTGGACACACTCTGGGAATGACTATTGGGCTGAACGACCTCTAGTTTAGAAGGATTTGATTCCATATCATGATATGGGAGATCAGCCATGAATATGGATGAAGTCACTAGTGCCATAGGAAATGAATCGATGGTAGGGATTGAAAAAGATGATGAGGATGAAAGAGGTACCAGTCGATTCGGTGTCAAAAATATTTGGAAAAGTAGGTTATGTTGGAAACAGAATTTGATCTGTTGGAATAACATGATCAATTTGGGGTGGAGGTTGTGGAATAACGAGAATCGGGATTAGGGTGTGGTTCCTGATTACCCAAATCTCTTAAAAAGGATTCCAACGGATTTGACAACATCATTTGATCTGGCTCCCTTATGATAAGAGAGGATTTCTCGGGCATATTTTCTTTTGCTTTTTCATTCCTTATACAACCTAGTTCTCTGAGACGATTCCTCATTTCAACTACATCTATCCTGTCCTGTCTGACAGGTGTATCTGTAATAGCAGCAAAGACAGACGTTTGAGGTGGAGAAGGAGGGAGAGGATCTGCTCACAAAGTAGCTAGAAATGGATTGAGCCTTCCTTCTTCAAGAATATGAATTTTCCTTTTAAGCTTTTCTATTTCTGCTCTAGGACTTTCAAGATGGTGATAGCCTAGATGTTGTCCAGATTCTAAGGCATGAAGCCTTTTCTGGAAATCTGAAAGCATCTTCTTTGTGGTTTCATCATATCTTCGCAGATCTTGTTGCACATTTCCAATCTTGGAATCAATTGCTTTGAAAGCATGGTTGTGTGCTAGGAGAACAGCTTCGGCAATAGGAGTTCTTTTTTGTCTTCCATGCTCATCCACATCAATTGGGGCATGTATCTTGGGAACATGCCTATATCTACCTTGTGGATCAATAAACTCTTTCGGCGTAGGAAATGAGAGTTTAGAACTTTCCTGAGGAAAAGGAGAAAAGTCTGTCTCTTGGAACATAGCAATGGAACAACTGGGTGGTGTTCCTGGTGGAACTTCGAGTGGGTATGAATGTTTCTTGGCCCATTTTACAATTGGGTTATAAAACGAGGAAATGGCTGGTTTTTTCTTAGGAGGAGATGGAGGAGGTGATTGTGGTGGATCTGGTGGTGCTAAAGAGGAAGCAGTAAACTCTGGTGGTGGTGTTGGTGCATACGAAACCATGAACTGAAATTTATCACATTCATCAAGAGTATCAGAGGAATCTCCATTCGGTACCTTTGGTACATAGGGTTTTTTGGCATTTTTTCTTCGAGACGAAGGTTTTGCAAATGGATCTACCTCATTAGGGAATTTATACAATAAGAGCATTGACAAAAATGATCCCAAAAACAATAACCATACTGGTCTTTATAGTAATGGACAGGATGTCAATCATTGTTAAAGTGTCAAACAAGTTTTTTTGGATCTGGTTTGGAAATAGACTTGGGAACACATGGTTCAATCATAAGGAGAGTTTGGAAGATGGAAGAACTTTCTTCCTTGTCCTTGCCGAATTTGATGGAAACAGTTCCATCCTTTTTTCTGACGAACTCAGAGTCTGATGACTGAAAATGTTTGTTGCTTTGATGAAGCTTTTCATAGTTGGTAATCCACATCTCTGGAAGGAGCGTGACCAACTTTTCCTTTGGGATTTGTCGAGGAACATGAATGCAGGATTCTTGATCATTTTGCATGGAAATGAACAAGGTATCTTCATTTCCATTGTGGAAGTTTAAATCAAGCGCATGGTTCTGAACTTTGTAAACCATTTGGTAATGCAAAGTTGCTGCTATAGAATCAGCAGTCTGAGGTGTTCCAGAAAGCTGGATCTAGACTTTTAGAAAGGATAGTAATTGTGGATCTGAGAGCGATGTTAAAATTTGGATATAGTGTCACAAAGACCGTCCTAGCATTTAAGGTGGTCTGAACAGTACCTATGCAAGAATGCTGGTATTCTAAAAACCTGGTATCTTACAACGCAATTCTTGCCATAACTGGCAAACGTTTTCGCCTATGAAAAGTAAGAGCAAGACGAATAGCTCCATAGTGAACATGGGAATATCCTTGTTGGATCCATTGTCGGGGAAACTCTGGAGAAATTTGAAGAGTAACAAAGTACTCCTTTTTGGTAGCAGAAATGGGGCGCTGGTCAAACTTGGAGAATTGAAGATATTCCTTTACTTCCTTCGGAGTTTGGCGAATGAGTTGGCGAATAAAGCGGATAGGTGAAAATGATGAAGTGGGCTTAGCAAAAGCCGAATAGGGGTTCATCAAAGAAAGATGGGTTTTAGCTATCTTAGTTTCATCACTAGAGAGACTTTATAAAGATAGTCTATCTTAGAAGCATTTGAGATGCGGAAATCGAAGGGTTGAGGATGATGGGGTTGTAGTGAGAGAAACAGGTGCTTCAAGGATTTCTGGTTCGGTAGACATGGTGTAAAGAGATCTTCTCAACACTGGATTCACCTACTAAGCACATGGAACGAATATCATTAGAAATAAAACAATGGCTCTGATACCATTGAATGGACCTAAGTTTAGAACCAGGGAGGACAAAGTTAGTATTTTTGTAGGTATGCCTTCCTACAGTGGGCAAACCTCTTGTTCAAGCCCTTCATGGATAGCCTTTTAGCAGAGAAACCACTATACCTTTAGTTCAGAACCTAGAAACACTTAATATTGTCTAACAAGAAAAGTAACTAGAAAACCATTTGGTAAATGGACTAGAGCCGAATTTCCATTGCAACTCATACATTCTGACATTTGTGGTCCTTTGAACGTGAGGGCAAGGCATGGAGCCTCATATTCCGTCACTTTCATAGATGACTTCACGCGTTTCGGTTATGTCTCTTTGATCTCTCATAAGTTAGAAGCATTAGATTAGTTTATATGATATATAGCAATGGTAGAGAATCAGTTGAACAAAACAATAAAAGTATTGAATACCGATTGCGGACGTGAGTATTTGTCTGAGCAATTCAAGGCTCTTTATGATAAAAAGTAAATTGTACAATAATTGACTATTCCTAGTACTCCATAACAAAGTGAGGTAGCTGAGAGAAGGAATATAACCCTATTGGAAATGGTTAGGTCTATGATAGCGCAAGCAAATTTACCTATCTCCTATTGGGAAGATGCATTATTGACTGCTGCCTATATACTTAACGAGTGCCCTCAAAATCAGTCACTTCCACCCCTTATAAATTATGGACTGATAGGAAACTAGATTTAAGTAGTCTATGTCAATGATGATATGCAGCTTATGTTCATGATTCATCCCATAAATATGGCAAATTATGTCCTAGAGGGAATAAATGTATCTTTACAAAATATTCTAAATACTCTAAAGGGTACGTGTTCATAGGTGAACAAACTGATGGAAGTATGACCAAAATAGAGTCACGAAATGTCATGTTCTTGGAGAATGATTTTCCTAATAGATGTGAGATTGATAAGGAATTCCAATTAAATGAGATGAAAGATCCTAATAACATACCCACTAATGTTGTAGAGGGAAATTAAGATTTACCTTAACATGCAAGACCTAGTGGGAGTGTTGCATTGTCTGGCGAACTGAATTCAAGAGAAATTCAGTTGTGTAAAAATAATCATAAAAGTATTCCTCGTTGTTGTTTTGAGATTGAAGAGGAAGCATTTATGATTGCTCAGAAAGACGATGTCGAGCCAAAGACTATTCAAGAGACTTTCTCATCTCTCGATAAGGAAGAATGGATAAAAGCTTTGGAAGATGAGATGAAGCCTATGAGGGTAAATTACGTTTGGGACTTGGTTAATCTACCACCCCATCGCAAGGCCATTGGAAACAAATGAGTCTACAAAATTAAGCAAAGGGCAAATGGATCTATTGAAAAGTATAAAGCTCATTTTATGGCGAAAAGTTATACTTAACAAAAGGGTATAGACTAGGAGGAAACCTTTTTACCAGTTGTAAGATTTGCCTCAATACGTCTTATCTTAGCCATTGTTGCACATTTGAACCTTGAATTATATCAAATTGATGTAAAGACGACATTTTTCAATAGAGAATTAGAGGAGGAAATCTATATGAAACAACCAATAAGTTTTATAATTAAAGATCAAGAGCATAAAGTTTGCAAATTTCATCTTTCAATATATGGTTTTAAGCAATCTTCTAGACAGTGGTATCTTCGTTTTCATCGAGCCATAACAACTTTTGGTTTCACGATGATTGAAGAAGATCATTGTATAGATGTCAAGTGGTCCGAAAATAAATTTGTGATTTTATCACTTTATGTGGTCGATATTCTATTGGCTAGAAATGACAAGATTTTTGTTATCACCATAAAAGAATAGTTGTCTTTCAATTTTGAAATAAAAAATATGGGAGAAGCTGCTTATATATTAGAAGTTAAGGTCGAAAGAGATCAATCAAGAAAACTCATTACTTTATCACAAGAGTCTTATATAATGAAAATTCTTGAATGTTTCAATATGTAGCACTATAATCCCATTGATACCTCTATCATGCAAGGTGAATGCCTAAGTACTAAGATGTGCCCTAAGACTCTAGAAGAAATTAAAGTAATGGAGAATGTTCATTATGCTAGTGCGGTCGAAAATTTGATATATGCTATGATGTGTACTCGACCCGACATATGTTATGCCGTGGGATTGGTGAGCCACTATTAATCAAATCACGGTCAAACACGCTGGAAAGCAATGAAAATGATCTTGAGATACTTGAAAGGCACTATGAACTATCGACTTATGGATATGCGTTCTTGCTTAATGGAGGTACAATTTCTTGAAATAACAAGAAACAGACATGCACGGCATTGTCTATGATGGAGGCAGAATTTGTTGCATGCTTTGCCACAGTGCAAAAAGCAATATGGCTAAAACATTTATTGAAAAATTTAGCCATTGTCACTAAGATTCCAAGACCAGTGATAATTTATTGAGATAGTCAAGCAGCCATTGCCTATGTGAAGAATTCCAAGTATCATGGAAGGATGAAGCACATTGACATAAAGAACAACTTCATCAGAGATATTATAGCGCAGAAAAAAGTGATCTTACAATACATTTCAACCAATAGAATGATTGCTGATCAATTTACAAAGGTTGTTCCTAGAGACATATTTTTGACCCACATGATGTCACTAGGATTATGTAGAATGTGATATGTATTATTGTAGATGATCATCGGTTTATTTATATGTGGACATATGTATTGTACTTATTTATTTATTTGTAAGTTGATAGTTTATCAATAAGTACAAATCTATTATTAGACTAGCACATACATACATATATTATCAAAAAGTATGTCAGTAGGCAATGATTGGCTCACTCACACGAGCAATCACCTCAAGTGCTATAGTTAGCACGTTGAGATGAGACGTTATGTACAAATAAATGCTGAAGTGCAAGTTTAGTACATAAATAATATGTCACCTTGATTGGAGTCAAGATGAGGTCTATGATTTGTTTATAATAAGACCGAACATGATAGTCCCACAATCATGTATGCATGTAAGATACCGGATGCGAGTACTTAATTGGACGCTATAGAAAGTGAGCTAATGTAGCACTCAAGCTAAACATAAGTACGTGAGAAGCACATGACTATGTTTAGGCTAAGATCCGTATAGTGAATATATTTAATAAATGACATACGCTATTAAAGAAAGAGAAATCCACTATAGCATGTAATTCATACTACATGTGCATTGTACGACCGATAAGGGAAGGTGGTGAAATTATCCCTATTTACTCATTGTGTGAGCCCTTAAGGTAATTTATAATTTACCTCATTTTGTGCCTTATGTTACTTCTGACTATGTTCTCGAAGTGAAATATCAATGTTGCTACTTTAGCATGTTACCGGCAGTCATAATAGATATGGCTTTATGAGACATGTCTAAGAAAGCAGTTGTTCTGAAATGGAAAGAGACATGAGTGTGAAAGAAGATTATTGTTGTTTTATATCTATCACATGTATTTACTGGTCAACCAATTATATTGCCTTCTGTGGTTGCGGATATAATTGTAAATACATGGTGTTTTGAGAATAGTCAAGTATAGCTTTTAAGGGATAGGTATACTTGAATTGATGTAACAAAATATGTCTAGGGCACTGTGAGACATCGATTGTTTATTTCTTTTCGGGATTGTAGCAATTATGTCATCCCTAATAGGTGTATAATTTGAGCTCTTAAGAGTAAGTGTACTCACTGGTTGCACGGCTGACTTGCCACTATGAATTGTTTTGTAAAGTTGATGAATGTTGAATGCTTTATATTCTTGATAGAGTGCTATCAAGCCCATCATGTCCGAATGAGAGATGTTATACTTAATTAGTACGTCCATGATGGGGTACAATAAGAACGACCGTTTTGTCTTGATATGCTACGATGGAAAGACCACTTGAAAGGGTATGAACAGAGATGTATAAAAGTCTTCTAAAGATAACCATTGGCACAGTTGGCAAAACCTACGCTCATAAATTCTCTCATTTTCTTGTCCCATTTCCATCAAAGAAAAGGAAGGCATTCCATTTCTGCTTTACGAGAACAATTGGCATCTACGTTGTGGAAATCGAATGTTTTCCTCATGATTACATTCAGACCAGCGTGAGGTAATATTGTTCATGATTCATCTGCAATTCAACGATCGTTCCGAGGTAAATTGTTGACTGTGCATCGGAAACAGGTAAGTCGTTTTCCGCCGACTTCCTTCCAATAGAATCTAATCACAATAAATCGTGTGAAAATAGCAAACATCAAAGGTCACGGAACAGAATATGGAAACAGAACACTGATCATTTACAGATTAATGTTCAGTTTTGTAAACAATGTTAGACCAGTAAACGATCATCAAATCATGCAAACAATCCACCAAAAGAAAGCTTATGATGTCTCCAACGAATCCTTAGAAGGCCTCAAGCTCAATTGAAATCATTTTCCATCTCATTTGAAGATATTTAGCATAAGTTTAATCATGCATCCAAATTTACAAAACATAGCTAATTCACATGTAATTAACCTATCTAGATGACATGCAAAAACGAAATTTTTCACATGACCAGAACTAAATGTCGGGCCAAACTTCATGAAGACACTCAATGCAAAATCATCATGCAAAAAAAAAAAATCATACAAAATTGTCAAACGGAGTAGGTCAATCATCAAAAGTATTGCAGCAGGGCATGCATGTTTTAGAACTAATCATTGCACTACAGAGTGGTTTTTGACAAAGTAAATGAAGTCCAAATCATGCATACAATATACCGTTGGAAAGCTTGTGAAGTCATCTACAAATCATATGAAGGTATCAACATCAAACGAGATCATTATCCAGCTCATTCGAAGACGTTTATCAAGTCAATCCAGATCCATTACGATTTTTGCAGATCAAACAAACGAGCAACAGTCAAGCATCAACCTCTTCATTCATCAACTCAAGCTCATCATAAACTACTCATAGCATCTATTTAAGCACGATAAGGTATCCTATAGTTGAATCTTAGGCTCGGCTATCTAGTATAGCCTGACTTCATCGGATTCAAGTACGAGAATGCACTACACCTCGATTTCTTCGAGTTCAAGCTTGATCGTCAAAGTTTTTGACCATCAACAGTCTTCGGAAGCTCAATGAGATGTCAAGAATCAACGTCACTCAGGTCGGATCATCAAAGGACACCGTCGGACCATCGAATGAAGCTTGAGAATTACCGGTTTTCTTCACCAGCACCAGACACGTCTTTGAGCCGATCAAAAAGAAACGCCACATTAAGGTGACTCCGGAGATGTTTCAATTGAAGTTCGGCCACAATACTTGCCAAGGAACCATGCCGCACAACTTGTATCACCAAAGGACTGCCGTAGACTGCCGATTTGGGCTCGGGAACTACCAGTCTTCTTCACCAACACCAAGCATGAGCTCGACACCCGAGGGAGATGGAGCTCGATCGGAAGCTCGCCAATTAAGGGGGCGGTGGCTCAGGTTGCGACTAGATGCAAAATGCCATGCGAGAGATTGGCGAGGTGGTGGTTTGTCAGAATAGAGCGGCGCGTGGCGGTGATGGACATGATGGACAGTGAGAGGAGGTTTGTCCATGAGAGAGAGAGAGAGGGGGGGGGGGAAGCGAGAGAAACTAGATCTAAAAAAAAAAATGAGGAAATTGGTTGTATACTCTTTTGCAAGATCAAATTCTACCCCTTGGATTAATCCAAGGGTTAGGAATTGATCTCCTTAACTAACTAACTTGCTTAGAGCCTAAGCTTGCTGAAGATTGGTTGATTAATGTGCACAGGTCAATTAAAATGGCTGTGAGGAACTTCCAACAAATGGTTGTGATTAATTTTGAGATTAAGGACTAAATTGGGGAGGGGGGCATTTTTGTAATTTCGCATACTCAGGAGCAATTCTGTAACTTTATGTTGCAAAGGAAGAGGGGACCTAGCTAAAGCTTGCCCTTGTCAGAATTGTGCTCCGGCCACCAGAAAATGGCCGAAAATGCCTTCTGCTCGTTGGCGATCAACGCCGGTCAAATCTAGGTTGACCTGGACTTGACCAGGTTGAATCAGTTTGGTCTTCCGTCCAATTTTGTTCATTTTCTTAATTTCATCCAATTAAAGTGAAATTAAATTTATTATGTGTAAATTGGACGCAAATTGGATCAAATTGAATGAAATTGGGTTGCTTGAGGTGACTAATTTGCAAGAAATGTCTTAAACTGAATCAATTTCTATTGAATTGCAACCATAGGTTAGATTGACATTTATAATTGTAATGTATTTGACCAAATTAAAGCTTGATAGTTTCATTTGGTGTTAGTCTAGAATGGAGAAAGTCAAATTGGCTTAAATGGAACACATTGGCTCAAATTTCTAAGATTCAAAAGGTTAAAATGGCCAAATTAGAATGTTCCCAAATGAATTTCTTAAAACTGACTCCAGGTTTGGATTTAATTCAAGAAAATGAATTGATTTGAAGTGTAAACTCGCATGTTGTAAAGAATCAATTCAAACCCCTAATTATGGCTAAAAATGACCTTTTTTTTTTTAATCTCAATATGCCAAATCTCAAAATTGGTCGAACGAGTAATCTCGAAATAGTCTCTGGATCAAATGTTGTAAAATGAACTAAGTCAAAATATGAACAAAATGAAACTAATTTTATTTTTGGTCGATTTCAAATCTAAATACGAAAAATTCATAAAATAAGGCTCTTAATCTATTTTCACAAATTTTTTTATGCCAAAGCCAAGTTGAAGCTAATATGAGATGATTTGAGAGTCTTTACACATTTCGATTTTTTTAATCAAGGAGTTAACCAAAAGTCAACCAAAAATGAAAAAGTTGATTTTATGAACAACACTCCGAATTTTTTCAAAACTTTTGTAGCCAAAGTGAAACTAAGAGTAATTAGGAACTTTTTGTGCAAAAGGCAAAATTTTGATGAATTCATTTGGATGGAAAAAAATCTCTAAATGTTGATGAATTCAAAAAATTAATCTTTATACTTAAGACATTTTCCAAGAATGATGTGAAGTTGAGAAATTTGTGTCATAATGTCCCAACCAATGATTAAATCTTTGTTGGGAAGACTTGAACCAAAAATCTTTGTGGTTATAGAACACCGTGGAAAAAATTGGATGGTGATTGGAGTGGTTTTGACATTTGTAGAAATTTTTTTTTCCCTAGAAGCAGAATTGAAATATCGGACATAGGAAGTCCAATATTCTTTAGGAAGAACTTTAGTGTCTAAAATGAAAGAGGCGGCTCCAATGTCTATGAGGGCAATGACAGTGATTGGCTTAGCAAACTTTGAAGTGAATATTTTCACAGGGAAATGGGGACAATGAGTTTGGCTTGAGAATATGTCAGTGCTTTCCTCTGAAGGAGTCAAAGATATGTGAAAGATATCTTCGGGATCTGAATCTGAATCAATTTCACTAGGAGTTTGATAACAAGCAATGACACAAAGAGTTTGTTCACATGATTCTTCATCCGCAGAGAATAAAGATTCAATATCATCATCTTTAAGAGAAATACCAGTTTCATTCTCTATATGATGTATCACATGCTTCTAACCTTTCTTTCGCCTGAGGATAGTTTTTGGCAAAGTGTCCTTTTTTATTGCAGATGAAGCATCGTTTTGATTTCTTGTGACCTGAATGCTCCTTTCTCTTGCATAAGTATCGCCATTTTTTCTTCCTTTTGAAGTGCTTAGAGCCATGTCTTGATTTATTTATCCAGAGCTTCTTGAATTGCTTCTTTTTTCTGGAAGATTTTCCGCAAGAACCATCACAATCCTTTTTGGAGCATTTAATTTTTAGGTTCTGGCGAGAACAAGCTTTGTCAAGTTCTCTGTTGTCATTGACATAGGACATGATTATTTGGCATTTGATGCACAATTCTTTAAGGTGTAGATGAATCTCTTGGTGGATTTCTCCCAACGAAACATCTTGGATCCTTTTTTGTTTGGACAGAAAGGTTCTTTTTACTGTCTAGGATAATTCTTTAGGGATGGAGGTTAAGAAAACATGTTTCAAATTTGCATCCGCTCCAATTTGATAAAAGAGCTTAAGCATTTCCCGATAATGCTTATCAATATGTTTTTTTTTTCCTGAAGAGAGCAGCATCTTCTTTCGAAGAATTATCTTCTTTTGAGTTCTATGAGATTAACAGGCTTTCCCACAAAGAAGTGATATAGAAGAGTAATGGCATGGCCAAAGTTTGGGGAAAGTAAAAAGTGAATTTGATCCTGTTCTACTAAAGATTGCCACCAAAGTTTGAGGCTACTTGTGAACCTTGTGACAAAGTTGAAAAGAACATCATATTTGTCCTGGTTGGTAATGGCTTGGCTTGGGTATTTAGCTAAGTATGAAATTCTTCAAGTTTTTCTGGCCATTTGTGGTAAGGTATGTCATCAATAGTGAAAAATTGTTTTGATGAAGTGGACACACTCTGGGAATGACTATTGGGCTGAACGACCTCTAGTTTAGAAGGATTTGATTCCATATCATGATATGGGAGATCAGCCATGAATATGGATGAAGTCACTAGTGCCATAGGAAATGAATCGATGGTAGGGATTGAAAAAGATGATGAGGATGAAAGAGGTACCGAGTCTGATTCAGTGTCAAAAATATTTGGAAAAGTAGGTTATGTTGGAAACAGAATTTGATCTGTTGGAATAACATGATCAATTTGGGGTGGAGGTTGTGGAATAACAGAATCGGGATTAGGCTGTGGTTCCTGATTACCCAAATCTCTTAAAAAGGATTCCAACGGATTTGACAACATCATTTGATCTGGCTCCCTTATGATAAGAGAGGATTTCTCGGGCATATTTTCTTTTGCTTTTTCATTCCTTATACAACCTAGTTCTCTGAGACGATTCCTCATTTCAACTACATCTATCCTGTCCCGTCGACGGGTGTATACGTAATAGCAGCAAAGACGAGACGTTTGAGGTGGAGAAGGAGGGAGAGGATCTGCTCACAAAGTAGCTAGAAATGGATTGAGCCTTCCTTCTTCAAGAATATGAATTTTCCTTTTAAGCTTTTCTATTTCTGCTCTAGGACTTTCAAGATGGTGATAGCCTAGATGTTGTCCAGATTCTAAGGCATGAAGCCTTTTCTGGAAATCTGAAAGCATCTTCTTTGTGGTTTCATCATATCTTCGCAGATCTTGTTGCACATTTCCAATCTTGGAATCAATTGCTTTGAAAGCATGGTTGTGTGCTAGGAGAACAGCTTCGGCAATAGGAGTTCTTTTTTGTCTTCCATGCTCATCCACATCAATTGGGGCATGTATCTTGGGAACATGCCTATATCTACCTTGTGGATCAATAAACTCTTTCGGCGTAGGAAATGAGAGTTTAGAACTTTCCTGAGGAAAAGGAGAAAAGTCTCTCTTGGAACATAGCAATGGAACAATCGGGTGGTGTTCTGGTGGAACTTCGAGTGGGTATGAATGTTTCTTGGCCCATTTTACAATTGGGTTATAAAACGAGGAAATGGCTGGTTTTTTCTTAGGAGGAGATGGAGGAGGTGATTGTGGTGGATCTGGTGGTGCTAAAGAGGAAGCAGTAAACTCTGGTGGTGGTGTTGGTGCATACGAAACCATGAACTGAAATTTATCACATTCATCAAGAGTATCAACAGAGGAATCTCCATTCAGGTACCTTTGGTACATAGGGTTTTTTGGCATTTTTTCTTCGAGACGAAGGTTTTGCAAATGGATCTACCTCATTAGGGGAATTTATACAATAAGAGCATTGACAAAAATGATCCCAAAAACAATAACCATACTGGTCTTTATAGTAATGGACAGGATGTCAATCATTGTTAAAGTGTCAAACAAGTTTTTTTGGATCTGGTTTGGAAATAGACTTGGGAACACATGGTTCAATCATAAGGAGAGTTTGGAAGATGGAAGAACTTTCTTCCTTGTCCTTGCCGAATTTGATGGAAACGGTTCCATCCTTTTTCCGACGAACTCGGAGTCTGATGACTGAAAATGTTTGTTGCTTTGATGAAGCTTTTCATAGTTGGTAATCCACATCTCTGGAAGGAGCGTGACCAACTTTTCCTTTGGGATTTGTCGAGGAACATGAATGCAGGATTCTTGATCATTTTGCATGGAAATGAACAAGGTATCTTCATTTCCATTGTGGAAGTTTAAATCAAGCGCATGGTTCTGAACTTTGTAAACCATTTGGTAATGCAAAGTTGCTGCTATAGAATCAGCAGTCTGAGGTGTTCCAGTAAGCTGGATCTAGACTTTTAGAAAGGATAGTAATTGTGGATCTGAGAGAGCGATGTTAAAATTTGGATATAGTGTCACAAAGACCGTCCTAGCATTTAAGGTGGTCTGAACAGTACCTATGCAAGAATGCTGGTATTCTAAAAACCTGGTATCTTACAACGCAATTCTTGCCATAACTGGCAAACGTTTTCGCCTATGAAAAGTAAGAGCAAGACGAATAGCTCCATAGTGAACATGGGAATATCCTTGTTGGATCCATTGTCGGGGAAACTCGGAGAAATTTGAAGAGTAACAAAGTACTCCTTTTTGGTAGCAGAAATGGGCGCTGGTCAAACTTGGAGAATTGAAGATATTCCTTTACTTCCTTCGGAGTTTGGCGAATGAGTTGGCGAATAAAGCGGATAGGTGAAAATGATGAAGTGGGCTTAGCAAAAGCCGAATAGGGGTTCATCAAAGAAAGATGGGTTTTAGCTATCTTAGTTTCATCACTAAGAGAGACTTTATAAAGATAGTCTATCTTAGAAGCATTTGAGATGCGGAAATCAGAAGGGGTTGAGGATGATGGGGTTGTAGTGAGAGAAACAGGTGCTTCAAGGATTTCTGGTTCGGTAGACATGGTGTAAAGAGATCTTCTCAACACTGGATTCACCTACTAAGCACATGGAACGAATATCATTAGAAATAAAACAATGGCTCGATACCATTGAATGGACCTAAGTTTAGAACCGGGGAGGACAAAGTTAGTATTTTTGTAGGTATGCCTTCCTACAGTGGGCAAACCTCTTGTTCAAGCCCTTCATGGATAGCCTTTTAGCAGAGAAACCACTATACCTTTAGTTCAGAACCTAGAAACACTTAATATTGTCTAACAAGAAAAGTAACTAGAAAACCATTTGGTAAATGGACTAGAGCCGAATTTCCATTGCAACTCATACATTCTGACATTTGTGGTCCTTTGAACGTGAGGGCAAGGCATGGAGCCTCATATTCCGTCACTTTCATAGATGACTTCACGCGTTTCGGTTATGTCTCTTTGATCTCTCATAAGTTAGAAGCATTAGATTAGTTTATATGATATATAGCAATGGTAGAGAATCAGTTGAACAAAACAATAAAAGTATTGAATACCGATTATGGACGTGAGTATTTGTCTCGAGCAATTCAAGGCTCTTTATGATAAAAAGTAAATTGTACAATAATTGACTATTCCTAGTACTCCATAACAAAGTGAGGTAGCTGAGAGAAGGAATATAACCCTATTGGAAATGGTTAGGTCTATGATAGCGCAAGCAAATTTACCTATCTCCTATTGGGAAGATGCATTATTGACTGCTGCCTATATACTTAACTGAGTGCCCTCAAAATCAGTCACTTCCACCCCTTATAAATTATGGACTGATAGGAAACTAGATTTAAGTAGTCTATGTCAATGATGATATGCAGCTTATGTTCATGATTCATCCCATAAATATGGCAAATTATGTCCTAGAGGGAATAAATGTATCTTTACAAAATATTCTAAATACTCTAAAGGGTACGTGTTCATAGGTGAACAACCGATGGAAGTATGACCAAAATAGAGTCACGAAATGTCATGTTCTTGGAGAATGATTTTCCTAATAGATGTGAGATTGATAAGGAATTCCAATTAAATGAGATGAAAGATCCTAATAACATACCCACTAATGTTGTAGAGGGAAATTAAGATTTACCTTAACATGCAAGACCTAGTGGGAGTGTTGCATTGTCTGGCGAACTGAATTCAAGAGAAATTCAGTTGTGTAAAAATAATCATAAAAGTATTCCTCGTTGTTGTTTTGAGATTGAAGAGGAAGCATTTATGATTGCTCAGAAAGACGATGTCGAGCCAAAGACTATTCAAGAGACTTTCTCATCCTCTGATAAGGAAGAATGGATAAAAGCTTTGGAAGATGAGATGAAGCCTATGAGGGTAAATTACGTTTGGGACTTGGTTAATCTACCACCCCATCGCAAGGCCATTGGAAACAAATGAGTCTACAAAATTAAGCAAAGGGCAAATGGATCTATTGAAAAGTATAAAGCTCATTTTATGGCGAAAAGTTATACTTAACAAAGGGTATAGACTAGGAGGAAACCTTTTTACCAGTTGTAAGATTTGCCTCAATACGTCTTATCTTAGCCATTGTTGCACATTTGAACCTTGAATTATATCAAATTGATGTAAAGACGACATTTTTCAATAGAGAATTAGAGGAGGAAATCTATATGAAACAACCAATAAGTTTTATAATTAAAGATCAAGAGCATAAAGTTTGCAAATTTCATCTTTCAATATATGGTTTTAAGCAATCTTCTAGACAGTGGTATCTTCGTTTTCATCGAGCCATAACAACTTTTGGTTTCACGATGATTGAAGAAGATCATTGTATAGATGTCAAGTGGTCCGAAAAATAAATTTGTGATTTTATCACTTTATGTGGTCGATATTCTATTGGCTAGAAATGACAAGATTTTTGTTATCACCATAAAAGAATAGTTGTCTTTCAATTTTGAAATAAAAAATATGGGAGAAGCTGCTTATATATTAGAAGTTAAGGTCGAAAGAGATCAATCAAGAAAACTCATTACTTTATCACAAGAGTCTTATATAATGAAAATTCTTGAATGTTTCAATATGTAGCACTATAATCCCATTGATACCTCTATCATGCAAGGTGAATGCCTAAGTACTAAGATGTGCCCTAAGACTCTAGAAGAAATTAAAGTAATGGAGAATGTTCATTATGCTAGTGCGGTCGAAAATTTGATATATGCTATGATGTGTACTCGACCCGACATATGTTATGCCGTGGGATTGGTGAGCCACTATTAATCAAATCACGGTCAAACACGCTGGAAAGCAATGAAAATGATCTTGAGATACTTGAAAGGCACTATGAACTATCGACTTATGGATATGCGTTCTTGCTTAATGGAGGTACAATTTCTTGAAATAACAAGAAACAGACATGCACGGCATTGTCTATGATGGAGGCAGAATTTGTTGCATGCTTTGCCACAGTGCAAAAAGCAATATGGCTAAAACATTTATTGAAAAATTTAGCCATTGTCACTAAGATTCCAAGACCAGTGATAATTTATTGAGATAGTCAAGCAGCCATTGCCTATGTGAAGAATTCCAAGTATCATGGAAGGATGAAGCACATTGACATAAAGAACAACTTCATCAGAGATATTATAGCGCAGAAAAAAGTGATCTTACAATACATTTCAACCAATAGAATGATTGCTGATCAATTTACAAAGGTTGTTCCTAGAGACATATTTTTGACCCACATGATGTCACTAGGATTATGTAGAATGTGATATGTATTATTGTAGATGATCATCGGTTTATTTATATGTGGACATATGTATTGTACTTATTTATTTATTTGTAAGTTGATAGTTTATCAATAAGTACAAATCTATTATTAGACTAGCACATACATACATATATTATCAAAAAGTATGTCAAGTAGGCAATGATTGGCTCACTCACCACGAGCAATCACCTCAAGTGCTATAGTTAGCACGTTGAGATGAGACGTTATGTACAAATAAATGCTGAAGTGCAAGTTTAGTACATAAATAATATGTCACCTTGATTGGAGTCAAGATGAGGTCTATGATTTGTTTATAATAAGACCGAACATGATAGTCCCACAATCATGTATGCATGTAAGATACCGGATGCGAGTACTTAATTGGACGCTATAGAAAGTGAGCTAATGTAGCACTCAAGCTAAACATAAGTACGTGAGAAGCACATGACTATGTTTAGGCTAAGATCCGTATAGTGAATATATTTAATAAATGACATACGCTATTAAAGAAAGAGAAATCCACTATAGCATGTAATTCATACTACATGTGCATTGTACGACCGATAAGGGAAGGTGGTGAAATTATCCCTATTTACTCATTGTGTGAGCCCTTAAGGTAATTTATAATTTACCTCATTTTGTGCCTTATGTTACTTCGACTATGTTCTCGAAGTGAAATATCAATGTTGCTACTTTAGCATGTTAGCAGTCATAATAGATATGGCTTTATGAGACATGTCTAAGAAAGCAGTTGTTCTGAAATGGAAAGAGACATGAGTGTGAAAGAAGATTATTGTTGTTTTATATCTATCACATGTATTTACTGGTCAACCAATTATATTGCCTTCTGTGGTTGCGGATATAATTGTAAATACATGGTGTTTTGAGAATAGTCAAGTATAGCTTTTAAGGGATAGGTATACTTGAATTGATGTAACAAAATATGTCTAGGGCACTGTGAGACATCGATTGTTTATTTCTTTTCGGGATTGTAGCAATTATGTCATCCCTAATAGGTGTATAATTTGAGCTCTTAAGAGTAAGTGTACTCACTTGGTTGCACGGCTGACTTGCCACTATGAATTGTTTTGTAAAGTTGATGAATGTTGAATGCTTTATATTCTTGATAGAGTGCTATCAAGCCCATCATGTCCGAATGAGAGATGTTATACTTAATTAGTACGTCCATGATGGGGTACAATAAGAACGCACCGTTTTGTCTTGATATGCTACGATGGAAAGACCACTTGAAAGGGTATGAACAGAGATGTATAAAAGTCTTCTAAAGATAACCATTGGCACAGTTGGCAAAACCTACGCTCATAAATTCTCTCATTTTCTTGTCCCATTTCCATCAAAGAAAAGGAAGGCATTCCATTTCTGCTTTACGAGAACAATTGGCATCTACGTTGTGGAAATCGAATGTTTTCCTCATGATTACATTCAGACCAGCGTGAGGTAATATTGTTCATGATTCATCTGCAATTCAACGATCGTTCCGAGGTAAATTGTTGACTGTGCATCGGAAACAGGTAAGTCGTTTTCCGCCGACTTCCTTCCAATAGAATCTAATCACAATAAATCGTGTGAAAATAGCAAACATCAAAGGTCACGGAACAGAATATGGAAACAGAACACGATCATTTACAGATTAATGTTCAGTTTTGTAAACAATGTTAGACCAGTAAACGATCATCAAATCATGCAAACAATCCACCAAAAGAAAGCTTATGATGTCTCCAACGAATCCTTAGAAGGCCTCAAGCTCAATTGAAATCATTTTCCATCTCATTTGAAGATATTTAGCATAAGTTTAATCATGCATCCAAATTTACAAAACATAGCTAATTCACATGTAATTAACCTATCTAGATGACATGCAAAAACGAAATTTTTCACATGACCAGAACTAAATGTCGGGCCAAACTTCATGAAGACACTCAATGCAAAATCATCATGCAAAAAAAAAAAAAAATCATACAAAATTGTCAAACGGAGTAGGTCAATCATCAAAAGTATTGCAGCAGGGCATGCATGTTTTAGAACTAATCATTGCACTACAGAGTGGTTTTTGACAAAGTAAATGAAGTCCAAATCATGCATACAATATACCGTTGGAAAGCTTGTGAAGTCATCTACAAATCATATGAAGGTATCAACATCAAACGAGATCATTATCCAGCTCATTCGAAGACGTTTATCAAGTCAATCCAGATCCATTACGATTTTTGCAGATCAAACAAACGAGCAAAGTCAAGCATCAACCTCTTCATTCATCAACTCAAGCTCATCATAAACTACTCATAGCATCTATTTAAGCACGATAAGGTATCCTATAGTTGAATCTTAGGCTCGGCTATCTAGTATAGCCTGACTTCATCGGATTCAAGTACGAGAATGCACTACACCTCGATTTCTTCGAGTTCAAGCTTGATCGTCAAAGTTTTTGACCATCAACGGTCTTCGGAAGCTCAATGAGATGTCAAGAATCAACGTCACTCAGGTCGGATCATCAAAGGACACCGTCGGACCATCGAATGAAGCTTGAGAATTACCGGTTTTCTTCACCAGCACCGAGACACGTCTTTGAGCCGATCAAAAAGAAACGCCACATTAAGGTGACTCCGGAGATGTTTCAATTGAAGTTCGGCCACAATACTTGCCAAGGAACCATGCCGCACAACTTGTATCACCAAAGGACTGCCGTAGGCGCCGATTTGGGCTCGGGAACTACCAGTCTTCTTCACCAACACCAAGCATGAGCTCGACACCCGAGGGAGATGGAGCTCGATCGGAAGCTCGCCAATTAAGGGGGCGGTGGCTCGGGTTGCGACTAGATGCAAAATGCCATGCGAGAGATTGGCGAGGTGGTGGTTTGTCGAATAGAGCGGCGCGTGGCGGTGATGGACATGATGGACGGTGAGAGGAGGTTTGTCCATGAGAGAGAGAGAGAGGGGGGGGAAGCGAGAGAAACTAGATCTAAAAAAAAAAATGAGGAAATTGGTTGTATACTCTTTTGCAAGATCAAATTCTACCCCTTGGATTAATCCAAGGGTTAGGAATTGATCTCCTTAACTAACTAACTTGCTTAGAGCCTAAGCTTGCTGAAGATTGGTTGATTAATGTGCACAGGTCAATTAAAATGGCTGTGAGGAACTTCCAACAAATGGTTGTGATTAATTTTGAGATTAAGGACTAAATTGGGGAGGGGGCATTTTTGTAATTTCGCATACTCGGGAGCAATTCTGTAACTTTATGTTGCAAAGGAAGAGGGGACCTAGCTAAAGCTTGCCCTTGTCAGGGTGTGCTCCGGCCACCGAGAAAATGGCCGAAAAATGCCTTCGTTGCTCGTTGGCGATCAACGTAGGTCAAATCTAGGTTGACCTGGACTTGACCAGGTTGAATCGGTTGGTCTTCCGTCCAATTTTGTTCATTTTCTTAATTTCATCCAATTAAAGTGAAATTAAATTTATTATGTGTAAATTGGACGCAAATTGGATCAAATTGAATGAAATTGGGTTGCTTGAGGTGACTAATTTGCAAGAAATGTCTTAAACTTGAATCAATTTCTATTGAATTGCAACCATAGGTTAGATTGACATTTATAATTGTAATGTATTTGACCAAATTAAAGCTTGATAGTTTCATTTGGTGTTAGTCTAGAATGGAGAAAGTCAAATTGGCTTAAATGGAACACATTGGCTCAAATTTCTAAGATTCAAAAGGTTAAAATGGCCAAATTAGAATGTTCCCAAATGAATTTCTTAAAGCTGACTCCAGGTTTGGATTTAATTCAAGAAAATGAATTGATTTGAAGTGTAAACTCGCATGTTGTAAAGAATCAATTCAAACCCCTAATTATGGCTAAAAATGACCTTTTTTTTTTTTTAATCTCAATATGCCAAATCTCAAAATTGGTCGAACGAGTAATCTCGAAATAGTCTACGGATCAAATGTTGTAAAATGAACTAAGTCAAAATATGAACAAAATGAAACTAATTTTATTTTTGGTCGATTTCAAATCTAAATACGAAAAATTCATAAAATAAGGCTCTTAATCTATTTTCACAAATTTTTTTATGCCAAAGCCAAGTTGAAGCTAATATGAGATGATTTGAGAGTCTTTACACATTTCGATTTTTTTAATCAAGGAGTTAACCAAAAGTCAACCAAAAATGAAAAAGTTGATTTTATGAACAACACTCCGAATTTTTTCAAAACTTTTGTAGCCAAAGTGAAACTAAGAGTAATTAGGAACTTTTTGTGCAAAAGGCAAAATTTTGACTTGAGGTTGACTTTGGTCAAAGGTTAATCAAAAAGTCAACTTTTTGACTTTTTTGGGTTTTTGTTAAAAATAAATAGAAACTTACCTACAAATGATAAGCCAAAGAAAACAAAACACAAAATAACACTTTTTATTCAAGAAATGAGCTTTGTCACGATCAAAAACTCTAATATTGAGTTTTTCCTTTAACTAAAAATCAGGTGTCAATAGCTACTCCTCTTTGAGAGAGAGTTCAAAGAATTTCCGCTTAAAGATCAAATGATATCTACAATTTTTAGTCAACCCTACTAGAGAATAAAAATGAAAAGAAAGACAACATTTAATGAGAGGCTTACATTGAATGCTTACCGACCTTTGCATCGTTTGTTCATTCACACTCTCCCTCTTCTCTTCTCTTATGACATGGAATGAAGGAAATTGACTAAAAGGAAATTAAAGAGATAGTCTTGTCTTGTAAAAAATGGGTTACGACTCATTGGGAAAAGCAAAAGTCTCACCGTATAAGAACGTGTTTCAACTCAAAGGGGAAACGGAAGTTTTATAATGTGAAAACAGATTTCAACTCCATAGGAAAAGCAAGTCTCATCGTGTAAAAATAGATTTTGATAGAGAAAGTGGTCTCATTGTGTAAAAATGAGTTTCGATCAAAAGTGATGTCTCATCATGTAAAAACGAGTTCTAACTGAGGGGAGATCTCACCATGTAAGAACAGATTTTGATTCCATTGGGGAGGACAAGTTTTTACCATATAAAAAAGGACTTCAACTAAAAAAACAAGGTTTAAAGATGACCAAGAACTTTTGAAGGGAAGGGATATGGTTTAAGAATCACCAAAAACCTTTGGGAAAAGTAGTTCCACTGGCGAAAAGATTATTATTATTATTTTTTTTTTGAGAAAGAAATTCAAAGCTTGCAGAAAGCAAATCGTATGGAATTCAAATCTTTAATATAAATTTTAAATGTCATTCAAATATTTTTGGTAAATAACATCAGTTATCAAGTTCCTCGAAAGGATACGGTTTGTTAAAAATGCCAAGTCAAAGTACCCTTATCAAAAAGGTCTTTTTATTATGGCTCTCAAAAGGTTTTCATTCCTATATTGACGTGGGAATTTTGTTTTATTCACTAGGGAATATCTTATATAACCTATGTCAAAAGCTTTTGAAAACATTCGTAGTGAATACAATTTGATCAATTGAAAAGGTCTTTAGAAAGGACAATAATGTAGGTTTGGTCATGGACTTATACGAAGGATTGTCAATTTGAAGCCAAGAAAAGAATATATAGCAATATCTTCATTGAGTTTACAAGTTAAGAACCTCAAAGATAAGATAAGATAAGATAAGATTGTTTCCACTCCTTCAAGTGGTAGCTTCTTTGGTAAAATTCCGATTTTCACTCGAATCATCCTAGTTGGAAGAGACTTTGAAAGAGGTTGCAATGTCGGTCCATGTTAGGCTTAAAATGCTTGAAATGTTTCAAGTAACAAGGGTATAAGAGTGAGTTATTATCGTAACATCATTGCCATCACACTTTCTTATAAGGATTTGACTCTTGAAGTTTGACCTATCTCAAGAGTCATTTTGATTCTTTTGTCTTGAGACATGAGAGCTTCGCTCTCTTTTCTAATGATGATAACATTTGCAATAATGTTTTGCAAAGCAATTCCTTTACTTTTCTGATGAATGAACTTTTGCAGGATCACTGATTTTTTTTTTTTAACAAATTTTTCTTAGGCATTAGTCATTACCAGGCACACTGTTTTTTTATTTTATTTTTTATGCCCCCTAATTTTATTCTCTTTTGAGCACCTAGGACTCTTGAGTAAATCACATGCATTGCTCTAGTGTTGGAAAATAATCACTACTCGGATTTTGGAAGTAATTGCATAAGGCTCAAATTGGCAAAGTAATGGATAATTGTATTTAGGTAGTAATATAAATGCTCTTTCTCATTTCGAGATGTTTCGAGCTTTCATAGGATTCTACTGAAATTATCACAAGAAGATTGACACAAGTGAAAGCACTAAAATCTTTCTTGATGTTTTACTTTGTAAATTTCAATCATAAACTTAATGTGGGATTGTTCTTGACGGAGTTATTTTTGTAATTCTCCATATATGGCTCAAAATGGCTTGGAAAGGATATTCGGTATTTATGATTACTATAGAAATGCCTTTATCATTTCGATCCTTATATTTATTATGAATGAATCTTGTGTCCTAAGACATAATTTTTATTCACTCAACTTTCGAAGTGTGTATAAGGACAAGTTTGAACAAGGCTTGCCTTTCATCGTCATAGGTGTTCCTGCTTGGCACATTCAACATTCCTTTAGTTTTTGCAAATCATTTGATCAAACTTTCCTCCATAGGGAATTTTGATGCAAGTTGCATAAACCAAAGCATGATGAATGTTATTCAAATTCTTTGGAAAATAACTTTTTTTTTACTCCTTTGGGGAGATTGAAATGATGGTTTCAATTTGAAAATTTTTTGAGAAATTTTTGCGATGAAATTCACTCTTTTTGCGGAAAATTCATCATTCAAATTTTTGGACAAAGAGAGTATTCAAAAGTGTCAAAATGACCAAACTGATCAATTGATCCTTTGAACCTGCTTGTTCTTGAGGTATGTCCCTTGAAAGTAGATGTGATATTCCATGGGAATTCTTCAATACCTGCAAAATGAACACACATGCCAATGTGATATGTATGCATGATATGCATGATGCAAATGACCTAAAAAGGGCTCAGATTCATTCCAAGAATATTTCAAGGACTTGATTTATTCATGAAAAATATTTCCTGACAACGTTGCCATTTATAGGTGTGACATCTTGAATTTCTCAACCTGTTTTCTACTGAATTAATTGGGCATTTCGTTGATGCGTTTATAGGGCTATTCTCGGAGCCGATCACTCTTGAGATAACTAGGCTATCCGGGTAAGTAATTAAGAAAATTTAAGGCAATAAACTTGAGAGTTTGATCAAGAGTCGGCTTCTCGACCGTGCTCATCTCTAGAGGCCATTGTGACACAGTTAAAAAAATCGAGTTAAGATCAGAGATAGGTTTGTTCGACTGAGATGTATGACTGATCGTGGGTGACTCCACTAAATTGGAAAATTCTCATCGACTGACACTAATTTGATTTTACTATCGTTTTGGTACCCTGTGTCCGTGATTGAATCCTCGAGATTTTCACGATAATCGAGAGTCGTTATTGAGTCGAATGGGTTCATAGTGGTTTGAAGAAAATTGACCACAGGTTAAATGCCTTAAAAAGTTCTGAAAACCACCCGGTAGTCTAGGTTACGCTAAAAACGCGCCAAGTGAAAATTAACCGTCGATTCGAGTCCGATTTCAGAAATTGAAGGTTCTGTCATGTCACAATAAATTCTAGGATTCACGACTCAGTCTCAGAAGATTTTTTGACAACAGAGACTTTTTGGGAAAAAGTCAGGTTATGGCCGTTTTCGTTCAGTTGAAGTCGCGGATTAATTTTGATGGTGAAATCGAGGAGTGTGGGGGATTCTTGGATAAAGAAATGATCAATTTGGTAATGGAAATATCAATTGATTTTGGGAGAATTATTTGAGAGAAATTCAAGAGGGATTTTGTATGCAATGACAAGTGGGACCAAGAAATCTAAATTGATATTCTCTTGAATTTTCTATGAGCTAATTTAAAAGAAATTGGGATTAGGATTTTCTATTTGAGGAAATCCTTTTGTTTTTGTGATATTCCCATTTCTTTTCCCTTTGTAGCCAAACACACTTTTCCCTTTCTCCCTCTCTTTCTTTCTTTCTTTTATCTTTTCTCTCTCTCTCTTTTCTTTTTCTTTCTTCATGCGTGAACCCCAACCGATTGCTTCTGCTGGCTTCCACTTTACTTTTCTTCATTGACCAGTCAAACCCCTCATACTTATCCTTTCTTTCTTCTCTCTCATCTCTCCTTCTCTCTCTCTCGACTCTTCTTCCTCCTCACGGTTCAAGCGAGAAGAACGAAACAGGCAGCACGCCCGGAACCGAAGAAGCTCGTCGTCGCCGCCCACGCTCCGCCACCGCGTGCCGCTCGTGCTACGCCGTCCGCTGCTCCGCCCCTCACCTCCGTCTCTCTCGCCCACCCCCTCAGCCAGCGTTGCCGTCCTTCTTCTCTTCTTCTCCCCTGTTTGTGCGAACCAGCGAAGACAGCAAAGCAGAAGCAGTAACCACCGTCGTTTGAAGGTCAAAGCAGCTCGCCGTCGCACCGGAGCTGCCCGCCACCGCCCGCGCGACGCCGTGTGCTCCGCCTGGCCGTGTGCGCCGTTTTCCTCTGCAACCCGACCCCTGCAACTTTTGTTTGGCCTCTGTTCAGCCACCGCCGGACCGCCGCACAGCTCCGATCGGCCGCCATGTAGCCTTCTCGGAGCTCCACCCATCTTTCCCGACCTCTTGCCGCCCCCATCCCTCTCTATCTCTTTCTATTTTGCAGCGAACCAGCAACCCGTCGTGTGGGTTTCCAGCCGGTTTGTGGCTGATTTCGGGCCGTTTCCGGGCCCCGAACCCGAGGCCCGCTTTGGAGTTTGTTGTTCCTCGCGTCGCCCCCGTCGGATTGATCCGGCTTGCGCGCGATTCGGTGAGTAATCTCACTAATCCTTGCTTAGTGGACTAATTATGCTTAAGGGTTGGTTAGTTTTGATTAATTAGGTTTAGGTTGTTAGATTAGTATAGATTAGTATTTATTAGTCAATTGTGATGTGAATTTGATAAATTGATTGTGCAATTAGCAAGTAGATGGGGTCTACTATTTATTGGAGGCATCTCGGGAATTTTCGGACCCCTAATCGGGTTTCAATTTGATGATTCGGGCCTAAGTGGAATTTTTGACATTTAATTATTATTTTTCGGAAATAAATAAATAAATTATTTATTTTACAAAAATTCAATTGGGATGGCTAGCGACCGGAAAATTATGCTGATGATCGTGGCGAAGTCCGTTTATTTAATCGGACTTTATTTTAAGCTAAATTGAATTTTTTAATATTAATTAATTTTCGAAATTAATTAAATAATTATTTATTTTCCGAAAATTCAACTGGGTTGACTCGTGATCGGAAATTTATGCTGATGACCGTGGTGATGTTCGTTTATTCAATTGGGCCTTATTTTGAGCTAAACGGAATTATTAATATTTAATAATTAATTTTCGAAATTAATTAATTAATTAAATAATTTTCAGAAATTGAGATTTTGATGGCCGATGACCGAAATCTCGTGCTGATTGTCGTGGTGCAGTTCGTTTATTTATTTGAGCTTTGAATTGTGCCAAATTGATTTAATTGTGGATATTTAGGATATGTTCCTAAATTGATTATTTGGGCAAATTGAGTACGGATTATGGTTGTGGTTAATTACTTTAGAAATGGGTTGAATCATCATGAAAGGCACGTGGCTCTGTGAATAGTACATCACCTCGGAGAATGCACATGGCTCGATGACGAAGTATGTCGCCTTGGAGAATGCATGTGGCTCGGTGATTAAGTGTGGCATCTAAAAGGACATGTGGGCTCAGTAATTTGATGCATTACCTCGGAGAATGCACGTGGTCCCAATGAGTACATTTGGCATTTTAAAGGGCACGTGGGCTCGGTAAATTAATGCATTACCTCGGAGAATGCACGTGGCTCGATGATCGGTTCCATCACCTCGGAGAATGCACGTGGCTCGGTGATAAGGGATATCGCCTCGGAGAATGCACGTGACTCGGTGATTGGTTCTATCAGTTATGACTGAATAGCAATAGCTTGAATGACTGAGAAATAGTCAGGCTGTCATGTAATCGACTAAGTCGATTAGTCTTTGCTTCGATCTGTGATGTGATTGCTTGGGCGTATATTTGATCTGTGCTAACATGCAGGTGGGATCTGAGGCCAAGGTAAGTCCTTTGACTCATGCTATGTTTAGGCAACCATGTGGTGTATTGGTTCCCTAATTGAGTCTTAGTGGGGTAGAACTCGCTGAAACGTAGTCTCATCCCGGTTGTGGGATATCATTTCAGGCCCTTAGAATGGCAGGACCTCCACCTCCTCGTCCTCGTATGCACTATGGTGTCCCTGAGGCTATTTCGGAGTTTGAGACCCATTTCCATGTCCACCCTCATCCGGAAGGATTAGTGTACGTATTAGTTCAGTCGACTATTTGGGTTAATGTGGGAGTAGAAGATCAGAGGCCCCACAAGTATCGGTCTTGGTACCGTGATTACCATGATGGACGCAGAGAAGGTCCTATTCCGGAAGAGGATGTGCCTTTTGACGTGATGGAAAAGGCATTTGGAGAGGCAACGGCCGATCGAGTGGATGGACCGGTAGTGGACGTGAGGGACCCACAATAGGAGGCCGAGACTAGTGCTCCTGTATATTCGACTGAAGAGGATAATGGACATGAAGGTAACGGTGAGATGCCACACCAAGAGATGGGAGGACTGGAAGAGGAAGAAGACTGGGGAGCAGCTGAGGAGATGCCTGAAGATGAGCCGGCGTCTGAAGCTGAGGACGAAGGTGAAGAAGAGGATGATGATTTGGAGGAGAATGATGTGAGTGAAGAGGAGTCAGAAGAGGATCAGGATGACCCTGAGTATGACCCAGATGAGGATTGAGATCCCATCTCTTTGTGAAGCCTTTGTATATGTCTAGATAGAGTGAGACCTCGAAGTTTTGTGAATAGTTTGTGAAGTGCTTTGCCTAATGCCATGTATAAGAGTTTGGTTGTAGATTTCAATATGAAAAATATAGCCTGCTTTTCTATCCCATTGTTTGATTGTCTGGGGATTTATAATTGCTTCCGCATGTGCTTAATAAATGAAAGGGTCGGCGATACATTGTCCTGGGATATCGCATTCTAAAATCGACCAAGTAGAAGGATGTGTGCGTGCCCGAGGATCGGGGCGTGACAATAGGTTTTGGCAACTCACGGCCATCTATTTCTACAAGAATTAGGGATCTACCAGGTAGTACCTTCTTGACAACATATGGTCCCTCATAATTCAGAGCAAACTTTCTATAAAGATCTGGAATAACAAGTAGGACCTTTTGAGCATAAGATCATCAACCTCAAAGTATCTTGGTCGAACTTTGCAGTTGAATGATTAGCCACTCACTTTTGATAGCTTTCTCCATGATATAATGCTTTTAGCCTTTTTTTTTCATTAATCATGTTCAATTGTTCATATCTTTGTTGAACCCATTCAACTTCAAAGAGTTTCACTTGAGAAATTGCCCTTAAATGAAGGAACTTCCACTTCTACAGGTAGAACAGCTTCCATTCCATGCACCAGTGACAATGGTGTTGCCCCACTTGAAGTGCGAATTGAAGTTTGGTATGCCATTAATCATAAGGCAACCAATTATGCCAATCACGGTAGTTTTCCACTGTCTTGGATAGGATTTTCTCGATTTTCTCGTTTGCTGCTTTCACAGTTTCATTCCTTTGTGGGTTGCAAGGAGAAGAATTTAGGTGATGAATATGGAACTGGTCAAGTAATTCATCCACCACTTTATTATTCAAGTTCAATCCATTGTTAGTGATGATTACCTTGGGAACTCCGTATCGGGCAATGATGTCGCATTGGATGAATTTATCCATGTTTTTTGTAGTGATGTAGGCATAAGAATTAGCTTCAATCCATTTGGTAAAGTAGTCAATGGCCACCAAGATGAAACGATGTCCATTTAATGCTTTTGGGTTGATTGGTCCGATAATATCAATGCTCCACATGGAGAAAGGCCATGATTTGGACATTTGATGCAATTCATTTTGAGGAACATTAATCTTGTCTCCATAAACCTAACATTGGTGGCAACAACGTACGTGCCGAATACAATCAGCTTCTCTGGTTAAGTAGTAGTAATCTAACCTCATGATTTTTCTAGCCAAGAGGTATCCATTCATGTGAGGACCGCACTCCCTTTCATGTATTTCCTTCATCAATCGATTGGCTTCTTATGCGTCAACCCACTTCAGCAAGACCAAATCAATGGATCCTTTGCAAATAACATCTTTGCTAACAAAGAACTCTAATGCTAATTTTATCAGGTATGTTATGAAATTGTAATACCATGGTTGACTATAAACTTCCTCATCAATCACAATGTAATAGGCAGGTCGTTCCAAAATATCAATCTTCAAAGGGTCGATATCCAATACATCAGTCACTTGCTCGAAGATAAAGTTGCTCCGGCATCAATGAACTGATTTTAGGATATTGGCAGATATTCAAAATAAATTTCTTCAAATTCTTCAACAAGTCTTCAAGATATTCATGGTAGGATATGGGTTTTAAATCACGCATTTGCCATTCCCCTTCAGTTTGAAGAATGATGAATGCGGAATCACCGTATACTTGTAATGTTTTGACTTTCATGTCAATAACTAGTTGTAAGCCAAGAATACAAATTTTATATTCTGAAATGTTGGCGGTGCATGGAAATACCAGCTTCACCGCTACGGGGTAATGTTGACTAGTTTGGGAGATTAAAACTACTCTAGTGCCAGAACCAGAAAGGTTAACAACATCGTCAAATACATGATCCACTTATCATATGATATCAATTGGATTCTCTCGTTAGCTTCGTCCAAGTCATCATACTTCATGGGATTCTCGGCCAACATATCAGTTATGACTCGATCCTTGATGGACTTAGAAGCCATACTTTGCATGTTAAATTTGGATAATAATATTTGCCATTTAGCTAGCCTTCTAACCCAGAGAGGTTTTTTTCAAAAGATATTTGATTGGATCATTTTCAGTCACCAATATAATTTGATGGTGAAGAGTATATTGATGTAATCTATGTAGTACCCAAATCAATGCTACATAAGTCTTCTTGACTTTAGGATAATGACCCTTAGAAGTAGAGAACTTCTTGCTAAGGTAATATATCATGCGTTCTTTTCCATCATTTGGTCCTTTTTGGGCAAGCATGGTTCTTAATGATTCGTCAAGGATGGTGCAATATAAAATTAATGGCATTCTAGGCACTAGTGACACTAAAACTAGAGAATGCGAAAGATATTGCTTCAATTCTTTGAATGACTTTTGACATTTATCATCCCATTCAACTTTGGCATTTTTCTTCAAGAGCTTGAAGAATGGCTTTGCTGTTTCGGACAATAAGGAGACAAATCTTGCCACATAATTCAGTCTTCCCATTAGGTTCCGAACTTCTTTGATAGTAGACGGGGATTTCGGATCATAAATGGCATTGACCTTTGATGGATCGATTTTGATGCCTCGGTTACTAACCATGAATCCCACTAACTTCCCAAGCTTTGTCCCAAAGATGCATTTTGCAGAGTTAAGCCTTAGCTTGAACTTCCTAAGTCGGTCAAATAACTTCTTCAAGACTTTGATGTGATCCTCACCTTGTCTTGATTTTGGCAAACATGCCATTGACATATACTTCAATTTATTTATGCATCATATCTTGGAACAAGGTAACCATCACCCTTTGATAAGTTGCCCTAGTATTCTTCAAACCAAAAGGCATTACTTTGTAACAAAAAGTTCCTCACCAGGTGATGAAAGACGTCTTGCTTTATCTTCCACTTTCATTCCTGATTGGTTGTAACTAAAAAATCCGTACATAAAAGAAAATAATTCAAATCCTGCCTTGCAATCAACCAATACATCGATGTGTGGCAATGGAAAATTGCCCTTATGACTCACTTTGTTCAAGTTATGATAATCAACGCATACTTGAACTCATCCATCTTTCTTCATAACTAGGATGACGTTTAAGATCTAATCAGTATAAGACCAAGTGAAGATGGAATGCTCGAATCAATTGGCAAAGCATGCTCCACAATACGGATCTAAACTCGGCATATCTGCATAGGACCAAGTGAAGATGTCCTAATATTCCTTCAAAAGTTCGACCATCCTCTTAGCTTTGGGTTTGGAGAGACCAGCTCCGAACTTGGTTTTTTGGGATTTTCATGATCACCTAGATTTACGGTAATCGTCTATTCGGTAGTGAGAGGCTTAGATTCCTCGTGACTGATCCATACTTTCTGAATGGCTTTTGGATCACTTTCATCGTCTTGCTTATAAGAATCCAGTTTGGATTCGTGATTATGCAATATGTCATGCCTTAGATGCAATGAACAATATTAGTACAATCAACAACAAACTCAATGCATGTCACTTGAATGAAAATTCTTTTGGAATAATGATCTTCGAAGAGAATTCATAAGAAACTAATCTTCATGTCCTTAGACATTTCCGTTCCGTAAACCAATTTGAAAACTTGGAAGTGTGCGGAAGGCTAGGCCTCAAGACATCATCATAGGACTAATATGGAATACTTCCACATGTCCTTAATAAAACGTGTGTATGCCTTATTGAATTGAAAAAGCTATGGTACAATGTTTTCCACCATGGATTTACAATTTCAGATCCAAGTGCTTACAATGAATGAAAGAACAAATTGAATGAACAGATGAACGAATGGAAAATCCCTTGCATGGGAGAATTAATGGAGTACATCTAACTACAGTAATGAAAGAAACATCTCTTACACAGAAAAATCAGTATGAGTCTCATCTTCAGGGAACTCCGACTCCTCTAGGTTGGAGATGGTATAAATAAGACCGTCCTTAAATAGGTTAGCTATACTGTCGATGGTATTTTCTTCCTTTTGAAGCAGCTTTGGTGGTCCAGGAAAAGTGTCCTTCAAAGCAAAGGCAACAATCGTTTGTGACCCTTTTCTTTCGCATTCATGTTCTCATGGTTTTCTTGACCTTCATGGTCACCCTGATAACCTAAACCTTTGTGATTCCACCTTCGAACGACTTCAATAGGCGCTTCAATACCTTGGGCGAACTTACCAAGACCCTTACCAGGGATAAACCCATTGGCAAGCAGGACTTTACTAGACATCAGGTGCAGGTTTGGCGACTTGAGGCTTTCACATGATGGATCCAACAGGTACATGAGCAACAAAAACCAACTCAAAAGAGTGGAAGCTGGATTCCTCCTTAATTTCGAGTTCGATGTAAGGAATAGAGGTATCATAAGACACCTTGAAATCCTTTTCTCCGTGTATAGTTATGAGTTTGCCATCCTTCACAAGTCTAATCATTTGGTGAAGACTTAAAGGGATAGCACCTGCCGTGCGGATCCAAGGTCTCCTCAGAAGGAGACTGAAGTTGCTCGGGATATTCAACACTTGAAATTTTAAGGAGACCAAGATAGGCCCGTTCATAAGTTCCAAGTCACTTTCTCCCGGGGTTTCCTTCTTCGTGCTGTTGAAGGCTTTAACTGGTGTTGTAGCAGTACGAAGGTTTTCCACCTTAAAGCCCACCCGATGTAGAGTGGTTTATGGGCATTTGTTAGAGCCGACCCATTATTAATGAGTACCCTTGACACCATGGTGTCACGATTGTTGACTAATACGTAAAGAGCCTTTCCATCTGAGTGCCCCTCTGGTCGAAAGTCTTTCTCAGAGAATGATATTTGCAGGATGGCTCCAATAAACTCCTCTAGTTGGATATCTCCAATAATCTTGGGGGACGTGAACTACATTCAATACCTTGAGTAAGGCAATCTTGTGCTTTTCGGACGATTCAAACAATTCAAGCAAAGAGATTTGCGTAGGCATCTTTCTTAACTGTTCAACTGCATTGAACTCACTGTTCACCACGGCAGGAAAATCTTTAGCATCCTTCTCAATAACAGCTTTCTTCTCAACATCTTCCCTAGGTGGGTAGCATTGGCTTGACCTAGTGATGGCATTGATTTCATGGGTCCCATAGATCCATGGGACAGCTTTCCGGTCATATTTTGGAGAGACCTCGATAACTATCTCCCAGCCTTCTTCCAATGGTGGGAGTTCGATCACAAGGGGTTCGAATCCTATATTTGAAACCTCAATCTACTCGAACTTGTCAACCAGCAAGTCAATCACGACAAGTTCAATATCGACTGGTTGAATTTCATAGGAGGCATCTTCTTCAATGAGATGATAGATGTGATGGCAGCCACAATGCCATCATATTCGCTCAGGTCATTCATGCCGCTCTGTCCATCAGGGACAATGTCTTTGGGATCCATATAGAAACTCGGAGGTGGCATGTATTTCACCAAAAAGTCGTATTTTCCACTTGGCTATCCTAGAGTATCAACTATTTCTTCTCTCTCGCGAGCTTTTTTGACAAACTCACAATCCCAATGAGAGGTCTTATACTTGAACTCTGAATCATCATCAGAATATATGTCTTTTGCTTGATGGATGGGAGTTTTCCCTGAATTTAAGGCCATTGTCTGGCAGCTTGACCTCATCCAAGTTTTCTTCCAAAGAACCCAGGTACGGATCTTGTACCTCTTGTAAGAACTCACGGGTGAAATTGTAGTTGGATAAATCAATCATTGCTAAAGCCATTGGTTCTCTGGATGTCCCTTCATCATCCTATCAGATTACACCAAATTCGGCCATATCTCTACCTTTCTCCTAGTGTTTAGCTTAGGTTGAAATATGATTTAATTTGTGCACGTCAACAATGAAAGGTCGCTTGTTTTCCTCCCCAAATACCATGTTAACAACTTCAGTGTGATTTGGGAGAGGATTCTATTGGATGTTGGGAATAACATGCTTTAAAAAAAGGATCCCCTTATCCAAGAGGTTTTGTACCTTTGGTCTTCAAGACGTAGCAATTGTCTATAGTATGTCCCTTTTCACCCATGTGATACTCACAGGACTTAGTAATGTCAAAACTAGCGAACTTTGGTTGATTATTCCTTGAAATCTCCTTGCCTCCGCTCGATCATCATCGAGAGGAGTTTAGACAATAGTGTTGGAAGAGGAGAGAACTGTCTTTGCGACTTCTTTCCTTTAAAATTTTGGGAATTGTTCCCTGTTATGGCAGATTTTTGTGCCGGAGTTGACTATGGCTTTTACGCCGGCGGATTCTGGATGTATGCCACCTCAACCATAGGTTCTTGTTCTTTCTTCTAAGGAAACTTCCGGGTGTTATTCTCAGGAACCTTTCCTTCCCGCTTGGCTCATTCCACCCTCTCGCCTACATCGACTAAATGAGAAAACGTAAAGAAGTTGTTCATGTATATTTTCTTAAAATACTCGCGAGGCAAGGCCATCGGGAATAATTGCATGGTCTCCTTCTCAGTCAGAAAAGGCTTGACTTGGGACACGGTGGTTCTCCACCTTTGGGCATAAGCCTTAAAGGTTTCATTTCGCCTTTTCTCCACTTGGACTGAATCCTCTCGAGTTGGTGCTACCTCAGAGTTGAACTTGTACTGTTGAACGAACTCGTCGGCGAGCTCTTCCCATCCATGGATCTTCTTTAAATCCAGTTTCGAAGAACCATGATAACGCTGGTCCAATCAGACTATCCTGGAATGTGTTGATGAGGAGTGGCACATTATCAGAATAGCAGGCCATTTTGCCCATATAATACTTCAAGTGGGACTTTGGACAATCGGTTCCATCGTATTTCCTCATGAACTCCGGTTCTTTGAAAAACTCCGGAACTTTCACCTTGGTGAATGGAGAAAATTTGTCAACACCTTGCAATTGATAGTGTTGCAGCATGCATAGGCATTCTTCCATCTTGGCCAATCACCTGGCACTCCCCTCTGATATAGCTAGTATGAATACCTAGAGGGGGGGGTGAATAGGTATATAAAATATTTTTCGAATGATTGCACAATACTTAGACAGTTGAAGGATTTGCGATAAATAATAATCAACGCAAGACTGAGTAAAGGAAAGAGAGAAATGAACACGCGATTTATAGTGGTTCGGCTTGATTCAAGCCTACGTCCACTCTTCTGCACTGACAGCCAATCGGCTGGATTCCACTATGCACAAAGAGATGTTATAGTGTTGATCTTCCTTGATTTCCAGGTGTAGATGATCTACCACACTCGCTCAAGGTATCACCAAGTATAGACACTCTCTGTGTATACAATTTCGCTCAGAATGAATCGACTAATAATCAAGGTGCTTCAGATTCTGGAATTTCTCTATTGATCACGTTGCTAACACAACTAGAACGTCTTCCTTTTTATACTCCTTTATGCCATCATACCGTTGGCACTTACCAAAGGAATTCCTCCAATCTATCCGTTGGACGGAATCAATCAAGAAGATTATTCGAGCTATAGAAGGAACTTGACGATAGCCCATCAATCCTGTTCGCCCATACAATCAGGATCTTGGTTTCCAAGAATATAACATTCCAAGAATATTTCATCGACCACCGGATCTTCAACTGATCTAGATACGAACAAAAGAATCCATTATATTTGTCCAACCAAGAGATCTTCTCCAGAGGATAGGATTAAATCCTTAACCATAAACTTCGGCTCTGGATTTCCTTTGTCACTGGATTAGAAAGACTGTTAGTGAAAATAGTCTTGAGTCTTGAGTCTTGAGTCTTGAATCTTGAGTCTGGTGATCAGAAAGTCTTCAGACTTTAAACTAGACGATCTGCAGATATCCAGACTAGACTGATAGAAACGCTTTGTCAGCTTCAAAATATTCTGGAAAGATTTCTCCAACAATCTCCTCCCTTTTGATGGTGACAAAACTTTCCTGTAGATTTGAACCACTTTGACCTGCAAAAACATTTCTCAAGCAATATGGCTATCTCATAAAGATTAATAAAACAACTAGACTCTACATCCACAAAAAATTGGTTAGTCTTTCATGAGTAATACCACTTGATATAAATGCAAACAGTCAAGCATCTAAATCCACAGTCAATTCAAGTTCACACCCAAGTTCACTCAAGTCATACTAAAAAACAAACATATCCATCGACAAAAAAACAAATTTAAAGTCAAAGTTTAAGGTTGGTTGGTTCAAATTGCTTCTCCCCCTTTTTCTCATCATTAAAAAAGGTGAGAAAGGAGTCAGGTCTGCTTGGGAATGCGCACGATCTGGAAATCTCCCATGGACTGGACTACGCCTTCTAGCCTCTTCAAGTCTTCCCTTAGTTGAGCTACCTCCTCTCCTTTGGCATTGGCTTGAAGTTGTAGAGCGAGGTCTTTCATTTTGTCCTCTAGGGTAACTGAAGATGTTGTCCAGCATTCTTTATGGCTTGAATTTCACAGTCCAGAGCATAGATTTGGCCACGCATTTCCAGAAGAATATCAAGAATACGACGAACTGCATAATTGTCAGTCTGTGTACTCGCATTTGCTTTCTCAGATGGGGTGAATGCAGACGATGGTGCTTCTGTATAATCTTGCAAATTTGGAGTTGATGTATCATGTCCTTCTTCTGGTAATTGAGAAGCCTGAAACTCTTCTGGGTCTGCTGGAGATTGTCTTAGACCTTCACTATTGGCAGCATGAGATATGGATCTTTCTTTCTCGCCAACTCCCCCTGTCTCTAGGACCTTAAAAGGGGAAGAGTGATGATCATGCTCTTCTGTATCTTGATTCCCATTCTCTCCAGATTCAGCTGTAGACTTTTCTTTCTCTTCTTCTCCTTCTTCTTCAACTTCTTTCTCCCTCTCTCACTGCTCTTCTTCTTCTCTGTTCTTGGCTTGCTCCTCTTCTTCTCTCTGATTCTTCTAATGTTCTGTTGATTGGGGAACAAAACGTCTGGTCCTTATCAAGGCAGTGATTGTGAGATTTTCCTCCTCATCTTCATCCTCCAAGATGAGTGTTTTCTTCTTTTTGGATGGGGCACCAATGGCCTCCTTTCCTTTTCTCTTTGAAGCAGATGGTACTGGAGTCTTCACTCTGAATTTCTCCATTGCCTTGGAAAGTTCTTTCAGACGCATCTTCGTCAACATTTTTAAACCTACCACCATCTTATCGCATGGTCGAACACAAAGTGAATGTGGTGGTTCAATATTCATGTGTCTGAAGATCTTGGTCACTAGACCTGGATAAGGCAATTAACCATTGTCCTTTGACATTGCTCTGTACATGTGAAAGAGAATAGTGTGAGGGAGAGAGAACTTCTTCCCTGAGTCAATTGCGTACATCAGTTTTACTTCAGAATTAGACACATCAGTCTTTGATGTAGACTTGGGCCTGATGCAATTGATAACAATTTTGTGCAGCACAATATTGATGGCACGCATCCTTGAATAAATGATTCTTCCCTCGATATTTCTATCTTCGACAAGTTCCATTGAGACACGAGCAACTGAGACTTTGACTGGTTGATAACGTCCTCGTTCAACTCTAATTATGTCCGCCAACATGTCCACGTCTACCACATAATCCTGGTCTCTAACACTGAATGATATTCTATTCGCATCTATAAAGCTGAGATTCGAATAGAAATACGCAGTTAGTTGTGCATAACCGTCTGTGGTATCAGTGCAGAATTGCTCAAGTTGAAGCAGTTTGAATTTCTCCCTTAAGTTCACGTTAACGGCATCCAAGAAATCGAAATCGACACTCCTAAGGTTTATCACCCCTCGTTTCAGTCTCGAAGAACATATTCTCCTGTTCCTTCGATTTGAATAACTCCATTTTCTTTCCCTTCACCTTTGCAACAATGCCCATTCTAGGTTGAAAATCACTGAACATTTTATCATCATCGTTCCCATCAGTCGGATTTGGTCCCGACATACGAAGGTCACTTGGAATGTTCGCAAGTGCTTCCTCTACTTTACCCTTGGGAGCAATTCCCAAATCCTCCATTTTTCTCAAAAAGATATACTCATTCCCATAATGCTTATATTTGAGAAAATCATCCACGTATTTCAACGGAGTCCCAGTACTTTTCAACGCACGGTAGAGTTTGTAAATATAAGAGGGTTTTTGGACTCTTACAGGGTCTGCGTCCTCGATTATCTCTTCCTCTGGTTGTTGACCCGCACCTTGTGGGGTAGATGGCGTTGAGTGATGTGGTGAAGAGTGAATCGGGCTCTGTTGCTGACTCGACAATTCTTCCTCTTCGGTGAGATCGAAATGGGTAGGTCCCTCCTTCATCCTCCGTGGTCCCCGTTCGCGATTCTTGAAGACTTCCTCGAAGAAAACATCATTCTTTGTCGCTGAAAGATTCATTTACTTGCTTTCCCAAGAAAAGATGACAACTTTCTCGAAAGATGAACACGAAATAGAAATGGATTGGGAGGAGAATGCTTTTTAGGGTTTTGAAGATTGGAAAATGAAAACTGTATATATATAACTCAGTTTTGAAAAGGGAAGTTCAATCGGCACAAGGAAAGTGTACGAATACCTTTTTTCAAAATCAATAACTGCCAAAATTAATCCTTTTGAAAAGACAAGTTTTCGTTTTTCACGGAGACTACAAAATAACTGAATGAAAGATCATACCTTTTCGAGTTTAGATAAAATAGCAACTTACAGTCTATATCCATGAATGTCTGAGTCTGAGGATTTAGAGTCTGAGAGATTAGAGTCTGATGATCATCAACTTTATGAGTCTGAGGGTTGGAGAGTCTCTAGACTTTAACTTCTTCGAGCTTCAAAATGTTGAGTCGGAACGGATAAAATCGAATTGATTTTTTTCCAAAGGCTTTGTGAATATATCCGCTAGTTGACTTTTTGAATCAACAAATTGAATCGAGATTTCTCCATTTTGAATATGATCTTAATGAAGTGATGTCGAATCTCTATATACTTTGCTCTTGAATGAAGAATTGGATTTTTGGTGAGATTGATTGTGCTGGTGTTGTCACATTTGATTTCTGTGCACGAGTCTTCAATCCCAAAGTCTTGTAGCTGTTGTTTTATCCATAGAATTTGCGAGTAACAGCTTCCAAAAGCTACGTACTCTGCTTCTGTTGTTGAGAGAGCCACAGTGCTTTGTTTCCTTGAAAACCAAGACACTGTTCTACTTCCAAGCAACTGGCAAGTTCCTGAAGTACTCTTTCTATCAACTCTACAGCCGGCTAGATATGCGTCTGAATATCCTAGAAGATTAAAGTCTCCATTCTTAGGATACCAAAGACCGATGCTTGAAGATGAAGCAACGTATTTAATGATATGTTTTGCAGCACTGAGATGGGATTCTTTAGGATCTGATTGAAACCTAGCACAGATGCAAACACTCAACAAAATGTCAGGTCTAGAAGCAGTTAGATAAAGAAGTGAACCGATGATGCTCCTGTACAGCTTTTGATCAACTTTCTTCCCTTCTTCATCTTTGTCTATCTTCAAAGAACTTGACATTGGTATATCAGTCTTCTTGCAATTTTCCAATCCAAACCTTTTGACAAGATCATTAGCATATTTTTCTTGGTAAATGAAAGTTCCTTCCTTCAATTGCTTTACTTGAAGACCAAGAAAGAATGTTAATTCTCCCATCATACTCATTTCAAACTCATCCTGCATAGACTTAGAAAATTTCTTGCATAGACTTTCATTAGAGGATCCAAAAATAATATCATCCACATATATTTGAACAAGTAAAAAACTTTTGATTTCCTTTTTGATAAATAAATTAGTATCTATTTACCTTTGACAAAACCATTATGTAATAAAAACTTACTCAATCTGTCATACCAAGCTTGAGGTGCTTGCTTTAAACCATACTAGGCCTTTTTCAGTCTAAAGACTGAGTCTGGTTTCTTTGGGTCTTCAAACCTAGGTGGTTGTTCCACATAAACTTCCTCTTGGATAAATCCATTTAGGAAGGCACTTTTGACGTCCATTTGGAATAACCTGAAATTTTTGTAACAAGCAAACGCAAGTAATAGACGAATAGCTTCTAACCTTTCTACAGGAACGTAAGTTTCATCATAGTCTATTCCTTCTTCTTGCATGTATCCTTTTGCCACGAGTCTTGCTTTATTTTGTACGACTTTACGTTTTTCATTCATCTTGTTTCTGAACACCCATTTGGCTCCAATAACAGTTTTACCTTTCGGTTTAGATGTCAATTCCTATACATCATTAATGTTAAACTGTCTGAGCTCCTCTTGCATAGTTTCGATCCAGCTTTCATCAGATAAAGCTTCTTCTATGCTTTTTGGTTCAATTTCAGAAATGAGAGCCACAGCACTAGACTCTTCACGTCTTTTGGATCCGGTGCGAATTCCTTCATTAATTTCGCCGATAATGAGTTCTTTGGGATGATTTGGACTTATGCTTCCGATTCTTTGGTTGATTTTTCTGGATGATGATCTCTTTCTTTATTTGAATCTTCATGAACATCTTGATGATGATCTTCCAGAGTCTGAGATACTTCTTGAGTTGTAAGCTTTGGAGGGTCTGGAGCAAGTTCAGACTCTTCATACTGAGTCTGACTGGATTCATCTTGTGTAGAGTCTTGAAATTTGACATTCATTGACTCCTCAACAGACTGGCTCTTCTTGTTATAGACTCTGTAAGCTTTGCTTGATGTAGAATATCCAAGGAAGATGCCTTCATCTGATCTTTCTTCAAATTTACCAACTCGATCTTTTGCATTTTTCAATATAAAGCATTTGTAACCAAACACATGAAAGTATGAAACAATGGACTTCTTACCTTTGAATAATTCACAAGGGGTTTTCTCTAGAATAGGTCTTAGGAAGACTCTATTGATGATATAGCACGTTGTTGAAATAGCTTCAGCCCAAAATCGTGAAGAAACTTTACTTTCAATTAAGAGAGTTCTAGCCATTTCTTGAAGAGATCTATTCTTTCTTTTCACAACTCCATTTTGCTGAGGAATGTATGGAGAGGAGAACACATGCTTAAATCCATATTCATCACACAATTTTGTAAAATCTTGATTTTCAAATTCACCTCCATGATCTGTTCTTATACTTGAGATAACACATCATTTTTCATTTTGAACCTTTTTAGCAAATTTTTCAAAATACGAAAAGGTTTCTGACTTACTTGCAAGGAAATATACCCAAGTAAAACGGGAGTAATCATCCACAATTACTAGGGAGTATTTCTTACCTCCAATACTCTGGGTTCTGGTTGGTTCGAAGAGATCCATATGCAGCAACTGTAGTACATGATTAGTAGAGACATGTTTTATTGGCTTAAATGAATTTCTTACCTGCTTTCCCAGAATACATGGTGTGCATGGATCGAACTTTTGGTATGGTAATTTGGGTAGACCTTGAACAAGCTGCTTTGATGAGATTTTGGCTAATTGCTTCATATTGACATGACCAAGCTTTCTGTGCCATAAGCTTGCTTCATCTTGAACTGAGATTAGACATTGCGATTCATTTAGATTCATGTCTAAGAGGTAGATATTTCCATGTCTTCGACCCATGAAAGACTGAGTAGAGTCTTTACTGATTCCAGAGCATATTCATTCTCGAAAGGAGATCTTGAAGCCAGTATCACACAATTGGCTAATGCTGAGAAGGTTATAGTTGAGTCCTTCCACTAGAGAAACATTGCTTATTGTGAGATTTCCAATTTTCACAGTTCCAAATCCAATAATGCTTCTTTTGCCGTTTCCTCCAAATGAAACATTTCCACCATTTACTTGAACAAGCTTTATGAAGCAATTTGAGTCTCCTGTCATGTGTTTTGAACATCCGCTGTCAAGATACCACTTTACCTTTTTCTTGACGGAGACCTGCATTTAAAAGAGAGTCTCAAGCTTTCTTTGGTACCCAAATTTTCTTGGGTTCTTTGGTGTTAGTAGGATAAACATTATTAGGCCATACTTTCTTAACATGCTTCCAAACCATAGGACATTCTTTTTCAAAGTGATCCTGATTGTTACACTTTGAACACCTTAGAGCATTTCGACCTACAGACTTTACAAAAACTTTCTTGAAATGATTTTTGTAAGCCTCTCTCGACGGTCTTTTCTTAATCCTTTCTTTTACTTTAGGAAAATCAATTAAGGGAATTGTTTCTGCTGTCATACATAGACCAGACTTATTGAAGTAAGGTCTTTGAACTGAAAGAACTTTTTCAAGTTTTTCAGACCCTATCGAAAATTTCTTTGAAATATTTGATAAGTCAATTTTTAGAAAATCATTTTTTTTCAAAAGATTATCTTCTTTTTCTTTAAGAGTAGAAACATTCAAGTCTAAACTTTTAACTTTTTCTTCTAAAATGATTTCCTTTTGTTTTAGAGCCGAGTTTTCCTTTTTAAGTTTGGAAATTCTTTTGAGAGAAGTCTTAAGACTAAAACACAGTTCATCAATGTATTTAGAGACTTTGACAGGAATTTTAAAATCACTTACCTCGAATTCGCTGTCTGAGTCTGATACAGAATCTGAGTCTGAGTCTGAGTGTGCCATCAAACATATGTTGGCATATTCATTATCACTTTCTTCACACTCTGTATCACTCCAAGTTTCGGCTTTGAGAGCTTTTCGAGATTTTTCAGCTTTTCCTCTTTTCTTCTTCAGAAGAGGACAGTTGGGTCTGATGTGTCCCTTTTTCTTGCATTCGAAGCAAACTACATCTTTGTTTGGTTCCTCATCATCAACAGACTTGGTCTGCTGTCTTTATAAACTTTATTTCTTTGAGTTGAACCTTCTTCCTTTTCTATTCAATTTTCTGAATCTTCTTATCATGAGAGCAAGCTCCTCATCGTCCAGATCATTTCCTGAATCTGTATCATAAGAATCATCATTTGATTTTAATGCAATGGATTTCTTACCTCTTGGATCTTCGTCTTCATTAATTCGTTCCACTTCATAAGACTGAAGAGTTCCAATCAGCTCGTCGACAGATAGTGGCATAATTCTTTGCGTCTCTCTTATTGAGGTCTTTATATGATTCCAATCCTTGGAGAGTCCATGCAGTAGCTTGTTCACCTTCATGGGATCAGAAATTTTTTGACCTTGATTCTCAAGACCATTGACAATATCTGTAAAACGACTAAACATGTCAGTTATAGATTCTCCTGGTTTCATTTTGAAGGCTTCATATTGACCGAGGAGAATGTTAATTCTTGTCTCCTTCACTCGATCTGTTCCTTCATAGGTGATATGTAATCTGTCCCATACTTCTTTTGCTGTAACACAAGAAGATATTCTGTTATATTAAGTTGGTGATAAAGCACAATATAAAGAGTAAATTGCTTTTGCATCGAGTGCTTGTCTCTTGTTTATCTCTTCCTGAGTCATTCCGCTGGTTTCAACTTCTTTCCCTCTTTCAGAGACTGATGCAGTAGTTGGAGTGATTCCTCTTTCCACAACGTCCCATTCCAGAGGATCCTTTGATCGTAGGAAAGCTTTCATCTTATTCTTCCAGATGTTGTAATCATTTCCATCAAAGTAGGGTGGTCTGGTATTGCTTTGCCCTTCCACTAGCCCTGGTGCCAGCATACTAGCCATGGATCTTTTACTACGAAGTAAGACACTTCAAATAAAGTAAGGACACGAGCTCTAATACCAATTGATATAGCTAGTACGAATACCTAGAGGGGGGGTGAATAGGTATATAAAAGATTTTTCGGATGATTGCACAATACTTAGACAGTTGAAGGATTTGCGATAAATAATAATCAACGCAAGACTGAGTAAAGGAAAGAGAGAAATGAACACGTGGTTTATAGTGGTTCGGCTTGATTCAAGCCTACGTCCACTCTTCTGCACTGACAGCCAATCGGCTGGATTCCACTATGCACAAAGAGATGTTACAGTGTTGATCTTCCTTGATTTCTAGGTGTAGATGATCTACCATACTCGCTCAAGGTATCACCAAGTATAGACACTCTCTGTGTATACAATTGCGCTCAGAATGAATCGACTAATAATCAAGGTGCTTCAGACTCTGGAATTTCTCTATCGATCACGTTGCTAACACAACTAGAACGTCTTCCTTTTTATACTCCTTTATGCTATCATACCGTTGGCACTTACCAAAGGAATTCCTCCAATCTACCCGTTGGACGGAATCAATCAAGAAGATTATTCGAGCTATAGAAGGAACCTGACGATAGCCCATCAATCCTGTTCGCCCATACAATCAGGATCTTGGTTTTCAAGAATAGAACATTCCATGAATATTTCGTCGACCACCGGATCTTCAATTGATCTAGATACGAACAAAAGATTCTTATATTTGTCCAACTAAGAGATCTTCTCCAGAGGATAGGATTAAATCCTTAACCATAAACTTCGGCTCTGGATTTCCTTCGTCACTGGATTAGAAAGATTGTCAGTGAGAATAGTCTTGAGTCTTGAGTCTTGAGTCTTGAATCTTAAGTCTGGTGATTAGAAAGTCTTCAGACTTTAAACTAGACGATCTGCAGATATCTAGACTAGACTGATAGAAATGTTTTGTCAGCTTCAAAATATTCTGGAAAGATTTCTCCAACACCCTCATCTAAGTGGAGGGAGAGAGTCTCTTTACTTGAAGCTTCAAGAGTAATAAGCAGTGGCATGACTAGAGATGTTTACTCTTTATACTGTACTGTATCTCCTACTGAGTATAATCGAATTTCTTCTTGTAAAATAGCGAAAGAAGTTTGGGACAGATTGCACATTACTTATGAAGGAACTGATCGAATAAAGGAAAAAAAATCAATATTATACTCGGGTAGTATGAAGCCTTCAAAATGAAGCTTGGAGAATTTATCACCGATATGTTTAGTTGCTTCATAGAGATTGTAAACAGCCTGGCATATCAAGGACAACCAATTTCAGGACCAATGAAGATCAACAAATTGTTGCATGGACTCTCCAAAGATTGGAATAACGGAAATACTTAATCTAGAGAAACTCAGAGGATCATGCCTCTTTCAGTAGATGAACTTGTTGGCACACTTCAATCATATGAAGTAGAACAGATTGATGAGGAAGATCCTAAGGGTAAGAAGTCAATTGCTTTAAAATCTAACGATGATTCTGATGATACAGATTCAAAAGATGAAATGGATGATGAAGAAATTGCGCTTATGATTAAGAAGTTCAAGAAGTTGAATAGAAAGAAAAGAAGATTTAACTAGAAAAAGTAGAGCATGCAAAATTTCCAGAAGAGATCAACTAAGGACAACGATATCAGCAAAGATGTAATATACTTCCAATGCAAGAAAAATGAGCATATTAGAATTAACTGTCCTTTGTTGAAGAAAAAGAAAGAAAGAACTAAGAAGTATAAGAAGGCTCTCAAAGTAGAAACATGGAGTGACACTGAATGCGAGGAAAGTGATGAAGAATATGCCAACATTTGTCTAATGGCAAATTCAGAGTCAGACTCAGATTTTGAAACAGATTCTAATTCAAACTCAGACAAAGAAGTTGAGGATAGCAATTTAAAAATTCCTGTTAAAATCTCGAAATATATAGATGAACTCTGTCTTAGTCTCAAAACATCTCTTAAAAGGATTTCCGAGTTAAAAAGGAAAATTCTGCTCTAAAACAGGAAACTTCTTGGAGAAAAAAGTTTAAAATTCTGGATAAAAGTTTTGTTGATTTAAAAGAAAATTCAGATTCTTTTCCAAAAGGGAAAATTCTAAAGAAGAGGCAATAGGAAACTTCTTGGAGAAAAAAGTTTAAAAGTCTGGATAAAAGTTTTGTTGATTTAAAAGAAAATTCAGATTCTCTTTCAAAAGAAAATACTTTTTTGAAAGAAGATATTTCGAATATCACAAAAAGGTTTTCAAAATGATCTGAGAAGTTAGAAAAAAATTATTTATAGGTTTAGGTATAACTCTAGAAACTATACCTTTAATTGATTTTCCTAAAGTTAAATAAAGAATCAAACAAAGACCTACCAAGGCATTTTACAAAAATCATTTTCAAAGAGTTTTTGTAAAATCTGTTAACCGCAGTACTCTCAAATATTCAAAGTGTAACAGCCCATAACATTTCGAGAAGAAATGTCCCTAAGTTTGAAAACCTGTTAAGAGAGATTGGGCAAAGACCGTTTTTAGCACTAAAAAAACTCTCATGGACCCAAGAAAATATGGATACCAAAGAAAGCTTGAGTTCTTCTTTTGATCACAGGTCACTATCAAGGAGAAGATCAAATGGTATTTAGGTAGTGGTTGTTTGAGACACATGACATGAGATTTTAGTTGCTTTATAAAACTTGTTCAAATAAATTGTGGAAAAGTCTCATTTGATGGAAACAACAAAGGAAGTATTGTTAGATGTGGAATCGTAAAGATTGGAAGCCTGACTATCAACAATATCTCCTTGGTGGAATGACTGAATAACAATCTACTTAGCATAAGTCAACTTTGTGATACTAGATTAAAAATTAATTTCCAAGAAGGCATCTATTCGGGAACAAGTAAAGATTTCTCTCAATCCTTTACTGGACGAAGACATGGGAACATTTATCTTCTGGACATAAAACCATAAAGTTCTCAGTGTCTTATTTCCATTCAAGATGAAGCAAACCTTTGGCATCAAAAGCTTGGTCATATCAACATGAAGCATATTGCCAAGATTTCATCCAAGAATATTGTGTGTGGTCTTCCTAACATGACTTATCAAAAGTCTGAATTATGCACTCCTTGTGTTTTGGAAAAACAAGTTAGAAGTTCATTTAAACCTGTAAATCAAGTTTCTACTAATTGAGCTTTGCATCTTCTGCATATGGACCTCTTTGGACTAATCAGAACTCAAAATATTGGTGGAAAGAGATAATGCTTAGTAATCATGAATGATTACTCTCACTTTACTTGGGTTTACTTTTTGGCAAATAAGTCTGAAGCCTTCTCTCACTTTTCAAAGTTTACCAAGAAAGCTCAGAATGAAAAAGGATATGTTATTTCAAGTATACGTACATACCATGGAGGTGAGTTTGAAAATCAAGACTTTGCGAAGTTCTGTGATGAATATGGTTTCTAGCATGTTTTCTCTTCTCTATATACTCCAGAATAAAATGGAGTTGTGGAAAGGAAGAATAGATCATTGCAAAAGATGGCCAGAACCCTCTTAATTGAGAGTAAAATTTTCTCTCGATTTTGAGCTAAAGCAGTTTTTACAGCTTGCTACATCATCAACAGAGTGTTCTTAAGGCCTATTTTAGAGAAAACTCCCTATGAAGTGTATAAAGGGAAAAAGCCAAATGTTTCTTACTTTCATGTGTCTATAAATGCTATGTCTTGAAAAATGCAAATGATCGAACTGAGAAATTTGAAGAAAGATCAAACAAATGAATTTTCCTTGGCTACTTTACTTCAAGCAAAGCATACAAAGTATTCAACAAGAAGACTCAATCCGTGGAAGAATCTATGAATGTCAAGTTTCAAGAATCTATGCAGAATCAACTGGATCAAACTCAACTTGAAGAATTTAAACCCGCTCCAGACTTTACAAAGTCTACTTCCCCTGAAGTGGTTCAAACCACTGAAGATAAGCTTCAAGCAGAACCAGAAGATTCAATTGAAGTAGAGGATTAGCAGACTCTCAAACCAACCAGCAACTAGAAGCATAAGTCAAGTCATCCCAAGAAACTCATTATTGGCAGCATTAATGAAGGAATTCGCACCAGATCTAAAAGGCGAGAAGAGTCTGATGCTTTAGCACTTATTTTTGAAATAGAACCCAAAAGTGTAGAAGAAGCCCTGTCTAATGAAAACCGGATTGAAGCTATGCAAGAAGAGCTCTGACAGTTCGGCATTAATGATATTTGGGAGTTAATTCCTAAAACTAGAGGTAAGTCTATTATAGGAACTAAATGGGTTTCTAGGAACAAGGTGGACGAGAAAGGAAAAGTGGTCAAGAATAAAACAAGACTCGTGGCCAAAGGATATATGCAAGAAGAATGGATAGACTATGATGAGACCTATGCACTAGTAGCAAGGTTATAAGCAATTAGATTATTACTTGCTTTTGCTTGTTATAAAAATTTCAGGTTATTCCAAATGGATGTAAAAAGTACTTTCTTAAATGGATTTATCCAAGAAGAAATCTATGTAAAACAACCACCTAGTTTTGAAGATCCAAGAAAGCCAAACTCACTCTTTAGACTGAAAAAGGCTCTGTATGGACTTAAGTAGGCACCTCGAGTCTAGTATGAAAGGTTAAGTAATTTCCTAACCCAAAATGGTTTTGCTAAATGAAAGGTAGATACTACTTTATTCATCAAAAGAGAGAGTAAAGATTTTCTATTAGTTCAAATTTATGTTGATGATATTATTTTTGGATCTCCTAATGAAAATCTTTGCAAGAAATTCTCTAGATTTATGCAAGATGAGTTTGAGATGAGTATGATGAGTGAATTAATTTTCTTTCTGGGATTACAAGTTAAATAATCAAAGAAAGGTATCTTCATTCATCAAGAAAAATATGCAAAATATCTCATCAAGAAGTTTGGATTGGAGAATTGCAAAAAGACAGAGATACCAATGTCAAGTTCTTCGAAGCTGGATGAAGATCAATGAGGAAAGAATATTAACCAGAAGCTTTACAGGAGCATTATTAGTTCACTTATTTACCTTACTATATCTAAACTTGATATTTTATTTAGTGTTTGCATTTGTGCTAGATTCCAATCAAATCCCAAAGAATCACATTTAAGTACTGCAAAACGGATCATCAAATACATTACTACTATAAAACTTGGTATGTGGTATTCCAAAGAATGAGATTTTACTCTCCTTGGATATTTAAACGCAAATTTAGCCGGTTGTAGAGTTGATAGAAAGAGTACTTCTGGTACTTGTCAATTGCTGGGCAACAAGTTAGTGTCTTGGTTCTCAAGGAAACAGAGTACTATAGCTCTATCAATAGCAGAAGCAGAGTATGCGACTCTTGGAAGTTGTTACTCTCAAATCTTGTGGATAAGGTAATAGCTAAAAGACTTTGGAATTGAAGAATCGTCCACCGAGATCAAATGCGACAACACCAGTGCCATTAATCTCATGAAGAACCCAATTCTTTATTCAAGGGCGAAACATATAGAGATTCGACATCATTTTATAAAAGATCATGTTTAGAATAGAGAAGTCATGATTCAGTTCATTGACTCAAACTCGAATAACAAAAAACTACATCTATAAGTTAATTTCTTTTTAATGCATGTAATTTAATTTTGGCATAAAAAACCCGAAAAGGTACATTGATTTTTGAATTGTTACTTGCCTAATTTATTTTTAGAATTTATTTTTAGAATTTATTTTTTTCGAATTTTTGAATTTTTGGCAGTTTTTATTTTCAGAAAAGGCAATTTATTTTTTCTTTTGTGACCGTTCGTATACTCCGTTTCACTTGCTTTAAATACCATCGAGTTCTTCTTCTCCATTTATGCTTTCAAAAAAACCCTAAAATACAGAATTCCTACTCTCATTTTTTCTCTCAAGATTACTCTATAAAGTTTTCATCTTTTTCAACCAAACAATTTCGAGAAATCTTCCTCGACTACAAAAATGTCTTCCCAAAGGAAATCGTCTCGGATTGCTAATAGGGGACCACAACACATGCCAGAAGGTCCTACTCATTTTGACTTAACTGAGGAAGAAGACTCTCCTCAACAACAACAACAACATTCTCAACAGCGTCAACGTGCGACTCAAGATCCTTCGCACCAACAAGTGAAAGAAGAAATTGTGGAAGATGTTGAACCTGCAAGAACGTTGAAACCCCAGTTTCTCTTTAAACTCTATAATCAGTTGAAGCAAGGTGGTAGTGCCATGACTTTCATTGATGAATTTCTGCGAGAAAAAAAGGGTATAAAAATGAGACTATGTTTCTACGACACATGGACAGGTTAGGCATTGCACTTGAAGGTTTGGCAGACAAGACTTTTGCTAACTTTCCAAGTGATTCGCAATTTGGTTTTTTTAATCAGCCTGAGGTGAAAGATGATGATGAGAGAATGTATGTGAATTTTCAGCCTAGGATGGGCGCGGCTGCTGATGTGTGTGGTGAGGGAATAGATTTGTTTCATTTTAAAGACCACAAAAAGACCTATTCGAATTTGCTGAAGAAAGGGGTGATGAACCCTCGAACTGTGGATTTTGATTTTCTGGATTCCTTGAAGGTGAACCTGAGGGAGAAACTTGCTCTCCTTCAACTTGAAAGATTCTGTTCTGAGACTTCTTTTGCTTACCTTAAATTAACTGCTTACTTCTATTCGAATTTGTCTTTTCTAGACGAAATAGATTTTGTTTTACGGTAAGGGAAAAAGACTTTGTGGTAGATGTGGACACATTGGCGGACGTCATTGGTATGGAAAGAGAGAGTTTCCAACTAATTAATGTGTCTGTTGGTCATGCAACATTATCTCTTGTTCGAGTTAGATTTGCTGAAGGAGGAATTTCATATTCCAGAATGTTTGCCTCCAACATTTTGTTGCATAAGGTTGTAATCAACTACATCTGACCCAAGTCAACCTCCAAGACAGATGTATCTCGCTCTGAGGCAAAGCTGATGTTTGCCATCAACAATGGATGAAATTCTTGCTGCCACACACAATCCTAATGCACATGTATAGGACTGTTGTGAAGGATGAGGAACAACTTCCTTACTCTGCGCTAGTTACCAAATTGTTTCGACACTTTCAAATTCAGTCTCCAGCATCTCTGTGTCAAAACCATCGTTCCTATGGTGATAGGATTGAAGATGGTTTCAAAAATGAGACTGAAGGAGCTAAATAAAGCATTAGAGCGCTTGAAGAAGTCCCCAACCAAAACAAAACAAGACTCTGCCATGAAGAAAAGGAAAGGCAAAGAGCCTCTGACTACATCTATCAAGAAAAGAAGAGCCTTTATCTTGCAGGACAAAGAAGATAAGGATGATATCACATTCTTCGCATTTGCCTTGAAAAATTTGTAGAGCTTTGTTAGTTTTAAGCATCTATAGAATAGAGAGGAAAGAGGACAAGAAGAGACGGAGCAAGTAAGTAAAAGAAGAGAAGAGAGAAGATAAGGAAGTGAAGAAAGAAGAGCAGAGGAAGAAAGAAGAGCAAGAAGAGAAGAAGAGGGAGAAGCAAAAGAATAAGAGGGTCAAGATGACTCTTTTGAGCCAACATTTGTTGTATCCTTCTCAAAAGATTTTGAGAAGACTCGAAGTGGAACTATAGGAGATGCAAGAGAAAAAGCACATCACTTGCTAACTGAGCAAGAACTAAAAGAAGATTTTTCTTCTCCACCTGTAACCACAAAGACGGGGAGCTGCTGCAAACATAGGTACATTTTCTTCACCTGTTTTTACAAGTGATGATGTGAGCAAATCTCGAGTAGATCCAGAGGATGTCTACGCCTCTCATTTTCCTGAAGCTAAGATTGAAGCATCCTCTCCAAGTCTTGATACTTGACAAGCTAAAGTTCCCTCCTCTTTAGACACTCCTCAAATTGAATGTGCTAAAGCTAGTACTCAAATAGACACTACAACAAACTTTAAAAGACTGCTCAAGCTTCTTGTGGAGATAAAGGCTCAGCATTATGGCATGAAGTGTGAGATTCAGAACCTTTAATCTGCACTGAAAGCTACCTCCATCTCTCTTCTTGATCAGGTACAAGATCCTAAGCTTCAAATTCAAAAGACAATTCAAGAGACTACCAAATCTAAAGAAGTTAAGGAGGTGCAGGAATCCTTGCAAAAGCTGGAAGACACAATTCAGTTGATGGGGGATTTCCAGCTTGTTCACATCCCTAAAAAGGCTTGATTTTACCAAACTCTTTTTATTCTTCTCCACTTTTTGTTGTTGACAAAAAGGGGGAGAATGTGTGCAGATTTGACTTTATTATGATTTAACATTGTTTTTTGGTTTTGATTGTTGAATGGTTTTGACTGTTGAACTTTGTTGGATTTGTTCGACTTTTTGATGTCTGCAGTAATTTACTTTGGTAATATTGGTTATGGTTGGATAGTTAATTGTCTTATCTTTTCAGGATTAACATGTTTTCTGTGGTTGCAAAATTGATACTATCCAAGTCATAATCAACTTAATTTTATAAGATATTATGTATTTCCTAAGAATTGTTTTGCAGGTCAAAGGTTTTAAAATCTGCAGGAAAGTTTTGGCACCATAAAAAATGGGGAGATTGTTGGAGAAAACTCATTTACTATTTTGAAGTTGACAAAACATTTCTAGAAAGTCTAATCTGAAGACTTCTAGACTCTAGCGTCAAAGTTTGAAGACCGCCAAACTTGGTTGACAATATACACAATTGAAGGTTCTAAGGGTTTTTCGAGTGTATGAGAAAGTAACAAACCCAAAGAGAGGTAAGACGAAAGTCTTAGGAATTTGATTCCCAGATTTCAGCTTTAAGTTCAAAAAGTATTGCTCAATGAAGGAGAAAGGCAAGGTGTGGCTATTGCCTTTGAGAATGCCTCTAATTTTATCACTAGGGATGTTGAGGAGCTGACTCAAGAGAGAAGTGGAATCTATTCTTATGGGAGGAATGACTAACCCTAAGGAACCACTACTTCATTTAATAGCACGTTCATATTCCTCAATTGTAGGGGTTAATTCATTTTGATCGATCACAAATGTCGAGGTATTGGGGTTTGAATAGCAAACGAAAGCTTCGACCATTGATACGCGTGGCTCGACATACAAAAGCTTTGGGAGATAGCTTATCCTCTCCTCCACGTATTCTTGGTGCTTCAGGTGAAGACCCCCCAAATGTTTTTAAGATTCCTCAGCAAGGGGATGATGTTAATTTCCGGTTTATCCATCTAAACTTCTTTAAGCCTAATAAGGGCATTTAGATTAATCATTGTTGTTCTTTTTATGCATTCAATTCATAGTCAGAAACAAAAGGGAAAGACCACTAATTTGAGTCCACTCGTTTCATTTAAGACGCGAGATGAAAATCCTTTTGATTCCTTCTATTTCTTCAATCATAAACAAAATTCGGAATTTAGATAGAAAATAATAAACATCAAAGAAAGCATTGGAACGATCGTACCTACTAGTCAAACGGATATGGCAAGCACAATCACACAACGCATCAGGATTGTGAGGTCCGACGCCTCAGGTGAGGATTCTGGAGGCTTAAGTTTTTCATCTTAATTAATAAAAGAAGTTTACTATACTATTTTCAGTCAGTGCATCTTTTATTGATTAAGATGAGCAGATTTAATAATGGATTATCTTGAGCACTTCATTCACGAGTTCCACTATTAAACCTTCCTAAAGTGTTCCTTTTGGGGCGATCAGGATTTTAGACCACGGTTGTGGATGTTGTGTCATGCTAACTGGTAAATAACCAACACTTCAATACAATCATCTCATACTTACCATACATCCAATCTCCTCTTGCAAAACAAGGGTTGACATACAATCCCTCCCCTTATTTCTCCCATCTACAATAACATTTAACACCTGGTTAGTGACTAACCTCATGTTCCTTGCGACTTTAATGTGCAAATGATACTTTATAAAATGAAGTTAGCTAACAACCAACTAATTTTATGGCTTTAGGTCCACTTTGACACATGTCCTTAGCGGAGTCGCCAAGCCTATTGCGACCTAACCTTCCAGGCCTTAAAATCTCGAGGAATAGGTTTAAAAGCATTTGTTTATAAATTCAATATGAATGGTTCATACAAATGGAAATCTCAGATAAAACACCGAACATCCCTTCAAACAGATGTAAAATTTGAATGGTACACACGAACGGTAATTTTGAATGAGTACTCCAATTTGTTAACAACACAAACGGACTATCAATTATAAATTTGAGTCCTCTCAAACTCACGCTTCACGTGACAACAGTTCATTTTGAGTTTTTAGACAATCTAAAAACGTTATCTAGGAGTCACGGCTAGTCTATTTGTTAAGGGTCGGTTAGAAACCCAATCAAGGGTTGAGAGACCACCCTTGATTTCCACGAAACTAGAGATTTCTTGGATTCGAGGACTTGGATTACGCTAAATATTTATATTAACATCCTTTCAGTGCCTATGAGTATGATTGTTATCTAAGGTGATCATGTGGTCTTTTTACATTTTCATATAAGTTAGAAGATAGGTGATCGATCACACACATATGGTTTGTTCGTATGATTCTATACTAACTATCAAAATGGACAATAAAATAATCAAACAAGTAAATTGAAATTGCATGGCGAGAAATAAACACCAAGACAACAGGATAAAGAAATAAAGAAGGAAAGCTCTAAGTACAAGTAAAGGAAACCCGCAACTCATCCAATATTTATACAACACTAATTTGAAACTCAAGACATATGTTGGGGAATGAATAGTATAAATAATCAAGGTCGGGTTGAACATCAGCCATACTGCCACCTTCAAGTCTTGGACATTTCCTCCATGAGTCGCCTTGATGCCCTAAAACTTGTGACATCCAAAATATTCGGTATTAATTTCAATTGAGTTAATCAGGTCATTTCTATGCAATTGGAGTCGGGGATTAAAATGGAATACAAAATTGAGATGCGAGATGAGCTATTGGATGAGGAGAATATTTAATGGAAGCATTGAGGCCAATTGAGATGGATTTAAAGTAAATCAAGTGATTAATGGAAGCCAATTGTTTCAAAATTCGTATGCCCATACAACCAAAATTTTAAATTACCTTAAAGCTTCTAGATGGGCCATTTTTGGCAAGGAAAATGGAGTGGAAGACAGCTGGATTGGTGGGGCCAAAGAGAGAGAGAGAGAGAGAGAGAGAGAGAGAGAGAGAGGAGAAAACCAGTTTCCCCTCTCCCTCGTCGACGGAACCTCCATCTTCTTCCCCTTCCCTTCGGTTTCTTCTTGAGTAGCAACCGAAGCTAGCGAAAAACCCAGCAAGCCGAAGCAGCAGGTTCCCCCGCCGTCGCAGCCAGCAGCTGAAGCTGGAGTCGCCGTCGCCGCTTTTCCTCATTCGCGCCGCTACTCCGCCTCCGCCCCTCTCCTCCCTTTGGTTTGAACAGAACCGACCAGCAAGAGTAGAAGCAGCGATCGGCGCTGCTTGAAGGGGTTGCAATCGCGCCGGAGCTGCCATCGTCGCCGCCTCACCGCCGTTCACCTCACGCTTGCCTGCCATGCGCCATCTGCCCATGTCCGAACAAGCTGCTGTCGAGCTTCTGTTGCACCTCTGGTCGGTCCCGTTTGGCCACCTACGGTCGCCGCCCGACCACCTTCGACCACCGTCGACCCCGCCGAAGCTCCGCCTCACCCTCAGTCACCCTTGGCCGCCTCAATCGACGTCGGAACCACCTCAACCAGCCGCGCACAGAGGGTTGCAGAAAATGGGTATGACAGTGGGTTTTGGCCCATTTTGGCCGCCTTCCCGAGCCTGGATGCTCGGCCCTCTTTGAGGAAAGTCGATCATCGCGTTGAGCCCATCGTTTTGAGTGAGTTTTACTCACTAATGCCTTCTTACTGCGCTAATTATACTTAAAGGTTGATTAGCGTTAATTAAGTGTAATTAGGTTGTTAGATTAGAATTGATTAGTGATTATTAGTTAATTGCTTTGCATATTAGTTGTGTGATTAGTGTAATTAGATAGAGAATTGTCTGTAGTATTTATTGGATGCTTCTTGGGATTTTTCCCGTCCCTTATCGGGTGTTAATTAAGTGATTCGGGCCTAATTGGAATTTTTAGGAATTAAATAGTAATTTTTGAAATTAATTATTTAATTATTTATTTTCCAGAAATTCAACTGGGATGGCCAATGACTGGGATTTTATGCTGATGATGGTGGCGCAGACCGTTTATTTAATTGAGCTTCATATGGTGCTAAATTGGAATTATTGTGTTTATTTATTTATTTTTTGAAATTAATTATTTAATTTTTTATTTTCCGAAAATTCAACTTGGATGACCAGGGACCGGAATATTATGCCGATGACCGTGGTGAAGTCCATTTATTTAATCAGGCTTTATCTTGAGCTAAATCAAATTTTAATATTTATTAATTAATTTTCGAAATTAATTAATTATTTAATTATTTTTCGGAAATTAATGCTGAGGTGATCAGCGACCAAAATTTCGTGCTGATTGTCGTGGCGCGGTCCGTTTATTTATTTGAACTCTACGTTGTGTGAAATTAAATAAATTGTGATATTTTAGGGATTTACCCTAAATTGATTGAAATTGAGTGAAATTGAATTATTGATTGGTAGATGGCCGAGTATGGCTAGTTAGCATTTGTACTGCCTTGTTGAGCTGTAAGCGCAGAGAGTGATGAGAACTAACTGAGAATTCTATTGGCCAAGACCGATCAAGTACGAAGTATAGACAGGCGTGGTTCGGTGATAAAGTACATCACTGTGCGAAAACGGCGCCTTAAAAAATGCACGTAGACTGTCTATGACTTATGGTAGGCATGGTTCGGTGATTAAGGATATCACTGTGCGAAAACAGCGCCTTAAAGAACGCACGTAGATTACCTATGAATCATGATAGGCGTGGTTCGGTGATGAAAGACATCACTGTGCGAAAACGGCGCCTTAAAGAACGCACGTAGACTGTCAGTGATTTGTGACCTATGACGGGCGTGGTTCGGTGACGAGGAATATCACTGTGCGAAAACGGTGCCCTAAAGAATGCACGTAGACCGTTTGTTAATTATGTCACCTTGGCGAAAACAACGCCCGAGAGCATTGATGGAGCTCTGTGACTAAGTGTACTATTGAAGGTTATGTGGGATGGAGTGAATGATCTAGAAATGATTCGAATGACTTGTAATCGACTAGGTCGATTGATCGATGATTCGATCTGAGTGTGATTCAATGTGATTGATCATTGCCTTGATTTGATATTGTGAATTGATCGATTGAATGGAAATGACCGTGAGTGGTCTTGTTGACATGTAATCAACTAGGTCGATTTGATCGATGCTTCGATCTGTGATGTTATTGCTTGGGTGCCTATTTGATTTGTGCTAATATGCAGGTGGAATCTGAGGCTAAGGTAAGTCCGCTGACTCATGTTGTGCATAGGCAGCCCTAAGGTGTATTAGTTTACTAATCGGGTCTTAGGAGGTAGAACTTGCTGAGACGTTGTATCAGTGGTTATTGAATAACCATTTCAGGACCTGGATTAGGAGCCTAAGGAGCATGAATCTGATGAGGAGATCCCTGTTGAGGAACCTGAAGATGAGTACGTGGAGGAGGACCCCGAGGATAACCCCGAGTACGACCCGGATGAGGATTGAGATCACGTCCTGTCTTGTCAAACCTTGTGTGTATGTGAATAGATGTTAGACCTGAAGTGTTTATATGTACATAAGGATGTGGTTTTCAGGTTCAGGTTTCTAGTCCTACTTGTATATCCCATTGCTTTATTGTCTGGGGATTTTTATAAATGCTTCCGCATGTGCTATTAAAAAGGACATGGTCAGCGATATGTAGTCCTGGGGATATCGCATAATAAAATCGACCAAACTCGAAGGATGGTCACGTGACCGAGAGTCGGGGCGTGACATTCTCTTTTTGTAGTATCAGAGCAATGGTTAGGTATTGGAGTGGTAAGGTGTGATGACCTATGGGATAGTAGTAGGAAAGACCTTTAAATTCATGACTGATGCATGTCTTTGATAGCTGATTGGTAGAATTATTTGTCGGATGTGAATTGCTTGCTTTTAATTATTGTGGATTCGGAAGGCAGAGTGTTGACTCTGGCCAGCTTGAGCGTAAGAGTGCCACCACAGGTTGGTACTAGTGTAGCAGCGTTGATTGATCCTAAGCCTGATAAGATTGATTTGATGCAAGTGTTTCTTGGAATCTGGATGAGCCAGTAAGATCATGATCAAGTTGTTGTTGTTGCTACCTTTGTTGGGGTCCAATCTGGAAGGATAATCAGAGAATAGAATTCAGTATTTGAATCAAGATTCAGTGCAAACAGATTGAGAATTCGGTCAGGGTAAAGACTGATGTTGAGAGTATGGTATTCTATTCCACCCAATAGGAAATGTGGCATAGTCAGGTCAGTATTCAGATTAACGAAACATATTGTTCTATGGAAGATGGTATAAATCAGTCTCGTGTATTTTGAGGACAGGAAAATTGTGGTAAGTGTTGCCAGTACGGACAGTGATTTATGGGTTGTCTGCATGAATAGATGGAATCTCGACAACAGTTACTACTGTCACCGATGATAGTACAGGTCAGAATAAGTGTGCCATAGAATGCACTATGGAATTTTTGAGATAGATCTTCGGTACAAGATATAGTGCATGCTAGCACTTGACAGGAGGTAAAAGACTTATTAGGCGAGTGCCAAGAGTATGGAAGGAATGCATGGATTAGTCCCGTGTTTGAGAATGGCTAAAACGTGCTATGATGGAAATCAGTACGGCTGTCGGGTGAAAGTCTATTAGTGTGAGTCCAAGGGAGCATTGATACCGATACTGCAGATAAGACGCCATTAGGATGGCAAAAGGAACAAGAACATAATTGACCATGCTTTATTCAAGAGAAGAATGTTTTGAGGTGATTTCATCAAAATGGTGCCAGAGAGTGTTGGGAGTACAAGTGTGGAATTTTAATTGTATGTTAAGGTTGTAAGAAAGGGATCACTGACTAGAGTTGCACTTGATTAGCCGTCAGTGTATGACTTTATCGCCAAGCGTGAGAAGAATTAACTCTTGGAGCATCTTGTGATGATAAATTGTTATAGTGGAGTGACCTAGTTTATTCCAGGGGAAGGTAGAAGTGCCAAGTTTTATTGAGAGTCGAGAAGGGCCCTCGACTTCTTTAATCTTGTATCTTGAGGCAATCCGTTTGTTAGACGGAGGTTGCCTAGATTACTTGACAATTGTCAAAAATAAGACAGATTGAAGAATTGAAAATTGATGACTCCTCAGTAGTCCAAGAATTTCTGGAAGTGTTGCTGGAAGGATTGTCAGGCCTATCGTCAGTAAGTGAGATAGAATTTACGATCAAGCTAGCACCCGGAACAGAACCATTCTCTAAAGTTTCTTACCGGTTGTTGTTGCCTGAATTGATAGAACCAATTGTGCAAATGTGAGGATTGATGAATGAAGAATTCATGCATGTCGATGCATTACCTAGGGGAAACATCAGTCTCATAGTAAGAAAGAAAGAAAGATGGTTCGTTGCAATTATGCATCAACTATAGTCGACTTAATCAAGTGACAATCAAGGATAAGTGTTCATTGTCAAAGATCGACAAATTCGGTGACTTGTTATAAAGAATGTTAATGTCTTCAAGGATCGACTTGAGGACAGGTTATCGTCAGTCGAGAACCAGGAAGGAGGTTATACTGAAAACAACATTTCACACTTGACTTAGCCCTTGTGAGAATAATGTAAAGCCATTTGATTTGACGAACGCTTTAGCCGCTGTCATGGATTTGACAAAATGAGTGTTCAAAGAATATGTAGATCGATGGTGATCGTGTGGTGTAGTAACATTCTAGGGTATTCATTAAGTGATGAGGATCAGGAAAGCCCCTAAGAATGTTCGTGTGGTTACATGTAAGAGAATCTTCATGGACCAAGCCAAGATTAAACCAGTTGTTAGCGGATCGAGATTGACAACAGTGTTAGAGATCAGAAGCCGTGGGGATTGGACAGATTACTACAGAAGGTTTGTGAGAGAATTTTTAACATCAGTATCATTGCGGGCTTGACCTCTTGAGAAAGAAGAGAAATTCATTAGCATAGACAAGTACAAAAATAATTGCCAGAGCTTAAGTAAAAACTGGCTACCACACTTGTGCTAAAATTTTTATTTGGCTCTGGAAAGCATGAAATCTTTAGTGGTGTATCTTGCAGAAGACTGGGTACGTATTGATACAACATGAGAAGATTGTTGCATACACATCCCGCCAGTTGAGACCTAACAAGTGGAATATGAAACGGTGTCGTAAATCAGAATTTTGGTAGAACTATAATAGTGATAAGGTTATCACCTTGGAGGACAAGATTATCACCTTGAAGGAACGAATCGAGTGATTGATGTGTTGAGCTAAGAGCCTTCAATTGTGCATAGAGGCGGCTAAAGTATAGACTTTACTTGAAAATGGTTCGAAATTTGGTTTTCAAAATTGAGGCAGGCTACCTTTTGAATTTTATAGCCACCCTCAAGATTGAACCAAATGTTCAAGTTAGAATCGGTGCCTAGTTGACAGATAAAGATGTTCAGAAGATCTCATAAGAGGATACCGGCAAGAAATAATCTGACTTTAAGATTTATCAGAATGGAAAGTTCAGGTTCCATGAGTGATTGAATACACTTGATAGTGTAGCACTCAGGGAAAAGATCTTGTCGGAAGTTCACTACAGTATTGCAGTTTTGACCAGATGGTGCATTTAAATCATAATCGGCATAAGTTAGATTAGTAAGCTGATATGAAGATAGATACCGCTAAACAGGTTGCAAGTGTCAGAAGTGTCAGTAAGTGGAAGCTCGGTAATGCGAACCGGGATAATTTTTACCATCACTTGAGAGTCCCAAGTGGAAATGGAAACATATGGCTTACTAAGGATTTAGGGGATTACTGATACCATTTGAGAATAGTGGTTGATCAATAGATGGAGTCGGTCCACTTTGGTATAGTACGAATAGATCTTGTTTTGAGTGTGTAACATCCAGATTTCAGGCTTGGATTTCAATTAGATAAATTGGGCATTTCATCGAGGCAATTATAGTGTTTTTCTCTGAGTTGGCCACTCATGAGATAACTAGACTAGTTGGGTGAGTTATTAAGGACCTTAAGGCAAATAAACTTGAGAATTCGACCAGAGATCGACTTCTCAACCGTGCTTATCTTTAGAGATCATTGCGGCACAGTATAAAATTGATTTGAAATCAGAGATAGATCGGTTCGACTGAGATGAATGACCGATCGTGGGTGACTCCACTAAATTGGAAAATTCTCATCGACCGGTACTAATTTGATCTTTCTATCGTTTTGGTACCCTGTGTCCGTATTTGAATCATTGAGATTTTCACGACAATCGAAAGTCACCAATGGGTCGAGTGGGTTCATTATGGCTCGAAGAAAATCGACCACGAGTCATTTGTCCTAAAAAGCTCTAAACACTACCTAGTAGCCTAGGTCACACTAAAAGCGTGTCGGAGTGAAATTAACCACCAATCTAAGTTCGATTTCAAAAATTGAAGATTCTATCTTGTCATAGAGTGGGTATGCCGAAGTGTGTGTGTATCAGATAATTCGCCGGCATGGAGTGCCGGGGATGAATTATATTTCGAATCTAAATAAGAGATTATAAATTTGGCAAAGTTTCAGAGGATTCTTTATTAAGCATCGTATAGCAGATGGTACACAATTTTAGTGGTGAAAAGAAAGTGAATAAAGATTTAAGGCCAAAGTCAGTACAGTAGTCAGTGATTGCAATTGCCAAGATCAGTGCCAGAGTTATATCAGATCTTGACCAGAGGTTCCCAGTTTCAGCAGATCAGTCAGATAGTTTCTTTTTAATCAGTGCAAAGCAGAGTGTACAGGATTTCAGTCGATTGAGATGAGATCAGAAATCAGCGATCGGCGCTGCTTGAAGGGGCTGCAATCGCGCCGGAGCTACCATCGCCACCGCCTCGCCGCCGTTCACCTCACGCTTGCCCGCCGTGCGCCATCTGCCCATGTCCGAACAAGCTGCTGTCCAGCTTCTGTTGCGCCTCTGGTCGGTCCCGTTCAGCCACCTACGGCCGCCGCCCGACCACCTCCGACCACCGTCGACCCCGCCGAAGCTTCACCTCGCCCTCAGCCTCCTTGGGCCGCCTCAACCGACGCCGGAACCACCTCAACCAGCCGCACACAGAGGGTTGCAGAAAATGGGTATGACAGTGGGTTTTGGTCCGTTTTGGCCGCCTTCCCGAGCCCGGATGCTCGGCCCGCTTTGAGGAAAGTCGATCCTTGCGTCGAGCCCGTCGTTTTGAGTGAGTTTTACTCACTAATGCCTTCTTAGTGCACTAATTATACTTAAAGGTTGATTAGCGTTAATTAAGTGTAATTAGGTTGTTAGATTAGAATTGATTAGTGATTATTAGTTAATTGCTTTGCATATTAGTTGTGTGATTAGTGTAATTAGAAAGAGAATTGCCTGTAGTATTTATTGGATGCTTCTTGGGATTTTTCCGTCCCTTATCGGGTGTTAATTAAGCGATTCAGGCCTAATTGGAATTTTTAGGAATTAAATAGTAATTTTTGAAATTAATTATTTAATTATTTATTTTCCAGAAATTCAACTGGGATGGTCAGTGACTGGGATTTTATGCTGATGATGGTGGCGTAGACCGTTTATTTAATTGAGCTTCATATGGTGCTAAATTGGAATTATTGTGTTTATTTATTTATTTTTCGAAATTAATTATTTAATTTTTTATTTTCCGAAAATTCAACTTGGATGACCAGTGACCGGAATATTATGCTGATGACCGTGGTGAAGTCCATTTATTTAATCGGGCTTTATCTTGAGCTCAATCGAATTTTAATATTTATTAATTAATTTTCGAAATTAATTAATTATTTAATTATTTTTCGGAAATTAATGCTGAGGTGATCGACGACCAAAATTTCGTGCTGATTGTCGTGGCGCAATCCGTTTATTTATTTGAACTACGTTGTGTGAAATTAAATAAATTGTGATATTTTAGGGATTTACCTTAAATTGATTGAAATTGAGTGAAATTGAATTATTGATTGGTAGATGGCCGAGTATGGCTAGTTAGCATTTGTACTGCCTTGTTGAGCTGTAAGCGCATAGAGTGATGAGAACTAACTGAGAATTCTATTGGCCAAAACCAATCAAGTACGAAGTATAGACAGGCGTGGTTCGGTGATAAAGTACATCACTGTGTGAAAACGGCGCCTTAAAAAATGCACGTAGACTGTCTATGACTTATGGTAGGCATGGTTCGGTGATTAAGGATATCACTGTGCGAAAACGGTGCTTTAAAGAACGCACGTAGATTACCTATGAATCATGACAGGCGTGGTTCGGTGATGAAAGACACCACTGTGCGAAAACGGCGCCTTAAAGAACGCACGTAGACTATCAGTCATTTGTGACCTATGACGGGCGTGGTTCGGTGATGAGGAATATCACCGTGCGAAAACGACTCCTTAAAGAATGCATGTGGACTGTCTGTTACTTATGTCACCTTGGCGAAAACGACGCCCGAGAGCATTGATGGAGCTCTATGACTAAGTGTACTATTGAAGGTTATGTGGGATGGAGTGAATGATTTAGAAATGATTCGACTGACTTGTAATCGATTAGGTCGATTGATCGATGATTCAATCTGAGTGTGATTCAATGTGATTGATCATTGCCTTGATTTGATATTGTGAATTGATCGATTGAATGGAAATGACCGTGAGTGGTCTTGTTGACATGTAATCGACTAGGTCGATTTGATCGATGCTTCGATCTGTGATGTTATTGCTTGGGTGCCTATTTGATTTGTGCTAATATGCAGGTGGAATTTGAGGCTAAGGTAAGTCCGCTGACTCATGTTGTGCATAGGCAGCCCTAAGGTGTATTAGTTTACTAATCGAGTCTTATGAGGTAGAACTTGCTGAGACATTGTCTCAGTGGTTATTGAATAACCATTTCAGGACCTGGATTAGGAGCCTAAGGAGCATGAATCTGATGAGGAGATCCCTGTTGAGGAACCTGAAGAGGAGTACGTGGAGGAGGACCCCGAGGATAACCCCGAGTACGACCCGGATGAGGATTGAGATCCCGTCCTGTCTTGTCAAACCTTGTGTGTATGTGAATAGATGTTAGACCTGAAGTGTTTATATGTACATAAGGATGTGGTTTTCAGGTTTAGGTTTCTAGTCCTACTTGTATATCCCATTGCTTTATTGTCTGGGGATTTTTATAACTGCTTCCGCATGTGCTATTAAAAAGGACATGGTTGGCGATATGTAGTCCTGGGGATATCGCATAATAAAATCGACCAAACTCGAAGGATGGTCACGTGACCAAGAGTCAGGGCGTGACAAAACTAGCCTAAATCTATACTAAGGCTAAACTAATATTCAATTGAAGGTAAGAAAAGGACATTCGAAGATACAATCAAACAACCAATACAACAAGTAAATGCATCACATTGAACAACAATTTGCCTTGGTATAGGCCTTTGATTTGCATATGCCATCCCCTCGTAAGACACCTAATCAATTAAATTTGTGACCATTGATAATTAATTATCACTTGCATTCACAAGCGGTAATTAATATCAAACTTGTCCTAATTTGGGTCTAGGTGATCCCCAATGCTTCCATGAATATGCACCAGCCCTAATTCATACATCTAAAATCCACGTGCAAAACAAGAAAGTAGCATGCATTTAAGCCAAAAAACGACCTGCGGACCTCTGGAGTGCCATAATAGCACAAAGGGACACTTAAGTGCCATAACTTACGAAAGTGACACTTAAGTGCCAAAATCGGAGCAAAATATCACTTGAGTGCCAATCCGGCTAAAATCCCGCCAAACACTGACATGTCAATTTTCCGACAAAGCAAGTGCAAAACGGTGTTGTTTTGATGCTGACGTGGTAAAAAATTAATATAAAAATTAACTAAATTAAATTTATTTAAAAAATTTATAAAAAATACAAATTTCAAAATTTTGAAAATTAAAAAAAAATTAAAAATTAAAAAAGGGATGTGGCTCAAGGTTGAGCCCTCAGCCATTGCCACTCCTCCGTCGCTGCCGGTAAGGGCCAACGACGGAGGGGGGAGGGTCGGCTGGCGACCCCGGTCGACCGACAGTGAGAGCCTGCGAGCCCTCGCCCTAATCTAAGGTGAGTGTCGCGGCCATCACCTGGTCGAGCCAAGGGCCACCACCCGCTAAGGTTCGACCCTCGCGCAGATCCGGTAAGGGGGGAAGGAGGAGAAGGGGAGGCAGCCAGCGGTTGAGGATGAGGAAGGAGGAGGAGGAAAAGGGGGGGGGGGGAAGGAGAAGGAGGGAGGGAGGCAAGCTGCGACAAAGGCCTACATGCCTTCGCCCCATATCTGGGCAAAGGTCGCCGGCCCTTGCCTGGCCGACCCAAGGGCTGGTGACCCTCGCCAAATCTGGGCGAGGGCACGCAGGCCCTCGTCACCAGTCAGCTAGGGCCGTTGGCCTCGGCCAGGGCTCGGCGACCCCCGCTGACCCTCCCCACCTTCTCGGGCGATGGTGGGGAGGCGGCAGTGGCAAGGGCTCGGCTCTTAGTCAATGACTACCTTCCTCCTTCTCCTCCATTCTTTTTTTAATTATTTTAAATAAATATAAATTATATTATTATTATTTTGTTTTAAATTTAATTTAATTATTTTTTATATTATATTAAAACTCAAATTATGCCAAAACGACATCGTTTTGGCCGATTTAAGGGCTCTATTTTGGCAAACTATAGAAACGATGTCGTTTTGGATGAATTAGAGCGAGTCGGCTCTTCGGCGAGCCACCTCGGCGAGAAATATTAATATTTAATTGCCAAGTATGATTTCCAACCGGCTTCACCCGAGGTGGCACTTAGGTGTCCCACTTTTCTTAAAATGTGGCACTTAAGTGTCACTTTCGTAAGTTATGGCACTTAAGTGTCATTTTGTGCTAAGTTATAGCACTTGAAAGAGATCTTTTGCCGCCAAAAAACCTTAATTCTCAATCAATTGATTCATAAAAATGAACTGAAACAAGTCATTTGCACAATCAAGATAACAACGACCATTCAAAGAATTATCCACATAGTCAGATCTTAAAGGAATAAACCAAAGAGTTAAATTTATTGAAGATTAGCAATAAAAAACATGGGTTTTGAGAAATTGCAACCAATGACAAAATTTTGGAAAAATTACAAATCCTTAAAAGGAATTCTCCAATTGCAATAATATGGAATAAATAATATTAAATTTATTAGAATTTAGAGACAAATTCAACATCCTTCAGAAATGAATTCTAGGACCTGGGTGTGGATAATATCGACACACTGATTGGGTCTATAGAACTGTTGAATATGACTCAATTCCAACTAACTTAACATCAAAGGAAAGCCTAGAACAATGTCTAAAAGTTTCGAGTTTTGAAATTAAAAAAAAAAAAAAGATGTTAATCTTGTTAAAGTTATGAAATGCTTTTAGGGGATCAAAGAGAACTTAGGTGCAGAATTAATGGCACACTGATTAGGTTCTTCTTTTAACTCCCTAAAGAGCTTCAAATTTAACGAAACTAACATCAAATTGAAGATTGAAAAGCCTTTTAAAACTTTCAAGAAGCATTTATTAGAAGATTTATATTACATAAATTTATAAAATTCAAATAGTGAACACATATCAGTTCTGGAAATCAGGGTTCCAACAAGCCCTGCAAATTTAAGAGGGTTGCAAAAATAGTAAACATACTTGATATTTTCTATTAAAAAAAATTACAATGAATTTTAGCATGTCTAAAAAAATCTCATGAAGAAATCCACAACTGAATCAGCATGCACGAATTTCTAAAACTCAAAGACTTCGTGCATATTATTTTGGAAACAAGGCATGACAAAAGCATACGTCTATGGTTCACAACCATTTTCATCATCCAAAAATTATCTATTCGATCTAAAATTTTTACACAGCATAGATCATACAATTTCCTACCAATTCAATTCATGTGAATTTATAAAAATCACAATTCAAGCATGCCTCATTTAGGACAGACAAATTACAACAGTAGGCGCATCGGTTTAAACGTCATAATTCTATTCAAACGATGTTCAATCCTCATGCAAAGTTTTTATATTGTTCGCAAGGATGTACGGAGAAACCTTCATGAAGAAACCATTTCCATATTCACCACATATGATTTTATAAAAATCGAGGAATCGGTGCAGGACAATCAGTTTGTTCTACTTAATCAGTACATCCATGATGGGGTGCGATGAAGATGCACCGTTTCACCTTGATACACTACGATGGAAAGACACCATTTGAAGGGGTGTGATGGAGTCATATAAAAGACTCTAGAAGACAACCGTTGGCACGGTTTGGCAGAACGTACGCTCAGAATTCTCTCCTTGTCTTGTCTCAAAAGAAATTGAAGCGTTACATTTCTCCTTTACAAGAACAATCAGCATTTACGCTGTGGAAATCGGATACTTTCCTTGAGATTACATTCAAACCAACATGAAGTAATTTTGTTCGTGTTTCATCGGCAATTCAACATTTGTTCTGGGGCTAATTGTTGTTTGCGCATCGAATAAAGGTAAGTCATCTTCCGCCGACTAGAATTCCAACATTGGTATCAGAGCAAGGTCGTGATTTCTGCCTTGTTTTTATTGAATTTTCTCGTTTACCATTTGATATCGAGATCAAGAGTATGAAATCTACACTGTTTGGATGTCTAATGATCGGAATTGCTATCTGAATTGTCGAAAACGAACCGAAGCGAAGAACGGATTCGAGGTCAAGTACACTTGTACGGTTTTGGCCAATTTTTGAAATATTTTTTCGGCCAAAATCAATTTTCAAATATACAAGGTGAAAGTACTCGTCGAGACAAGTCTAATGGTGGGTCGAACGCTGTCGAATGAGGCCGGACACACCCGCACGTGCAGCCAGAAGCTGCGGCGCGTTGGCACCATGAGCTCAAAGTGCTGGGAAAGCCAGAGTGTGAGCGTCACACACGCATCGGCGAACCGACACGTGCTAATGTTACAGATGACTCATCTATGATGTCATCCAACTGTCGATAACTGTCGAATTACGTCATCGATGACGTCACTGCCGACGGCGGTTGGTTGGCCAATCACCGGCCGGCAACCTGACCCGAGCTGAGGCACAACCTGTTGACCCAACCCGACCGTTGACCGGTCAGCCAGTCGGACCGTTCAGCCAGACTGATAGTCAAACCGATTGGACCAGTCATCGGTTGGATCGGTTGAACCGGTTAGACTAGCCAAGAGCCCTTAGGCTCACTGGCGCGTGCGCCACACACGTCGCACACTCAAGCGGCGCCTGTGGGCACGTGGGAGCTCCAATTGGAGCGTGGTCGGCGGCATTTGGTTCGTATAGTTGAGCCCTACACTGTAGTGTAATTATATTGTATTTTTGAGTTTTATAAATGTATAAAAATGTATAGGAAACCCTAAGTACTCTTTTTTTTAGGGTTTAATGCGTAGTTTATTCATTTTTAGCTTGTATTTTCTTATGTTTTAGGAAATACAATAGCTAGCCTATATGGAAATGATGTCGTATATGTTGAGTAGAGCTTGGATCGATGGTAGCATGTATATAGTTTAATATACTTGCAGTTTTCTAATTGCTATCGAACAATGGTAGGAAATCATTATTTTTCCATTACATGGTGAATTGCGATTTTAATTGTAGTTACAGCATGATTATTCTTTGTACTTTGGTTCGAATCATGCTATGTTTTTGTGTTAATAGAAAATGTAGAAATTACATGAGGTCATGTAATTATTTTTCCTAGTGGGAGTTCGTAGGTTGGTAGAATTCGAAAGAGTTCTCACATAAAACTTAAAATTTGCATAAATTAAACTAATTAATGATAATAGAACACTCATACATAGAAGTTGATTGAAAATATAGTGAACTTTTGCTTCCGTGTCTTTTGTTGAATTATCATTAATTTAGTTTGTTTTTGCTACAAATTAAATATGTTTGTTACTCTGAAAAATGTGCTAGTATTGATTTTGCGTTTATTATAACAATTGATTATGGCTTCGGCATCCAAACCATTGTAGCTGATTTCAATAAGAGTGAGAAATTGAACGGTGACAATTATGATATTTGGCACCGAAAGGTTCAATACATCATTGAGGAGCAAGAGGTTTTGGAAACCCTCAACCACACCACGAATGAATCTGAGCATGTAACTTCAGCTTAACACAGGAGAGATCTAGAAGCTTATCAAGCTTGAACAAAGAAAAATGGCATTGTTCGCATCACGTTGTTAAGCTGTATGCAAGATGATCTCATGTGTGAATTTGAAGGTTATGATAAAGCTCATGCTATGTGGGTTGTCTTGAAAGATAAGTTTGTGGATACATCTGCCACTAAGTTGAGGAGACTCACCATCAAGTTTGACACATACCGAAATCGCCCAAATGTAATGATGAGGCAGCATCTTCGAAAGATGTCAAACATGATTCATGAGATGAAGTCGGCAGGTCACTCCCTTACTGATGAACGGCAAGTTCAGGCTGTTATAAGGTCTCTTCTCGACAATTAAAGTAATGAGAATAAGATCAACATAACGCATAATGAGAATATTGTCACTTTTGACGATATAGCTTGTCATTTAGAATTAGAGGATGAGCGCCTAGGGGCCGTGAGATCCTCTACCCATGCTTATGTTGCTAAATCGAGTTCGTGCAAAGTTTTGGATTTTAAGCGCAAAAGGAATCATCAATTCAACAATAAATGGAAGAAGACCGATCGGGCACCTAAGAGGGCTAAGACCTTCCAACGCAAGAAGCGTTGTGGGAAGAAGGACAAGACCAAGATGAAGTTCTATAATTATGGCAAGATGGGGTCACTTTGCTCGTGAATGCACCGAGCTGAAAGAGTTACCTTATTACTCAATTACTTTAAGTAATGCTTTTGTTTCTAGCATTGTAAAACTTGCTGAATCTCATCCAATGTAGACCGTAGACTCGGGAGCAACAGACCATGTAGTTAGAGACCAAGAAGCATTTGTGGAGTATCGTCGGATACAGCCTAGAAAAAGATGGATGTATGTTGGGAATAACTCAAGAATTAAGGTGAAGGGTATCAGCACATGTAAATTAATTTTACGTGATAGTCGAAGCCTATTCCTACATGATGTCTTCTATACTCCGGATATTCAACGAAACTATGTCTTTGTAGTTGTTCTTCTAAGCTTAGGTTATGTATTGAATTTCTATGGTGATTGTGTTGACATTTTGTATGGAATAGTTTATTATGGTTCAGGTCATGTATTGGGATAAGTACACTATCAGTGTCATAAGTTGCATATGGCGCTCACTTTGGTGCCAAAAGATTCTGTCGGATCACTTAAGTGCTAAAAAGTTTGAAAAACGTTCACTTTAGTGTCAACTCCGGTCCGGTTGGCCGGAAATCCGACGTGACACTTTTTTATTAATTTTTGAAGCTGATGTGGCTCACCGGAGAGTACAGTCAGCATCCTAACACCAAAATGATGCCGTTTTGGTGTCTCCCCCAATTCAAAACCCTAAATCTCCAGCTATTCGCCATCCTCAACGGCCCTCATGCTTGGCGGTCGCGGTTCCAACCTCGACCCTAACCCCGACCCTGACGATGGCCACTTGGCGGCTGCAGCTCCGACCTCGACCCCTACCCTGACCCCGACAGCAACGATGGCCACTCGGCAGCCGCAGCTCCAACCTCGACCCCAACCTTGATGATGGCCACTCGCGGCCACAGCTCCGACCCCAACCCCGACCCCGACCCCGACGATGGCCACTCGGCAGCCGTGGCTCCGACCCGACCCCAACCTCGACGATGGCCACTTAGCAACCACGGCTCCAACCCTGACCCCAACCCTAACCCCGATGATGGCCACTCGGCCACCAAGTCGAAGGCCGTGATCTAGCCGGTGCTCGGGGAGGCTGCCAACAAGTGCGCCGCCATTGCTGTCTCCCTCTCCATCCCTGATCTCCCCAATGGGTGCCTAGCCTGCATTTTCCAATACCTAGGCTCCGACGACCGGGGCTGGTGCTCCCTCGTGTGCCATCGAGGGCGTCCAAACAGCACCGAGCAAAGTTGGCTGAGTGAGCGACAGCTGAGGCCAAGCAACGACAAAAAAACCCTAATTTCAATCCCCAAATAAATAAATAAATAAATCCCCAAATGAGTTAAACGACGTCATTTTTGTAAGGCCATCTATGTAGGACAGCAAAACGACATTGTTTTCTTAAGGAGGACTGGAAACGACGTCATTTAAAGGCCTTGTCGATTTTTTTTAAAAAAAAAAAACCACATAATCATTTTGGCTGAAATCTTTCACTGGTAGTACAAAAGTGATCGTTTTTCCTCCGATTTGGCATTTAAATGATCTGACAGAAACTTTTGGCACCAAAGTGAGCATCGTACACAACTTATGGCATTGATAGTGTACTTCTCCATCATATATTGAATGGTTTTATGGTGTTAGACATTGACTATGATCAATACAATATTAATGTCAATGATTGTTTTTCTTTAATTGCATTTTCTAGTAATGTTGAGATTGATGCAAGTACTTGGCATGCTAGATTAGGTCACATTGAATTGCAAAGAATACAAAAATTAGCTAGAGAAGACCTTTTAGGATCACTTACTAATGTTGATCTACCTGTATGTGAACATTGTCTAGCGGGAAAAACAACTAGAAAGCCATTCGGTAAAGGAACTAGAACCGAATTTCCATTGCAACTCATACATTCTGACATTTGTGGTCCTTTGAATGTGAGGGCGAGGCATGAAGCCTCATATTTCATCACTTTCATAGATGGCTTCACGCATTTCGATAATATCTGTATGATCTCCCATAAGTCGAAGTATTAGAATGCTTTAGAAAATATATAGCGATGGTAGATGATCAATTAAACAAAACAATTAAGGCATTGAGAACCGATCGCGAGACGTGAGTATCTATCGGAGTAATTAAAGGCTCTTTGTGATGAAAAGAAAATTGTACGTCAATTGCCTATTCCTGGTACTTCACAACGAAATGGGGTAGCTGAGAGAAGGAATATAACCCTATTGGAAATGGTTAGGTCTATGATGACGCAAATAAATTTACCTATCTCCTACCGGGGAGATGCGTTATTAATGCTGCCTATGTACATAATCGAGTGCCCTCAAAATCGGTCACTTCCACCCTTATGAATTATGGACTAGTAGAAAACCAGACGTAAGTATTCTACATCCATGGAAATGTGCAATTTATGTTCATGATTCTTCCTATAAATATAGCAAATTAGGTTCTAGAGAAAAGAAATGTATCTTTATAAGATATTCTAAACACTCCAAAGGGTATGTGTTCATAGGTGAACAAGCTGATGGAAGTGTGACCGAAATGGAGTCATGAGATGTCACGTTCTTGGAGAACGATTTTCCTAGTAGAGGTGAGATTGATAAGGGCTTCCAATTATATGAAATGGAAGATCCTAATAACACACTTACTGATGTTGTAAAGGGAAATGAAGATTTACCTCAACAGGCAAGACCTAGTGGGAATGTTGCATTGTTTGGTGAACTAAATTCAAGAGAAATTCAGTTGCGTAAAAGTAATCGTAAAAGCATTCATCGTCGTCGTTTTGAGATTGAAGGGGAAGTATTTATGATTCAAGAGGCTCTCTCATCCTTTGATAAGAAAGAATGGAGAAAAGCTTTGAAAGATGAAATGGAGTCAATGAGGCCAAATCATGTCTGGGACTTGATTGATCTACCACCCAATCGTAAAGCCATTGAAAACAAATGGGTATTTAAGATTAAGCGAATGGCAGATGGATCTATTGAAAAATATAAGGCTTGCATTGTGGCGAAAGGTTATACTCAACAAGAGGGTATAGACTATGAGGAAACTTTTTCACCAATTATAAGGTTTGCCTCAATACACCTTATTCTAACCATCGTTGCACTTTTGGATCTTGAATTACATCAAATGAATGTAAAGATGGCATTTCTCAATGGAGAACTAGACGATGAAATCTATATGAAGTAGCTAATAAGTTTTATAGCTAAAGGTCAAGAGGATAAAGTATGCAAGCTTCATCGCTTAACATATGGCCTTAAGTAATCATCTAGATAGTGGTATCTTCATTTTCATTGAGCTATAACGACTTTTGATTTCATGATGATTAAAGAAGAGCACTATGTATATGTCAAGCGGTCTGAAAATAAATTTATGAGTTTATCACTTTATGTGGACGATATTCTATTGGCTAGAAATGATATAAATTTGATTATCACCATAAAAGGATGGTTGTCCTCCAATTTTGAAATGAAAGACATGGGAGAAACTGCTTATATATTAGGAGTTAAGATCGAAAGAGATCGATTGAGGAAACTCTTTGCTTTATCACAATAGTATTATATAATAAAGATTCTTAAGCGTTTCAATATGCAGCATTGTAATCCCATTAATACCCTTATCATGCAAGGTGAAAGCCTAAGTACTGAGATGTATCCTAAGACTCCAAAAGAAATTAAAGTGATGGAAACTGTTCCTTACACTAGTGCAGTCGGAAGTTTGATGTATGCTATGATGAGTACTCAACTCAACATATGTTATGTCGTAAGATTGGTGAGCCGATATCAATTAAATCCTAGTCAAACACACTGGAAAGCGGTGAAGAGGATCTTGAGATATTTGAAGAGCACCATGGACTATCGACTTTGTTACCAAGGGAATGATTTATGCCTATTAGGCTATTCAGATGCCGATTGAGGTGGAGACCTGGATGAGCATAAATTGACTTATGGATATGCATTCTTGCTCAATGGATGTGCAATTTCTTGGAATAGCAAGAAACAAACATGTACGGTCTTGTCTATGATGGAGGCATAATTTATTGCATGTGCTGCTGCAATGCAAGAAGTAGTATGGCTAAAAATAACAACTTTTTTGCGATAGTCAAGCAGCCATTGCATATGTGAAGGATCTCAAGTATTATGGAAAGACGAAGCACATTGACATAAAGAACAACTTCATAAGAGATATAATAGCGTAGAAAGAAGTAATCCTATAATCCATTACAACCAATAGAATGGTTGCTGATCCATTTACGAAGGCTATTCCTAGAGACATATTCTTGACCCACGGGATGTCACTAGGATTGCGTAAAATGTGATATGTGTTATTGTAGAAGATCATTGATTTATGTATATGTGGACATATGTATTGTACTTGTTTGTTTATTAGTGACTTAATGTTTTATCAATAAATACAAATCCATTATGAGACTATCACAAGTACACATGTATTATTAGAAAGTATGTCAAGTAGGCAATGATTGGCTCACTCACACGAGCAATCGCCTCAAGTGCTATAGTTAGCACGTTGAGATGAGACATTATGTATAAATAAATGCTGAAGAGCAAGTCTGGTACATAAAATATGTCGCATTGATTGGAGTCAAGATGAGGTCTATAATTTATTTATAATAAGACCAAACATGATAGTCTCACAATCATGCATGCTTGTAAGATGCCGGATGCGAGTACTTAATTGGGTGCTATAGAAAGCGAGCTGATATATGACTTGGGTTAAAGATGAGTACGTGAAAAGCACGTGACTATGTTTAGGCTAAGATCCGTATAATTGATATATTTAATAAATGACATACACTCTTATAGAAAGAGAAATCCACTATAGCATGCAATTCATACTAAATATGCATTGTACAACCAATAAGGGAAGGTAAGTAAAGTTATCTTTATTTACTTATCATGTGAGCCCTTAAGGTAATTTATAATTTACCTCATTTTATGCCCTATGTTACTTCTGACTATATTCTCAAAGTGAAAGATCAATGTTGCTACTTTAGCATGTTACTAGCGGTCATGAATAGATATGGTTTTATGGGACGTGTCTAGGAAAGCAGTTGTTCTGAAATGGAGAGAGACATGAGTGCGAAGGAAGACTATTGTCATTTTACATCTATCACATGTATTTACCGGTCGACCAATTATATTGCCTTATGTGATTACGGATGTATTTGTAAATATATGGTGTTTGAGAATAGTCAAGTATAGCCTTTAAGAGATAGGTATACTTGGACTGATGTAACAAAATATGTCTGGGGCAATGTGAGACATCGATTGTTTATTTCTTTTTGGGGTTGTAGCCATTATATCATCTCTAACAGGTGCATAATTTGAGCTTTCAAGTGCAGGTGTACTCACTGGTCGCACAACTTACTTGCTAGTATGAATTATTTTGTAAAGTTGATGAATATTGAACGCCTTATATTCTTGACAAAGCGCCATCAAGCCCATCATGTCTGAGTGGGAGATATTGTACTTAATCAGTACGTCCATGATGGGGTGTGATGAAAACGCACCGTTTCACCTTAATACGTTATGATAGAAAGATACCATTTGAAGGGATGTGATGGTGTCATATAAAAGACTCCAGAAGACAACCGTTGGCACGGTTTGGCAAAACGTACGCTCAAAATTCTCTCCTTGTCTTGTCTCATTTCCATCAAAAGAAAAAGAAGTGTTACATTTCTCTTTTACAAGAACAATCGGCATTTACGCTATGGAAATCAGATGCTTTCCTTGTGATTGCATTCAGACCAATGTGAAGTAATTTTGTTCGTGTTTCATCAGTAATTCAACATTAACTCCGGGATAATTGTTGTTTGCGCATCGGATAAATGTAAGTCATCTTTCAACGACTTAAATTCCAACACGCTTAAACAAAATTCCAGACAAGGTCAAGGACATTTAAGACATGCTAAACCCAGGTAAATGAACTCTAATCATCACAAAAATGTGCTATAGATCTGAATCTAGAAAAGAACTTTCAATTTGACACTGTCTTAAGAATTGAACTACAAGAAACCGTGTGAAAATAGCAAATAGAGCCCACGGTAGGTTGTCAACCAGAATTCTCTCGATATGAAGAGTTTCTCTCTACCCTATGGTAGTCTCTGTTTCATCTAAACCCTAATTTCCATCAAAACCTTCCCCTTAGCACAATTTCCAAAAGTTTGATCCCAATTCAAAGTATGGATTTCACCAAACCGAAACCTCCATCCTCACTTTTAAGTTTCCACCTTCCACTTCTCCAACTGCAGCCCTATTATGCTTACCGTGTCTTTTTTCTTTCCATTCGCCCTTTCCACCTTCTTCGACAATCAAGGTGCATTCCTTCAATTTCACCATTCTATTTTACCCTCGTGCTCCAATCTATCCCACAGTGTTATATTGATGTGGTTCCAGCGGCTGAGATCTGGTTGCCCCATAATTGTCGTTGATTTGCATGCGGAATTCACCTACCCTTCAACTTCTCATCATCAGCAGGCTTGCTGATGGATCACTCTAGACAACAAGAAGAGGCTCGTCTAGCTGCGCTCTACAACAGACTTGGGCGACTCTGGTCAGAACAAGAAGTGGAAGTCTGGGATGAAGAAGACTAGAGAAGCTACAAGAATGTAAATTAACATTAGTGGGTAAAATTCTATCCAACCCCTCTATTAACTTTCAAGTGTTTCAGAATACTTTAAAAAGAGTGTGGCGCAATGACCAAGTAGAAATTTCTCAATGCGAAGCGGGACTATATGTATTTAAATTCAATTCAGAAGGGAAAAGGCAACAAATCTTAGAAAATGGCCCTTGGCTGTTTGCGAATCACCTGGTTATTGTGAAGCCTTAGGTGCCAAATACACCTCTGCATTGCTATGACTTTACAATTTGCGCATTCTGGGTGCAAGTTTTTGGGCTTCCACTACAAAGATACACTGAAATCAAGATTAGTAAAGCCGTGAGACATCTCGGCAAGGTGTAGGAGGTGAAAATTGAGACCAAAGAAGGTTCTACACTGAAATCAGGGAGGGCACAAGTGGAACTCAATCTAACAGATTCGCCAAAATCTAGCAAACTTATCAGATTAGAGGGGAAGAACATATGGCTTGACTTTCGATATGAGCACTTATCCCATTACTGTTATTCATGTGGAATCCTAGGCCATTACGCAATTTACTGTAAAGACATCCCATTTGATGAAGCAAAAATGGATGGGAAAGATAAACTATCTTACAGTCAATGGCTGAGGGTAGAAGTCAAACAACACAGCCCTTTTTGGGTACCAGCCAGCAACTAGCCAGAAACCACAACAAAACGATGTTGAAGAGATCATACCAGAAACTCCATTGCAGTCACCTCTCTTACTCCTTGCTGCACCTCAGAGTACTAGCCATCAACTAGCCAACTTGGAGGCTGCCATAGAACAACCCCTTGATCGCACTCCAACACCTACCCTGCAACATCCTACACTTGATGATCATCCAAAAGGCATTGAAGAACCTAGAATGAAGTCCCCTGCAGTAGACCGATTTACTTTAATTAGAGATGCAGTCGAAGGTTCCCCAAACAACAAGAAGCTAAAGAGTCCCAGAATGATAACCAAAGTGAGTCCTCTTAAGAAAGCCAAGAGATATAATCATTATGGGGTGCACTCTAATGTCAACGAAAACCTTGATGAATCACACCTTATGGATACCCCTATATTTGCAACTGAAGGGGTTGGTAGCTAGGCCGTGGTGGCTTGCCCAAAAAAGCCATCAAGTGACAAATGAGGATCATTAGTTGGAATTGTCAAGGGCTGGGCAACCCCTTGACAATTTAAACATTAAAGGCCCTAGTGGCCCATGAAAGGCCTGATGTTGTTTTTTTGATGGAAAGGAAAAATCAACACATGGTGATCCAGAATATTTAGAGGAAGCTGAAATTTTCTAGCTGTTTTGTGGTGAGTCCTATGGGTCTGGTTGGAGGGATGGTGGTTTTCTAGAATGATCAAGTTTCTTTAAGCATAGAGCATCACACTAGACATTTCATCGACATGATCTACAATAACAAATCCAGCATCAAATTAATCAACCCAATCATGACTACAATAAGGTACTTGTATCTAGCCCGAAAGATGAAGTACAAAACATATGGCAACAGGAGGAACAATATTAGGCGATGAGATCGAGGATTCAATGGATGCGATGGGGGACAAAAATACTAAGTTTTTCATGCAACGACAATCCAACACAGACAACAAAACTAAATCAGCATGTTGCGTGATGAACACCTTGAGTGGACCCGCGATCCTAATCAGCTGAAGAATATGACGTAGACATACTTTCAAAATCTTTATAGCTTGATTGGCTACCGAGATTATGGCCCTGTTCTCACGCAATGTCCTAAGTGGTCACAGAAGAAATGAATGCAAGTTTAACAGCTATGGCATCAAGGGAGGAAGTCAAGTAAGCAACTTTCCATTTAGGGGCTACTAAAGCCCCGGGACCCGACGGCTTGAATGGGTTATTCTATCAACACCACTGGGATATTATTCAGGATGATATCTTTACATCGGTGCAAGATTTTTTCAAATCAGGAGTGATGCCCCCTGTCCTTAACAGAACTCTCATTACACTAATCCCAAAAGTATTGCACACCGAAAGGTTAGAACAATATAGACCTATTAGTCTATGCAACTTCATATATAAAATCATCTCGAAAGTGCTAGCGAATCGACTAAAGACTTGGTTACCTAGGTTGATCTCAACAGAACAGAATGCTTTTGTCAAAGATAGACAAATACAAGATAATATACTGGTTGTGCAGGAAGTTCTTCACCAACTAAAAGTCAGGAAAAGGAAGGAAAAATTCCAGGCAGTGTTAAAATTGGACATGCAAAAAGCTTATGATCGGGTTAAGTGGGATTTTCTAGAGGCCTATCTTAAAAATTTAGGGTTTCATGCTCAATGGATAAGGTGGGTGATGCAATGCATTAACACAGCCTCCTTTAGTGTCAAGTTAAATGGTGAACCATTGCCATACTTTCGTCCTACTAGAGGGCTAAGATAGGGAGATCCTCTCTCTCTATATATGTTAATCCTTTCAGCTAATGTCTTATCTACTCTTATTCAGCAAGCAATTGACTTGGGAACTCTCAAGGGGATCAAACTTAATAGGTGGTGCCCTACACTTTCGCATCTATTTTTTGCGAATGATGCAATATTTTTCTTGGATGGACGAACCCTAGAATGCCAGAATCTAGCAAATATTTTAAACCAGTATTGTATAGCAAAAGGCCAAGCCGTAAATAGAAACAAATCCGGACTCTTCTGTAGTCGTGATTGCCCCTTTATTTTGAAACAAAATTTGGCTGCAGAATTAAGAGTTCCTGTGATTGAAAAGGTAGGGAAGTATTTGGGTATATCGTCTGACTGGGGGGTTTCCAAAAAAGACATGTTTGCTTAAATTCTAGGTCGATTAAATGCGAAACTGGAAGGATGGAAAGAGAATTTTATTTCTAAAGAAGGAAAGGAAATTTTGTTAAAAACAGTGGTTCAGGCACTCCCGCAGTATGCCATGTCCATATTCAAAATTCCTGTATCTATCTATCAGTCCATTGAAAGAAGAATAGCAAAATTTTGGTGGCAGAACAACAGAACTAGATCTGGGATACACTGGAGGGCATGGGATCTTCTCAAAGAATGGAAGACTGAAGGGGGACTTGGCTTCCGAGATTTACTGACTTTTAACAAAGCCCTTTTAGGAAAGCAAGCCTGGAGATTATTCCAAAACCCCTCATCCTTATGGTGTAGAGTTTTCAAGGGACTATATTTTCATTTTGGTAATTTCTGGCATGCGGGAAAAGGCACTAATTCTTCATGGGGCTAGCAAAGTTTACTTTTAGGCAGAGATGCTATACTAAACAAACTACAATTGTCTGTCGGCGATGGGAAGAAGATAAACATACGTGAGGATAAATGGTTCAACAGAGGAATTATCGATGGTCCAGCACCTCGAGGAGAGCCAGAACAGGTAGCTGGTTTTATAATCCTAGACGAAAAAATTTGGAACGTCCCTCTTCTAAGAAGCAGTTTTGACTACCACACAGTGGAGGAGATTGTTGCCATGGTGTCTCCTACGAATCCTTAGAAGGCCTCAAACTCTATTGAAATCATTTTCTAGCTCATTTGAAGATATTTAGCACAGAGATTCAATTATGCATCCGAATTTACAAAACTTAGCTTATTCACATGTAATTAACCTATCTCTATGACTTGCAAACTTCAAGAAATTTTTTACGTAACTGTCATGGCTAAATTTCATGAAGACACTCAATCCGAAATCATCATGCAAAAAAAAAATCATATAAAATTGTCAAACCGAATAGGTTAATCATCAAAAATATTGCGGTGGGACATGCATGTTTGAGAACTAATCACCGCGCTTCGAAGTAGTTTTTAACAGGGCAAATGAAGTCCAATTCATGCATACGATGCACTGTTAGAAAGCTCGCGAAATCATCTACAAATCATATTTAGACATTAGCATCAAAGGAGATCATTATCCAACTTATTCGAAGACGTTTATCATGTCAGTTCAGAACCATTACGATTTTTGTAGATCAAGCAAACAAGCAACAATCAAGCATCAAGCTCTTCATTCATCACCTCAAGCTCATCATAACTACTCATAGCATCTATTTAAACATGATAAGATATCCTATAGTTGAATCCTAGCCATGGCTGTCTAGTATAGCTTCACTTCATCGGATTCAAGTATGAGAATGCACTATACCTTGATTTCTTAGAGTTCAAGCTTGATGGTTAAAGTTTTCGACAATCAACAGTCCCCGTAAGCTCAACGAGACATCAAGGATCAACACCACTCAGGTCAGAACATCAAAGGACACTGTTGAACCGTCGAACGAAGTGCGAGAATCACCAATTTCTTTCACGAAAGAAGTACACCTCAAGTGCCAAAATTTGGCTTGAAGGGACACTTAAGTACCAAAAGTTAGGAAAGTGACACTTAAAGTACCATTTTTTTTTAAATGAAATACTTAAGTGCCATCTTTGGCAAACCCTACCAGAAATCCTACGTGGCAATTTTTTATTATTTTTCTCGCCCACGTGGCTCGCCGGAGAGATGACTCAAAGAAGAAAAGGTTTTTGCAGATTCGAATATAAAAATTAATTTAATTAAATTATATAAATAATTAATTAATTTTGAAATTAATTTTTTTTTTTTAAAAACAAAAGGAGGGGAGGAAGAAGGTGGCGGAGGGCTGAGCCCTCGCCATCACCCCCGCCCCCAAGTCATTGGGAAGGGCCGGTGAAGGGGGGGAGGGTCGGCCAGGGGGGCCGGCAACCCTGGCCAACCAGTGGCGAGGGCCCATGAGCCCTCGCCCTAGATCTGGGCGCGAAACCTCACCAATGCTGCCCCCACAGTCACCAACCCTTCCCGACGGTGGCAACGAGGGCTTAGCCCTCAGCCACGTGCCTCCTATCTCCCTTTTTTTAAAATTTTTAATTTAAAACATTCTAAATAAATTTAGTTTAAATTTTAATTTAATTATTTTTTTATATTAATTATTTACCATGTCATAGACAAAATGACGTCATTTTTGCATTTGTTTAGCCACGTCGGCGTGTAAAATGATGTCGTTTTGCATTTATCTCGTCGAAAAATCGCCACATCAGCATTTTGGCCATATTTTCGTGTAGTTTGCACTTAAGTGATCCATTTTACTGCGATTTTGGCACTTAAGGTAGCGCATGAGAACGTTTTTGTTTCTCATGGTTTCTGTTCTTTTGTTCGCCGAAACAAAAAAGAACAGAAACCCGTTTGGTAATGCCAAGTTGTTTTTCTATTCTCGGGAATAGAAAGTTAGCCCGGGAATAGATTTGGAGCAGAAACAAGAAACAAAAAAAGTTGCTTCTTATTTCCAAGAACAATTTCTAGAAATAAGCTATTTTTCTTTTTTCTTTTTCTTTTATTTATTTTTCTTGCCGCAGCCACCGTCAATTGCCCGGAACCACCGCCCACTGTTGGCCGCCACCGCCGAACGCCAAACACCGTCGCCGCCCGCCGCTTGCCGCTTGCCGCCGCCGCTGCATGACCGCCGGCCGCCAACCGACACCTCCGACCGCCACCGCAAGCCCATCAACGATCGTCAGTGGCCGATGGGCTTGCGGCAGCAGTTGGCGGTGATGGTCGACGGCCAGTGGTCGTGCAGTGGTGACAGTGGCGGCCGGCGACGGTTGCGATTCATGAGCAAAAATGAAAAATGAATAAATACAAAAAAGAAATTGTTGCATTACCAAACGCATTTCTATTCTTTTTCTATTCCAAGAGTAGAAATTTTGTGTAGTTACCAAGCGGGTTCTTTTACTCAAAAATTGTTCCTCGAAACAGAAATAGAAAAAACCTATTTTTGAAAAAAAGAAAAAAAAAGAAAAAAAAAAGAACTCTTCCCCGGAACAGAAACGTTTTCATGCGCAGCCTAAGTGTTCTTCAGTATCAAGTTTTGGCACTCTAGGTACCCGGCATTCATTTTTTCACTAGCGCCAGACACATCTTTGAGCTAATCAAGAAGACACTAGATTGAGGTGACCCTGATAATGTTTTAGCTAAGGTCTAGCCACCACAAGGTTTAGTATTCGCCAAAGGAACCCCGCCACATAGAACGTATCGCCGAAGGAACGTTGTAGACCACTGGTTCGGTCTCGGAAACTACCGGTCTTCTTCACCAACATCAAGCATGAGCTAGACACCCAAAGGAAATGGAGCTCAATTGGAGGCTTGTCGACGTGAGGGGGCTCTGGCTGAGGTTACGATTGGATGGAGAATGTTGTAGGGGAGATTGGTGAGGTGGTGGTTCACTGGAATAGGGCAGCGCATGGCGGTGATAAACAGCAAGAGGAGGTTCCGCCGTGAGGAGAGAGAGAGAGAGAAGTGAGAGAAACTAGATCTGAAAAGATGAGGCCCCTTCCTTTTTGGAGGGAAAATTGGTCAAATACCTCTTTGCAAGATCAAATTCTAGCTCTTGGATTAATCCAAGGGCTAGGAATTGATCTTCCTAGCTAACTAACTTGCTTAGAGGCTAAGCTTGCTGAAGATTGGTTGATTAATGTGCACATGTCAATTTAAAAGGTTGTGATGAACTTTCGAAGAACTGTTTACGATTAATTTTCATATTAAGGGCTAATTGGGGGCATTTTCATAATTTCACATACCTGAGGGCACTTTTGTAACTTTATGTTGTAAAGGGAGAGGGGATGCCAGCTGAGGTTTTGTGGCATCCCAAAAATTCATGGCAACCTCTAGTTACATTAAAGTCTATGAATAGGTGATGGAAGTACCATCAAGTTATTTTATGGCCATTTAATCCATAATTTGTAATAAGATTTATGGCCAAGCTTTTAAAGGATAATTAAGTGATAGGAAAGAAAATCCTATCATTGGCCATGTGTTTTATAAATTGGGATTTATGGAATTATGATTTCAAGATTTTGGCCATGTGGAATTTAGTAATTAAATTCTTAAAAGAAAGAATTAAATATGAATAATTGAAAGGTGAAATTAGGAATGGGCCTTGGACCCATTTGGCCTAAGCTTTTAATGGGCCAAGTTGGCCGGCCCAATAGAGGCCCAAAGGAGTGGTCGACCAGCCCATTTGCTGGCCCAATCCAAGCCCACAAGCCTTGCATGCGAGTTGTCAAGTGGCGTGGAGGCTGTGCAAGGTGTGGCTGCTCCCATTGGCCATCTTGGGCGGCCACATGCAATATAAAAGCCACTAGAAAGAAAGAGAGAGAGAGAAAGGGAGAGAGAGAGGGTGGTATTCGGCCAAGAGAGTGAGCCGAGAGAGTGAGATGCGAGAGAGAAGGTGAGGCCGAGAGGGAAGGAGGCGGAGCCGGAGGGGTATGCCGTTCGTTCGCCGTCCGATCGTCGCCGTTCTTCGTCGTTTGTTCACCTTTAAGGCAAGTGGAGTCCATAACTTCCCTTGCATGTTTGTTGTGGTGTTTGCATGTTAGGTTTTAGGAGTGATTTGTGCGAAAAACCGAGGTAAGAGTTGATGTTTTGCAAACCGTGTGACTGTTCTTGTTCGGTTTGTTGAAGTCAGTGGCTTGTTCGAGTTTGCATGTAGGTTTGGAGTTCGATTTTGGCTTCGGTGTCTTCATGAAAGTTGAAGTTAATGTCTTGTACTATGACATACTAAAAATTCGTAGAAAGCGATGGAGATTTGAGGGGTCAAAAGTTCTATTATACGGAGACTTAGATCTACGAGATTTTCACTGACCTCTTGTCGATTTCTTGTTTGCATGTTGATTTCTGTTGGAGATCTCACTTTTTTGTCTTCTTGAAAGTTGTAGGAAACACCTTAAGCTACAACATACTCAAATTTGAAGCAAAAATAACAAGTATAACTTGGTGAATCGGTTAGATATTGGAGATGGTTGATTCTAGTGAGGTGTACCGAGACACCCGAGACTTCATGGGTTAAAATGGTGACCTTAATCTGGTTATTTGACCTAGATTCCTTCATGAAAATTGTAAAGGACACATTTTTACATAACATACTTAAATTTCAGAAGAAACGAAAGAGATTTGATGGGTGAAATCTAAGCAATACGGAGAAGTGTGTTCTGGATGTCGCGGTAGTGGTTCCAGAAGCTTTGTAGGGCTATGGAAATTAATCTAAAAATAATTTGGCTTAAAGTTATTAATGAAAAAGGTACGAAAATGTGTTGGCTATCACCCTGTAAAGTGTCGTAATTTTTGGAGACCGAATGGATATTTTAATTGAATTTATTCGGAAACTGTGCAGTGGGTTTAAATCTGAGAATTTTAGGATGTTTTTGGAGGAAATTGTGAAATTATAAGAAATTCAATTTGGCCACGAATTTTATATAAAATTGTGATCCCATTAGTGATTGTTTGAATATTATGATTTTGGGAAAATCATAAATATTAAATATTTATTTATGAAAATAAATAAATATAATAAAATAATAAAATAATAAAATAAAAATGGATTTTTATTTGGCCATGGATTCAATTCCATTTGTGTGGCACTTGTGTGATGAGGTCTTTGTACATGTATTAAGTTGAAATGCATACGTGATTAAGCTTTGGCATGTATATGACATGTGAATTGAAATGCAAGTGTGATTTGTTTGATGCCATGCCAATTTCCATGTTAAATTGAGATAAAAGGATAAATGTGAATGAGAAAGAGGTGGTGTTGGAGGATGTTGTCCGGTGGCCTGGTGGCGTAATTCCGAGAGATTCCCTGGGGAGTTTCGGGATGCCCGGAATGTGGGGGCCGGAAGTCCGGTTGTATCTTGGATACATGCCCGGAGATTCCTCGCGACACCGGATTGGGGTGCGGGATGCCCGGTTAGAAGGGTAAAGGCCGGAAGTCCGGTTGTATCTTGGATACATGCCCGGAGGTTCCTCGTGATGCTAGTTGGGATGCGAGATGCCGGAATGTGGGGGCCGGATGCCCGGTTGTATCTTGGATACATGCCGGAGTTTTTTCGCATGAGATGCGAGTGTAAAATATGAGATAAAATTGATGAATCGAGGAAGGGTGATGTGGTGATCAAATTTAAAGATAAAGATGAAAATTAACTCATGGCATGATATGGTATGATATGATGATGCATGCATGATGATGCATGATGATGATGGCATGTGATGTGATATGATGATCACCTATGATAATATATGCATGATGATGCATGATGATGATGGCATGTGATGTGATATGATGATCACCTATGATAATATATGCATGATGATGCATGATGATGATGGCATGTGATGTGATATGATGATCACCTATGATAATATATGCATGATGATGCATGATGGTGATGTGTGATGTGATATGACGATCATCCATGGTATGATATGCATGATGAAATGCATGAAGATGGTGATAATATGTGATGTGATATGATGATCACCCATGGTATGATATGCATGATGATATGCATGATGATGATGATGATGATATGTGATGTGATATGATGATCACCCATAGTATGATATGCATGATAATGATGATGACATGTGATATGATATGATGATTACCTATGATAATATATGCATGATGATGCACGATGACGATGTGTGATGTGACATGATGATCATCCATGGTATGATATGCATGATGAAATGCATGATGATGACAATGATATATGATATGCCATGATGATGATGATATATGATGTGATGATGCATGATACGCATGATTACAAGGTAAGTGATGCTTGCAACGTGTGATGATATGCATGATGCATTAGAATGTTATTGGAATTCCCTATCTCTGGGTGAGTGGTTATCACCCTTTTCGAGGGACCAACATTTCAGTTAGTAGATGGGCGAACGGTTGGATATAACCGTGAGGAGGAGGATAGCAAGGGAAGGAGCTTTTGGACGCCGACACTGATCGATGGACTTTAAGTGTATGACTGTTTGAGGAAACATCGGTAATCTTTTGGAGTGTAGCCGAATATAGAAGACTACGGCATTTTGATGTACCGATGAACAATGTCCATCTGATTTAAGTAAATAAAAGGTGTACGGCTTTTACCTATAAAATTTTAGTAAGTGTGCATCGTTTCTGTATATAGAGAAGGGAGTTAATGGATGTGCTTCTGCTATATGAATTGCGCAAGGGACTGATTAAAAAAAAATGTGTAAATCCCCATGGTTGTATGGACCCACTACAACTAAAAATGGTATCAGAGTGACTTGTTAATAAGGAAAATGAAAGGTAAGCAAACTGTGGTGACTCTAGCGGATCGGGGGCCGTCGAGGGGTGCCACAGGTTTGGCCTGGTCATAATTGTGCTCTGGCCATCGAAAATTGGCTAGAAAATGCCTTTTGGTCATCCGCAGTCAATGCCAATCAAACCTAGGTTGACCCGAACTTGACCGAGTTGAGCCGGTTTGGTCCTCCCTCCAATTTTTTCCTAATTTTCTTAAATTTATCCAATTAAAGTGAAATTAAAATCGTTATGTGTAAATTGGACACAAATTGGATCAAATTAAACAAAATTGGGTTGCTCAAGGTGACTAATTGTGCAAGAAATGTCTTAAATTGAATAAATTTCTATTGAATTGCAACCATAGGTTAGACTAGCATTTATAATTGGAATGTATTTGACCAAATTGAAGCTTGATAATGTCAATTGGATGTTAGTCTAGAATGGGCGAAGTCAAATTGGCTCAATTGGAACACATTGGCTCAAATTTCTAAGGTTCAAGAAGGTTAAATTGGTTAAATTAGAATGTTCCCAAATGAATTTCTCAAAACTGACCCCGGATTTTGATTTAATTCGAGAAAATGAATTGATTTGAAGTGTAAACTTGCAAATTATGAAGAATCAATTCAGACCCCAAATTAGGGCCAAGAACAACATTTTTAATAGACATGCCAAATCTCAAAATTGGTCAAATGAGTAATCTCGAAATAATCTCTGAATTAAATGTTGTAAAAGGAACTAAGTGAAAATATGAGCAAAATGAAAGAAATTTATTTTCGGCAGATTCCCAACCTAAATCCAAAAAATTCGGAAAATATGGCTCTTAATTGATTTTCATAAAAAAAAAAAAATATGCCAAGTCAAATTGAAGGTAAAATGAGATGATTTGAGAGTTTTTACATTTTTTATTTTTATTTTTGTCAAAGGGTTAACACTTTGAATTTTTTTTCAAAATTTTTTTGTGGCCAAAGTGAAACTAAGTTTAATTATGAATTGTTTGTGCAAAAAGCCAAATTTTGACGCAGGATTGACTTTTGGTCAAAAGATTGACCAAAAAGTCAATTTTTGATTTTCTGGGTTTTTGTTAAAAATGAATAAGAAATTACCTATAAATGATAGGCTAGAGAAAACGAAGAGAAAAATGACACTTTTGTCTCGAGAAACGAGCTCCGTCACAATCAAAAACCTTAATTTCGAGTTTTTACCTTTAATGATGAGTCGACTAAAAATTAGATGTCAAAAATTGGCGTTGCATTTCAATGAAATCCCTCTAGCATATCCAATATAGACTGTATAAGTCATTCAAATTTCTCATTGGATAGTTTATCCAACCCCATTCCATCGGGCAATCATCTACACATTGTGGATGATGACTCTATTTATTGTAGTGTTGGTAATTTATGCAAATAAGAGTCATAATAGTTAGTAAATGCTGATAAATCCTTGAAATAGTTGGTAATTTAAGACAATCTAGTAATTGTTTGTTCTTTCGTAAAAATATTGGAAACTTACTGAGGTGTTATCGACTAAACAAATTGCCAGCCAAAATTTTGTTGCTAACGTGTTTGATAGTTATCAACCATTTTCACACGTTATTAGCATGAAACATTGTAAATTTTAACCCCAGTAATAGTAGACTCATCCAAATGTGGCTCATATAGTCAACTTTTTTTACATTAAACATGTAAGTCTTATTTTACAGGACAAAAGCAAGAGATTTTCTAATATCCAAATAGAAAATAAGTGAGAAACGTCGGAGAATAATGAGCACAACTTCTTTATTACTTGAAGCTTCAATAGCAATCTTCCATCATGAAGAAAGGATTTATCAGCTTCAAAGCGGTTGCAGTGGCGCATGTGCCCGGAATTGGGTAAACCAATATGTACTTCCAAGCAGGGAAGTGTCACCCGTGACTCATAAATGTGAGGACAAATACTAGAATTAGCAACATCTTCCAACAATATCAATGAGTATGAGTAAGAGAATAGAGAGAGAGAGAGCGAGAGCGAGAGAGAGAGAGAGAGAGAGAGAGAGAGAGAGAGAGAGAGATTACTTACTAGATAAACGCTTATTGTTGGAATTGAGAAGCTCTCTTGAACCAAAGTATGACAATCATCCTTGCAGTTGACAATTTTTCGATAACCCTATCCACTACCCAAAAATAGGATATCCTCCAAGATTGTTTGAAATGTAATATGCTAAAGAATCCCACAAAGGCCAAAGCGAAACCTTGTCCCAATCCAAAGTAAAACCAACCAATAACAGAGCAACTTTCATTAGAATCATCTTCGCTCGAATTGTGATCATCTTGTCTATCCATTTCATTGAGCTCTTCTCCAGGACAAACTTTCAAAAGTGGAGGTCCGCAAAGTTCATCATTGCCACAATAAATAGATTGATCATTTAGAGTGCTTAACTGATTGCCCAATGGAATATGACCAGATAAATTGTTGTAGGAAAGATCCAAATGGCTTAGAAAGTATAGATTGGATATGCTTGGAGGAATTTCCCCGATAGCTTGTTATTGGATAAATCTAGTGATTCTAAATCTTTCAAGTCGCCAATATTTGAAGGGATTTTTCCAATCAACTTATTTTGAGAGAGGTTCAAATTTTGAAGTCTAGCAAGCCTCGTTAGTCCTTCCGGTATTTGTCCGTCTAATGCGTTGCTTGAGAGATCAATGGAAAATAAATATGGGAGCGTTTTCGTGAATTCTCTGCTTGTTCCTTTCATATTGACCATAATGGAAAAGCCCCTCATGGATCTAGAATAGAAAGTGGAATTCACCCACATTCGTGAGAAGTTGTTGAAACAATGAGGAATGCTACCGAAAGGTTGTTACGTTCAAGGCTTAAGTGCGGAGATTTGCAAGATGACATAAGCGCAAAGGAATGTCACCGGTGAAGTAATTTCTCCCGGATCAATTATCTCAAATGATGTAGGGTTACCAAACAGAGGAATTTTACCAGTAAATTGATTGTCACTGAGATCGACAATTACCAGATCAAGCTTTAGTAAGCATTTTGGAAGCACTCCATTCAACCCATTTTCACGTAGGCCTAGAACTTTTAATTGCTTCAAATGGCATAGCGACCTTGGAATATGACCATTTAACTTGTTGTCTCCCAATGATATCCATTCCAAAAAAGTTTGTGACTTCCTCCAACATTGCGGTAGTCTCCTAAACAATTGGTTCTTAGAGAGATCAAGAAAAGACAATTCATCTGACATGCATAATGAATTTGGAATTTCACCACTAAGGTTATTTCCGAGAAAAGCGACACTTACTGTTAATAGTGGCATCTTATTCCCAATAATTCGAGAAATATCGCCTGTGAGCATATTGGCTGAGAAATCCAACTGTTCAATGCCCGATAGAACATTAGATAGCCAATGGGGAACTTCATCTCGAGATGCTGGCATTTGACATGTTTAATGTCAAAACATTTTTCTGGGTTGAAGCCGTTTGGGAATTCCGGTCCCACTTTGCAACTTGACATTAGAATCTCTTGAATTTGGAAAGGAGGAACCCAAGATGCACTAACATTTAATACAAGCCTAGTCGAACAAATGTTCAACATAGTCAAACTAGTGAGATTTGCAAAGTGAATTTGGTTGACAATTCCATCGAGTTGATTATTGCGATATCCATCACCTCTAGATTGGATAATAACCCAATATTTTCTGGAATCTTCCCACTCAATTTGTTGGAAGAGAGCGTCAATGTTCTCGAAACATCCTTTGGCCCCTGGTAGCGGGGAATAGGACCAGAAATAAAGTTTCGTGAAAGATCAAGGAATTCGAGATCTTTGAAATTCCCAAATTGATCCGGCAAGTGACCATCGAAACCATTGTTACAAGCATCAACTGTCTTTAGGTTACTTCGTCCACAATTCAAAGCACCATCTTTGGTTTCAAAAATTCTCCCACTAAATTTGTTAGAATGCAAGCTTAGCACTCGCAAATTGCAGAAAATGCTCGCATTTTTCAAAATTTCCCCTTCCATCCTATTTAAAGAGATATCAAGAAATCTAAGCCATCGACTATTTTCAAGGATGACAGTGGGGAATATGCCTTGGAGATGATTATCCTTTAAATCGAGATGTTCGAGTTTGCTGAAGTTTTGAAACCAAGGAGGAATAGATGAATTCATGGAGCTTTGACTCAAATCAAGGAATCTAAGAGAAGTGAAATTAACGAGGCAGAGAGGTAGAAGCCTCTTTCAAATCACATCCCTTCAATATCAAAAACTCTAAGGAGGAAAGCATGTTTATAGGACTTAACCATCCTGCGGGGTTGTGAAGGGGATATAAGACAGGTCCAAGTACTTCAAGTTAGAAAATGTCGATAGCCATTGGAGGTTCTCTGGCTCCCAATAGATCCACCCACTAAAATCCAAGTACCTTAAGCTGGAAAGGTTACTAAATTGATTGGAAATATGTCCATAGCCTGCCCATGAGAGGTTGAGATACTCCAACTTCTGAAGAGAAGTAAAGGACTCATGGGTTTTTGGATTGTGAAATTGTTGAGCGAGGTCTAAATGCTTCAAATACTTCAGCTCATTTAGAGTAGGATGTATCTTACCTCCCAAATTGCAATTCTCTAAGCCACCACAGGGATTATGAAGATCGAGCCTCAAGACATGGCCAGTCTTTTCACTGCATTTGACTCCTTCCCACTCGCAACAGCCCTCGCCGGTCCATGACCTCAGACGACTCAAAGGATCAATGAGATCCTGCTTGAACTTCAAAAGAGCTTCCCTCTCAGTGCGAAAGCAACTTACATTTGTTAAGGTTTTGGAATGACTGAATTCCAAGTATTGAATGACAAAGAGTGTGCACAAGAGTGTAGGCGTGAAGCTAGTGTAGAAGTAGGATGCCATTGTTGTTTAAACATGTAGCTGAGAACTTCCATTTATAATGGCCAAAAAACTTTTCCCTTAAGGAAATAGTATTTTCTTCATTCACTAAAAAAAGAAAAAAAAAAGAAAAGAAAAGAGGGCTTAACATAATTTCAAAGTCCTTTTCTCTCATAGCTGGCTACCTAAAGATGACTCAAAATTTCCAAGTCATGCCTTACAAGACCCGTCAAATGGTCAAGACATCATATTTTCAAAAATATAATTTTTGGCATGAAAAGGAGCAATACACTTCGGTAATTTGGGACCCTGAAATGCGTGAGCAATGATAAGGAGGCAACAGTTTCAGATTTTGATGTATGAATTTGTTTTTTTTCTTTTCCTTTTTGCACTCATGATCGAAGCTGTGCAAGTTAAAGTGGGTATTTGTCTTAAGGCAAAAGGATCCTCAAGTGAAGACCTTTTGAGATGAGTCTATGAATGCTTTTATGAGCTGTTTCTCTTTGATATGGAACTTGGAGGGCTCAAAAATGACATATGTTGGCAATGAGACATGAAAACAAACATTGGACAACGCCAAAGCCGTCTTGATTTCCCTTTCAGCGAAAATTTCTAGAGTCCAAGGATTAAAGCTGTTGTAGTTGATCGAGGCCTATGTGATGTTCGCTGTTTTTATGGCAATGTTTCCAGTTTTCAGATCAACAAGGTTCTTTCTTCCTTTTTAAAATTTGCATTCGTCTATATTGCTCGTTATTATCACTATCAGTCAAAATCCAACGTAATAAAAACATGTCTCAACATAATAAACATCACATATGTTTCAAATAGTAAAGTTTTCTCTGTTCCAAGGAACGAGAATAACAATTTCTTGTTGTTCTCTAATGTGCATGTATTGGTGATTCTGATGACCTGCCATTGCAGCAAATTTGAGTAGATACACACAATGACAAATTGTAAAGAATGACAACGCTATATGCTAATGTGCAAGAATGTTGCATGTTGTATAGATCATGGAGACCTCTTATTTGAATTATTAATTATATGGGTATGATGTTAAATAGTCCAGATGGACTTGGTCTGTATGATCTATGTCTCCTTTGGAAAATTATCTAAACTATAAGAGATGTTATTTTATGGGTTCACAATTGACAATAGCGTGACAAGTGACATGACTCCTTAGTCAATCTGGACCAAGAATTTCGGCCAGTCATCGTTTTTACATTAAACATGTGCGTCTTATTTGTTAGGTCAAAAGAAGGTTCACAATTGACTATAGTGCGATAAGTGACATGATTCCCTAGTCAATCTGGACTAAGAATTTTGGCCAGTCATCATTTTTACATTAAACATATGCGACTTGTTTGTTAGGTCAAAAGCAAGAGATTTCTCTCTCTGTTTACTATAACCAACTGGAAAGAAAGAAAGATCGGAGATAATGAGCACAAATACTTTATTACTGGAAGTCTTCGATAGCAATCTTCCATCATCACGAAGAAAAGAGGAACCACAATTTCATAGCAATTGTAGTGGTGCATGTCTCTGGAATTAAATAACCTAAAGTGGGGTGTCAATACCCATTTTTACCTCGTATCGTCTTAAAGAGCTGTTTTTCTCCAATCGTTTGAAGTTTGAATCGTCTTGGAGCTCCTCGATATTCCTTAACGTCATTTTGGCACGCCTATCTATATTCACCAACGGAGGGCAAGTGTTGTGTGCCATGAGTAATAGGAAAAGAAAATACGAGTCTTCTTGGAAACCTTAAGATGTGTGGGCCATTCGGCTTTCTTCTGGACAATGAAAGGAAACAACATTAAACGTCCTCTTGATTTGTCCTCGCGCTTCATAAGCATGAGTCTTCACTTGTATTTCGTATGTCGACCATGCCTTCCTACTTAGGGTTGATATTGATATTAGTAATCGGATTTCAACTCGAATATGCGATGTCGCTGAAATGAATTTCCTAGAGATTGCCTTGTTGGTGGGTTCCATTAGCATTCTAGCTGTAAATTGAAGAAATTGTTCCGCAAAGATGCCATACAAATTTTCAAAGTCCTTGTGGAAAATATAATCAGATATAAAAAAATTTACTTTTGACTTGGCAGTGACTCTTGTTCTTTTGCAACTCATACAGGTGAAAACTCGGCCGAAAAGAAAGCATGGTAAGTTTGCATAACAATTTTATATTCTATAGAGAGTTCTTTTCAATGGACGTACGTATGATTAACAACCTAAGAACTACCTGTTAGAGAAATCCCTTATGATGTTTTAAAGATGAAAAAAAAAATCAAAGGCTACTAACATGTTTGATGGTTGAGTAATAGACTATGCAGATGATAAAATATGTAAAGGATATTATCAAAGTCTATAATTGGAAGAATCGAAGACAGACTCTATGCTAAAGCTAAACTTATTCAGACTATGTCCATACCTTAAGGCTAAATTTGTTCGAAGCAGAATATGTTCAGACTAATGTCAGATTGTAAAGTCTACTTCGTTCGGAGCGCGTCCAAATTGTAAAGTCTACTTCAGAAGAAAGACACTTAGACTCTACTTTGGACGGAATACACTTAGACTTTACTTCAGACTAAACACTCTTAGATTTACATCAGAACAAGATAGAACGTAACACAAGCCCTAAATGTATAACGGCTAGTGATCTGGTTTGGATTTTATATCAACATTGATTTGATTGACTCTATCTAATTGATTGACAATTAGATCTTGAAGACAAGAACTTTCCATATGAAGAAACTCTACTTATGAAAACTAAGATTTTGTTTGTATGGGCGATCAGAATCAATTTGGAATTCTACTTCTATCACTCGACGGCTAACAAATCTTCTAAATACAAATATGTCAAATGGGTAGATTGGAAGACGATCCTCTAAGATACTTGTCCAATGGCTAGTTTGGAAGTAAGGGAGTATTTAAAGAGATCAAGGATCGATGAGCAAGAGACAGAGCATAAAATTTATAATTCTAAAGTCTGAGCGAACTTCAATCATACACTTGTCTCTTGTGAGCTTAAACGTTTGTGATCGTGAGAGAAATACCAAAAGAGTGACTTAGTGAGATAGCGTGATCTATCACTAAGTTGTAATCTCTTATTAATTGCATAGTGGAATCCAACAAAAGACTATTAGCATGGGAGAGTAAACGTAGGTTTGATCTAAGCGAACCACTATAAATTCTGTGTTCTTATTCTTTTCCCTAAACTCCTTTATTTTATTCATAGTTCTATTTAACTGTTAAAGTCTAAACTTGCTCAAAGTCTATTGTTTTTCAGACTCAGTTTTAAAAGTGAAATATTTTTACTGTTCCTTATGAAAAAAAATTGTCTTCACACCTATTCATCCCCCTCTAAGTGTTCATACTAGTACTTTCAGTAATAACACTCTCCAAAAGCCTTCCTTTCGTGTCAAATACTCGACCGTCACTTTCCAACACCCGGTCAATAGGTGTTGGAAAACTCGACACTTCACTCTCGACACTTGATCCGAAATTCCTACATGCGAGTTCAGAATTTCGACATATATCCGACATGCAAAGAAAAAATTCCAAGCCATACTAAAGCTGGATATGAAGAAAGCATATGATCAGGTTGAGTGGGACTTTACGGAGGCCTATCTTCGACAACTGGGATTTCATGGTAAATGGGTGCAATAGGTGATGCAATGAATTACTACGGTCTCTCTCGGTGTCAAATTAAACAGTGAACCATTTACTGTTTCCATCCAACGGGGGCTTAGACAAGGCGATCCTATCTCTCCATACATGTTCATCCTTTTGGCTAATATCTTATATATCCTTATCCACAAGCGATCGACATGGGAAATCTAAAGGGATCCAATTTAATAGGTGGTGTCCTACCCTATCTCATCTATTTTTTTGCGGATGATGCAATATTTTTCTTAGATGGCCGACTCCTTGAATGCCAAAATTTAGCGAACATATTGCAACAATATTGTTTAACCATGGGTCAAGCTATGAATAGAAACAAATCGGACTCTTCCTTGGTAGAGCTTGCCCTATTATGTTAAAGCAAAACCTAGCTAGAGAATTGAGAGTACCGATGCTTCAAAAGACTGGCAAATATTTGGGTATATCGTACGATTAGAGGGTTTCCAAAAGAGATATGTTTGCTTGGATTTTGGGGTGGGTTAGTGCAAAACTAGCTAGGTGGAAAGAGAACCTTATATCTAATGACAGGAAAAAAAAATCTTGTTAAAAACAATGGTATAGGCCCTCCACGGTACGCCATGTCGATATTTAAGCTTCTTGTCTCTATACGTAAGTCCATTGAGCAGAAAATAGCCAAGTTTTGGTAGCAAAATCATTGTACTAGGTTGGGAATACATTGGAAAAATTAGGACCTACTTAAAGAGCGAAAGGATAATGGGAGGCTTGGATTTCGAGATTTACTTCCATTCAACAAAGCACTTTTGGGTAAACAAAGCGTGGCGCATATTCCAAAACCCATCATCATTGTGGAGTCGAGTTTCCAAAGGACTATATTTTCACAATACCAACTTTTGGCATGCAGCTAAAGGACCTAGACCATCCTGGGGCTAGCAAAGTCTACTCTTAGGCTGAGATTCCATTTTACCTCAACCGTTGGTCCGTTGGTAATGGGCAGAGGATAAGAATCCACAAGGACAAATGACTACCCAAAGGGATCATTAGCGGACTGCACCAAAGGAGAGCCCGAGATGGTTGTGGCATCCCGGAAATTCAAAGCCCGAGCCTTAAAGGTGTGTTAAATGTCTTTAATTAGGTGATAGAATTTTATGGCTTATGCTTTAGCCAATTTGTCTTTTAATTTGATGAATTTTGCTTGTGTTGTGGAAATTTAAATTTTAAATGCTTGGCCATATGATTTAAATTTCAATAATTAAAATATCCCAAGACTTTGGCCAAGATGAAATTTGAATTTAGAAATATTTATAAAAAGGAATTCAAAAAAAAAGAGAGAAAATAGTGTTATTTTCGAAATGGGCCTTGGACCCATTAGCCTAGAGCTTAGTGAGCCAAGCTAGTCGGCCATTGGGCCCAAGAGGGAGTTCGACCAGCCCAGAAGGAGTGGCCGGTTGGGCTAAGCCCAAGCCCCTTGAAATTCAAATTTAAAAACAAAATTACAAGTGGCAAGACAAGTCCTCATGCATTGGCCATGGTTGAGGTGAGTTAATCATTACAAATGATGGGATATAAAAGGGGATTAGGAGAGAGAGTGGCCGGTTCCTCTAGCTCATTTTGGCCGAGAAAGGTGAGAGAGAGAGAGAGTGTGTTCGAGAAAGGGGAGAGACCGAGAGAGAGGAGGTGGAGCCGAGGTTGCCGCCGCCGTGTCTCGCCGTCGCCGCCTTGTCGACCGTCTACGCCGCCTTGTGCTTGCTGTTCGTTCATTTTCGAGGCAAGTGGGGTCCTTAACTTCTCTTGCATGTTGTTTTGATGGTTGCATGTTCGGTTTTAGGGGTGATTTGGGCGAAATACCGAAGTAAGGGTTGAATGTGTTCATGTTATGTGGCTGTTTCCGTTCAGTTGGTGGTAGACAGTATCTTATTCGAGCTTGCATGTGTATTTAGAGTGTGATTTTGGCTTCGGTGTCTTCATTAAAGTTGAAGCTAACATCTTGGTATGACATACTCGAATTTCATGGAAAACTATGGTGATATGAGGGTCAAAAGTTCTATTTTACGGAGGCTTTAGATCTGCAAATTTCTACTGACCTTTTGTTGATTTCTTGGTTGCATGTTGATTTCTGTTAACGATCTCACTTTGTTGTCTTCATGAATGTTGTAGATAACATCATAAACTATAACATACTAAAATTTGAGGAGAAAAAAATGAGTATAGCCTAGTTAACCAGCTAGATCTTTGAGACGGATGGTTCTGTTGAAGTGAACCGAGACACCCGAGACTTCAAGGACTTAAAAGAGGATCATACTTTGGTTATTTAACCTAGATCTCTTCATGAAACTTGTAAAGGACACATTGATATATAACATACTCGAATTTCAGGAGAAACGAAAGAGATTTTATGGGTCAAACCTAATTTTTTTCGGTGATGTACGTTCTGGACGAAAGCGGTAGAGGTTCAGAAGCTTAGGTGGGTTATATAAATTAATCTATAAAGAATTTGGCTTAGAGTTCTTCATAAAAAAATGCACGAAAATGTATTTGGCTATCATCCTGTAAAATTTGGGAAATTTCGGAGGTCAGATGAGTATTTTAATTGAATTAATTCGAAAACTGTGCAATCTGGCCATGATCCGAATGTTGTGTGTATTTTGTGGAAATTTGGGAAATTATGTAAAATGCAAATTAGCCATGGTTTTATGTGAAATTTGATTCTAATTGTTTGTATAATGATTGATTGAAGATTATGATTTTGGAAAATCATAAATATTAAATATAATATTTATTTATGAAAATAAATAAATATAATATTATAATAATAAAATAATAATAAAATAAAAGGTGGATTATTTTATTGGCCATGAGTCCTATGGAATTATGATGCATTGCTATATGACATTGATGCATGTATGATCATGAATTATGATGTATTGTTATATGGCATTGATGTATGAATCATGAATTGTGATGCATGTATGTAAATCATATGCCATGAAATAACAAGATGAAAAGGATGATAAAAAGTGGAAAATGGTATGAGTAAGAGGTTGTGACGGAGGATGATATCTGGTGGCCGAGTGGCATAATTCCGAGATTCACAGGAGTTTGGGATGCCAGAATGTGGGGGGCGGAAGCCTGTCGAGGTTTACGCCGAAGGGAGTGACTCGCGATGCGGGATTAGGGTGCGAGATCCCGGTTAGAAGGGTAAAGGCCGGAAGCCACTGTCGGAGGTTTACGCCGAAGGGAATGCCTCATGATGCTAGTTGAGATGCGAGATGCCCGGAATGTGGGGCGGAAGCTTGATGGCCATGAGATGTTTGGGATGCGGGATCACGTCAGGAGGGTTTCTGCCGAAGGGATGGTGATGATGGTGAATTTGATGATTTGAGAAAAGATAATGTAGGGATCAATTGATAAATAAAAGTGGAAATTGATCCTATGATGTGATATGCATGGTGATGCATGGCTAATGATGATATGATGTGATATGCATGGTGATGCATGGTTAATGATGATATGATGTGATATGCATGGTGATGCATGGCTAATGATGATGTGATATGCATGGTGATGCATGGTTAATGATGATGTGATGATAATGATATATGAGATGCCATGATGATGACATATATGCTATGATGATGCATGAATAAACTTGACATCAAAATGGTAAGCAATGCATTGTATGATGGTATGCGTGGTGCGGCATTTGAGTTGTTATTGGATTTCCTGTCTGCTGAGTGGCTGTACTCACCCCTTTTGGGGATAACATTCCAGATTAGCACTATGCCACTACTGCTGTTTCGCGTGGGGGTATTTTACGGTCTACCGTCTGATGTTGGTGAGTGTACGGAGATAGGTGTCCCTCAGTGCTCCGGATTGACGTTTATCAAGTGCGATGTAGTTATGTATGATATCGGCCTGAGTGAGGGCCCATCATACAAGAGTTCATTTCTATTCCGTACGTCGAGATGGTGCTATGCGAGGATGCTGCCGCCGCCACCACTGACGCACCGGGTTAGGTGTGAGACTGCGTGCGAGGTAGGAGCTAGATCACTTTTTGATGTAGATAGTTGATCGGTGATGGGAGGGTTTTGTGTTCATGTGATGATAGGGGTCGGAGTTCCTTTTTGAGATTTTAGGTGGGACATGGCGAGTCTTAACCTTTCTGGTTTTTGTACCGAACGAAGGAAACCCATCTCGTATATGTATGTATGTAAGCAAGCGTCAACGTTATTTATAAAATCGATGTATGGGCGGGTGTGTATTTGTATCATGGGTTAGAAGGGAGATAGATGTGTGATGTGAATTTTGCTTTTCGCTATGAGTCGCGCATGGGACCGCTTAAAAAAAAAAAATGCAGTGTCTGGCAAGGCTTAATTTAGCCAAGAGATAGAGATGGTAAAGGATGTAACACCGTATTTGGTGACGACCTGCGAAGGAGTTCGGGGGTGTCACAATGGTGGCTAGCTTTATCAATGCCTGACCTACTTGGAACGTTCCTCACTGCGCAGCCAACTTCAGCCGAGACTATCAAGGATATTGTCGCCATACAGCTAAGCTATGCTTCCACTACGAGATCAGCATATGGCCGGAGTATGCCAACGGGACTATATACGGTGAAAAGTGGCTATACTTCCCATAGATAGACAACTCATAGCAATGCTAGCACTAGTGCATCCACATTCACCAACGCCACCCTTGTTATGGCGACGGGTTTGGAAAGCAAGACCACCCCCAAACTTTGAATCGTCCTATGGTCGCTTTGCCACAACGCGCTCTCTACAAGGGACAACCTATTCCGATGACACATTATCCCCAACCCGGTATGTCGGCTACGCCCATCCCAATCACGAAACTACGGAACATCGAACATCTATTTCTACTCTACCCATGAACACAAGGTATTTGGTCCCACCTTAAGGTCAAGATAGACATATCAGCTTACAACACCATCGAATGGATGCTTGGCTAGCGGATCTATTTGCGACGAGCCAACTTACGACCGGAGATCATCGCATCCTTCTTTAGCGGATCTGGAAAGCACGAAACCACTTCATCTTCCAACACCAATGCCTGGCCCGAACAAATTGTGGATTTGGCGATCACAAATGTAGTGATTACCTATCAAACAATGGAGCCGGCGTGAGACCACGGGGCACCCTTTGCTGAACCCCCATTGGCTTTGGATCCCCAGGCTTGGCACACTCAAAATCAACATTGATGGGGCTTTTCCTACGACAAGTCACATAGGAGCCATCACGTGTGTTTGTAGAGATCCAGCAGGGATTACTGCTCTATGGTTTCTCCAATAGCATACCAACATCCTCCTTACTACAAATAGAGATTCAAGCCATAAATCTCACTCTCCAATTTTGCTGCATAAAGGAATGGCAAGCGCTCACCTGCGGGTTGAAATCGACTGCCTTGTGATGGTAGAAATGGTGAATGTCACGCCCCGATCCTCCGTAGCATGCACATCCCTTTGCGGTCAATAGAAATGTCGACTTCCCAGGACCGTCGCCAACCCATTCTTTTTATTACACATGCGAAAGTGAAACAAATCCCCATACAAAATTTAACTTGGGATAAAAAAAGGAGGCAATCAATTACAACAAAAAAAGCTTTCTTATAAACACATAGATTTATATACAACACTAGATTGTCTACAAAATAGATAGGGTCAACAAAAGGAAATTGTCCTAAGACATTAGTCGAACACGTTCATGCCGATTCCCGGTCTCCGCCCTCTAAATGTCCATGGCGAGTCTGCGACCACCATCTAAGGACCTAAAAATGTGAGCCCGTGATGGGGTGAGGAGACGATATCTCGTAGTCTCTACCCTCACAAGACTCGATTAGGAAGAAAATACGTACCGAGGGCACTCACAACACACAAATAGGATATATGACTTACCTCGCCTTAGTCCCTTCCTGCACATTAGTACATTTTAATAATCAATCCATCCATTCACTATAAACCACGGTCCAAAAGAACCACGACCAATCTTTAGGTGGTAATCACGGCCCAATAAGCGCAACCACACACAATAGGTGGTAGATCACGTATAAAAGGCCACGGCCATACATTAGGTGATAAATCGCGACCCTAGTAGACGACCGAAAATTCCAAAATTCAGTGGTATACCGGCCTAACGGGGCACAGCCGTGTGACACCCCCGAAATGGCCCCGTCCAGTTAGAGTCACCACAATTCGCTTACCTTTTACTTGACGGCAAAGCATCATTAGATACCATAGAATTGTGATGGGTCCCTAAGTCTTGGGGGTATATATTATTTAATCGATTCCAACGCAATTCATATAACGAAAGCATATTCGATATCTCCCCAACCCATACTCCAAACTAAATAATGCAATGCACACCAACTACACTTTTATATATATAAGTTAGAGCCGAACCCACTTTATTTACATAACTTGATGGACATCATGAGGACATCATGAGTTGAGTATATAAAAAAGCCAAGGCTTTACTAAGCTCGCTATAACCAAAAGTACTCGACCCCACGGTAAGGTCATGTACATTGAGTCCATCATTCGGTGTCGGCCATTCAAAAAGAAGCTTCATCCTCCCTCAATCACGCTCAATCACACCCAACCTGGTTTGTCGGTAGGCAGCAACAGCAACATCCCGGCATAACCCCATCACTACGAACATGCACGGACAAGAACTCTGAATGATAGGCCGGCGAGTGATCCAATGTCATACAAAACCAAAACCTGCACATGAACAAAAACTAACCCCCATATCTCGGGGTGATGATGCTCCATATACTCAACCTCGACGTCAGTTGGTGCATTGTCATGCCCCGATCCTCGAAAACGCGCCCATCTATGTATTGGTCGATTTTATAGTGCGATATCCCAGGACTAAGTATCGCCCCGACCCTTTCTCTTTAATTACGCAAGCGGGACGTTATAAATCCCCAAACAATAAAACAATGGGATAGGAAAGCATGCCATATTTTTCATATTGAAATTCACAACTACACTTTCATTAACAGCACAACTCATAGTATATTTACAATACTATTCACAACATATTTGTCTCACCCTATCTACACTAAGACAGGGTTTACAAAAGGGATGGGATCTCAGTCCACATCCGGGTTATACTCAAGATCCCTCTTTGGATCATCTTCTTCTTCAAAAGTCTTTTTTTCCTTCGAGTTCCTCCTCCCCCTCAGCTTCTCTCAGGGTCTGAAATGGTTATTCTCAATAATCAATGAGACCGCGTCTCGTAGTCCCTGCCCTGTCTTTACAGTTAGTTGCTTGAAGTGATACGCAGCCCAGGGTGCTACTACAAGCACATCCCCACCCAGTCGAGAGGACTTTACGCCAGCCTCATTTTCAGCCTTCTGAGATTTCTTTGAGAAGGAAGAATCCTATAAAGTTCTCAAAATTAAGATTTCTTCAAGTGGATTGTGGAGACTTGGATGAGAACAACGTTCAGCATTTTCCTTTCGCAATCTGGTTTCGGAGGAATCCGATCAAGCTTCCAAAATTGAGATGGCTCTCATGGCATAAATTTCCTATCCTTTCAATTTCACTTTCTATGTCGGGAAGACTAGTGATTCATGATCTATCGGGCGGTGAAATTCTTGATGAGTGGGAGTAATGGAACCACCTCCAAGGTGCGGTATCATTTCAACATGAATTGGCTATATTGACTTTGCTTTGCCGGTATCTAAAAATGGTTCAGAAATTAAACTCTTCTCTTCATTACGGATGGCAAAAAATTTGAAGGTTCTAAATTTGATTGGATGCAGAAACTTGCGTAAAACTCCGAACCTTTATGCTCATGGAAATTTAGAGCGGTGATTCTTGAAGAGGGTGCACAAAACTAGTTCAACTCGATAGGTCTATTGGTAGGTTAAAGCATTTAGTATCATTAAACTTGCGAGGTTGTGGGAAACTTAAGACATTGCCGGAGCGAGATGGGGAAGCTGGAAACCTTGACGGAGAACTTCAAGTCGATGGGGCCCTCTATGCCAAATTCCGAAGGGAAAGGAATGGAGAAATTAAAATTCTCGTGTAGTGTCATGTAGATCACACTTAACTTCCATATGGAAATTTTTCGATCTCTCATTGAGTTAGTTCTTTCTTCTTCAAACATATGAGAGTTACCAAACTCAATAGAGATGATGAAGAATTTGAGTGTCTTGAGATCTCTAACTCCTCCTTAGAAAAACTACCTAGTAGTACTGGAAGGATGTTGGAGAAGCTCGAAGAGATTGATACTGAGCAAGTGTCGATATTTGAGTGGGGGAAATTCCTAGCGAGATCGGAAGACTATCATTTCTGAGAATCTTGAGGTTATCGGACACAAGAATTTCAATATACCCTAAGCTTCACGAAAGTATGACCGAGCTATACCTAACCAACAATCTAGAGATGACATGCCCAAATCTCTCAAACCCTATTAAATTTGAGAGTTTTGACGTTGGAATTAAAGTACCAAAGCCCTTCATAGCCAGCTCCATGCCTCAATTGGATCGGAGGGTTAAGCTAGAGTCCTTGTGGTTGGATGGATTGGTGCGTTTGGAGCGCTGGAAAAAACCTTGAGAAAATGCAAACACCTTTGAGTTAAATGGGTTTTCCAAAATGCAAATGGTGTATAAGTAAATTGTACTTTGAAAGTTCATTTTGAAGTAGCTTTGGAAAAAATAGTGTTTGGAAAGACTACATTTACAAAAGGACTTGGTGATTAAAAAAAAATAAAGAATATCAACAAAAATAAAAAGAGTTCATCGGTGAGGGACGGAGACGCCGGCGAGACCCGAGAACGGCCGTGAGGGCCGCAAGGTGGCGACCTCGGCGAGGGTCGTGGGGTGGGGACGACCTAAGTCATTACTTCACTTGAAGGATTTAACGCGACCTTGCAATGATTGACGCAACCCCAGATCTGGTCGCCCAGGAGGTCACGCGGCCTCGTGGCAACCAAATGCAGGTCGCATCAATCGGTCGGGCAGCCTCGCGGCACCATGTCGGTCGCTAGAGGTTGCGAGATCTCACGGGCGACCCGATTTGGGTCACAGTCGCGTGACCTGCGTTGCGCCTAAGGTCGCGCGACCTCGGCAAACCCAGATCTAGTCGGCTAAAGGTCGCGCGACCCAGGCTGGAGTCACGGCGATGTGACTCGTGGGCGATCGCCGGGACTCGACGGTCGCCACGACTCATCGGGGTCGCGCGGCGGCTGGTGATGGTCGCGTGACCTTGCCGACCTCAGCCGAATCATCGCCGGCCTCTCGAGGCTCGTCGCACCCTTTGGAGAAGAAGATGAACGGTACACATGTGAACGGTGATGAGGCATTTCGAAAATCTTTGGCCCAAGGCAACCTAGGACCGCCTTGGGCTTTTAGCTTTGCAATGCCAGCATCTCCCCAATGCGCCTTGCAAAGTTGTTCCCAAACACCTCCTATGATAGTTTGGTCACCCTACCTTCAGATTTTAATCTCCTTTGAAGCTCAAGAAGCTTGGACTAGTTGTAAATAACCTAGAATGCCTACCTAAGCTTCCTCGAGGAATTTGTCATACTTCCTTTTTGATGGGGCGGGTTAATGGAAAAGTCGATGTATCTTTCATACTTGGAGAAGTTATTAGAATTGAAAGTCTATCATTGTGAACAGTTAATAGAGATTCAAGGCCTCGAATCTTTGAAAAACTGCAAGTGCTTGAACTTAGTCAACTTCCATCGCTAGTGAAGTTGCCCGACTTGACCGGCTTGAAGAAGCTCTTGAGATTTTGCATAGAAAATTGTCCTAAACTGGTTGAGGTTAGAGGTCAGCTAGAATCTTTGGAGACTCTCGGTTTAGTGCTGTGGATCACTCGCATAGTTGGCTGATCCATTAAACTTCAAGCATATAAAGAATTATATATAAATGGTTGTTGGAAGCTAGAAGAGATTCAAGGCTTGGAAGCTTTGAAGAACTTGAGGTTCTTACGTGTAATAAATCTTCCATTGCTAGACAAGTTGCATGACCTAACCAATGCCAAGGAGCTCAAGGATCTTGGTTTAAGGCGTTATCTGTCTGGTTGAGATTCGAGTAGGCCAGAATCGGTGTTGTGGCTTAGTATTGATACCTGCAGGTCTCTGCAACAAATTTCTGACCCTTCAAGCTTCAAGAAGCTACGACGCTTGGAAATAAAAGTTGTGAGAGATTGGAGAAGATTCTGGAATTGGACGAGTATCGAGATTTGAAAAAAGTCAAGCCCATAATCAAGGTTTAGGAGAGAGTGAGATCACGGAGAGTAGATTCCGTATCAGATTGGTAAGGAATATTATCTCGAAATGACGGCTAAAGGTGGGACCCATTCTTCATAAATTTCAACTTTCTCTCTCTTTTTTCGTTTCCTTTTGTTTCTCCCGTTGCCCCCTCCCTGTCGAGAAAATATTGGGTTTGTCTCTCTCTGTCTCTCTCCTCACATTCTTTCCTTCTCCTTCCTTGGTCATCCTCCCTCACAGCGACGACCCGAGCGAGGTGCTCGCCCAGAACCAGAAGTGACGGCCTCCGCCCGTCAAGGAACGCGATGGTGAGCCCGAGCGGAAGAACGAGATGCGATTCGACCAGGCGGAGATCTCCCTGCAGGGACTGCGAACCCGTCTTCCTGCCCGCCAAGCTGTTCCGCAAGAGTTTAATAGGTTGTCTAGAAAAGAAGTCTTGCCTTTTCCTTCTCTGCATCTTTGTTGCTTTTCTGGCAACTTTCTGTTTGCATTTTCATGAATTGGGTCCGCCTGCGAATCTTTGATGCAATCTGTGATAGAATTGGAAAAGATTTGGGACGGATTGAGTTGTTTTTATTATTTTCAGGCATGACTTGTCATACATACGAAATGAAAACAGCCTTTCGATGAACTCACTCGGGATCTGACTCAGTTGATTTTCTTCCATCTGCATCGAATCTTTAGTAGCTTTGATCTAAACCACAAGTCGCATTCTATTGAAACACATTTCTACTCCTGTGCGTCAGTTCGGTTCTGCACCAGTGAGGGATTGATTTTCGCTCCTTAGGAGCTAGTTCAAAACATACATGGGGAATCAGTTGTTCTTCTGAGCTTGTCAAGGTCTAGCTAAAACTGAAATATTTTCCTGGAAGGCATGAAACCTTGCTATAATCGATTGGTTCTGCAATTTCTTTCTTCTTTTTTCGGTCTGTCGTGGTCCTGCTTACTTCTAAAACTCTTAGCACGTGCAATTAGTAATTAATCTTGTCAGGGAGAAATTCATCGAGGATTCAAGATGACTTGCTTCAGTATTAATTGCAGTGATTAATATTCGATGTGTTGCATTCAGTGTCATGAATTCAATTAAACATCAACAACCATATTCACAGAATTGTTGCAGATTTCCCCTAAAAATTTCCACCTTGAGGAATGAAGAAGTAGGGGCAAAACATCTTGTCTAGCATGAACATAACCTTCCCTCGTTAATGATCATGTGCAACGGTCCTAAGGTCCTTTAGTTTTGATAACTTACCATGTGCAATGGCCACAAGGGTCCTTTAGTTTTGATAACTTAGAACAGATTTCTACGGAGGCTTCTGAATGATTAATAACTGTGTTTCAAGTTTCAACAATTGAAATTATCAGTTGGGATTTAAGTTCTTGTTGCAGCAGTATAGAACGTATGAATCTTCAGGGCAAAATTCTACGGTGCCGTGGGCTTGGAATTAATCTGTGCTTGTAATTTTCTCCCAATGTTCACATTTCCAGATCTCTCGTTCCAAATAAATCCAAGAAGCTTGCGTTTATATGTGTCGAGGTATTCTTACGACAGTTACGGTTTTTAAGGAAGCTCCATGATCCTTGGTGGATTGACAGGTTACGCCATCTGGAGTCCTTGGAGTTGCAACTCAGGAAACTTGTTCTCAATGTTTAAAGAAACTCAGGTTCTTGCCTAGGCTTCCCAGGAGTTTTGTCCGTATTACATATCCTACTTCGCTAGGAAATAAGAACATCAATAGACCTTTCTAAAGCCTGAGACGACTCTCAAATGTGACGGTTTTTGGTCCCATAAAACCGAAAGAGTTGCAAAGCCTTGAAAAATTGGATGTGAATTCAGATGGGCTTCTTTTTGATCATGAAGCTCTCCCTCGCAAGGCTCACATGAACGCACACTTTAGAAGGTTAATTGATTTTTCTTACCAAAACAGGACGATGTCCAAATTACTCATTTGACAAAAAAAAAAAAAAAAAAGCAAAGCAAGCAAAGCAAAATGAAACAAAAGAGACAGACCTTACTTGAACAAGATGTGTCTTAATCGAAAATCCAACCGCACGTTTTATCGAGAAAAGAATAATACCCAGAGATTTTTATCTACTTTGACTTGTCTCATTCTAACCCAAACCGTTTTGTCCTTTAGCTTATGGGTAGACACTTCACCTATTTGGTAATTCCACTCCAAAGTTGAGTGTGATTAGAATAGAATATTATTAATATGGGTTACCTTCTTAGAAAGTGTCTATTGATATGCCCATAAACAAAATCGTGAGACTCAAAATGAGATGGGTAAAAGCAGATAATATTTCAAGTGAATTAATCCAAAAATGTCACAATAATCTATTTAAAAAGTGTTTGCCCATACGCTTGAAAGGACAAAACCATGAGACTCGAAATGGAACGGACCAAAGTGAATAGTACTTCGAATTAATACAAGAACGACACAATAACTATCTATTTCCGGCCTATTCATGATGAGACACTTAGTCCTTAGTTGGCTAAGTAAATCAAGATTAGTTACTTCATAGAAGTTGCTATTCTCTTAAAATCAAGGTTAGCTATTCCTCGTGGGAGGGGGCCATTGAAAAGTTATCCCATGTAATCCGGCATAGATCCAATTTTCATTCTCTAGAATTGCTTTTTGCATTTTTTAATGATGAATAACAATTAAAATAATCAAAATTACTAGACAGAATTTATGTTTGATTTGTAAATAACTCGGTTATAAAATTGACCTGTCCCATATTAAACTTATAATTATAGTTGATAAAGCAATAAGTTGTATATATTATAAATATGACTAATCTTGATTTAGTGACTTACAACAAGATATTAAATCTATGACACATTTTAATTTGTAGCTTAGATTTACTCATAACCAACAATATAATTCATGGTTATGAGTCTAATTAATATATTGTCACGCCGAATTTACCATCATTTGCCACTGCAACTTTGCCTTCCCTCTTCAAATGAGCGCTCTCAACCATATAACGGTCAACAGAAACTCCCCAGTCGCATTCACTTTGCATCTATGCGAATCTTCTCCGACAGAGTTCGCTTCGTACGATGGTATAATGGAATGGCGAGGCATGCGCGGGTCAAGGCTCTGGCGGGCGACCTCTCCTTCGCCACCTCGACCCCGTTCGCCAAGCTCCTGGACGGCTGCGGCCTGTCCAAGTCAGCGTGCGACACGCCGCGTCCACCCTAGGATCATCATGACCCCGTTCTCCGCCAAGGTTTATCCAGAACCGGCTCATCGACGTCTACGCAAGATGCGGGTGCCTTGACGACGCCCGCAGGGTGTTCGATAGAATGCCCGAGAAGAATACCTTCACATGGAACGCGATCTTAGGTGGGTTGATTAGATCAGGGTCTGTTAATGAAGCGGAAAAGATATTCAGGTCAACGCCAGAACCTGACCAGTGCTCGTGGAATTCGATGCTCTCAGGTTATGCGCAGCATGAAAGATTCGAAGAAGCCCTGCAATGTTTTGGTAAGATGCATAGGGAGAATTATGTGCTTAATGTATACTCATTTGGTAGTGCGCTTAGCGCATGTACCCGGAGTTGCTGATATGCATCTGGGCCAACAGATTCAGGCTTTGATATCGAAGTCCGAGTGCTCTTTTGATGTTCATATGGGCTCTGCTCTTATCGACATGTACTCCAAGCGTGGGAACGTGGCTTGTGCACAGAGGGCTTTTGATGAAATGAGTTCTCGAAACGTGGTTTCTTGGAACAGCTTGATTACATGTTATGAACAAAATGGTCCAGCCAGTGAAGCTCTTGAGGTTTTTGTGAGCATGATGGATTGTGGGTTCGAAATAGATGAGGTTACTTTAGCCAGTGTGGTCAGCGCCTGCGCTTTAGCTTGTCAGCACTTAAGGAAGGGATGCAAATTCATGCCCGTGTTGTAAAATGTGACGAGTTTAGGAATGATGTTGTTTTAGGAAATGCATTGGTTGATATGTATTCTAAAGTGCTCCAGAATTAGTGAGGCCAGAGCAGTTTTGATAGAATGCCTACCAAGAACATAGTGTCAGCCACCTCCATGGTGAGCGGATATGCAAAAACAGCCAGTCTCAAAATTGCAAGAGTAATGTTCACGAGGATGATGGAGAAAAATGTAGTGTCTATCCTTATGTTTATGAAGTCTTAGATTTGAAAAATGAAAAAAATGACATAAATAATTCATAAACTTTTGTCTAATGTTCAACGTTGTTTCTAAAATTTTTAATTTATTCAATGTGATCCTTGAATTTTGGCAAAATGTGTTATGTCATTTTTAAACTTAAAATTTATTTAAAATGGTTCAATGAATTTTTAATAAATATCCTATTAGTCCCTTAAATTTTATGGAAATGATGCATGTAGTTGATAAACTAAATCGAACATCTACTAGTAATTTAAATACACGCATTCAACAGATAAAAAATTTAAGGAAAATATTATACATTGGGCCAAAATTCAAAGAATATTTGTTTTATTATCTCAAAATGGGATAAATGCTTCATAAATTTTTAAAGTTGTTGCAAAAAGTGTAACTATGCTCTTAAAACTTATAAAATTAATGCAATCGAGTTCCCTATTAATTTCATCCAATTCAGTTATTGGAAAAAACTTATAACTTTTTTTTTTTATCTGAAGATAGAGGAATTAATTTGGTTGCCATGTGGACAATTTTAAGAAAAATTAGAAAAGGAAAAAAATTGATTCAAGATTTCCGAAAATAAAACGTGAAAAAGCAAAATTTTGGAAAGAAGAGGAAGAGTCAAACGGCGGAGAACCAACAAGGACAATGGTAGACTGGCGTTCCTTGCCGGACATAGGCGAAGTCAGCTTGGCCCTTACTACCACCTTCGCATGCTGAGAAAGAACGAAGCGAGTGAGTATGCGCGCATGTGTGCAACGACCGTACCAGGCAGGTGGCAGCCCCTCACCACTTGCCGGTGAGGCCGGCTGCGACTTTGGCACTAGCTGCCCCTTGTCCGTTCGACAGTGGTGGCCAGTGACCTTACTCAGATTTGCAAAGTTCACCGGCAAAGGTGGCATTGCTCGACTGCGAGGTGGTGGACGCGAAGAAGTTCTGAGACTTGGAGAGATGCGTATTCATGTTACCACGTTGAAGAATTTTGATTATGGGAGGATGAATTCGTGCAAAAACGAATGCAATCTCCACTCTCCAGAACACTGTTCGAAGTTTTTTTTTTAAATGAATGATGTTCAAGGGTGGTTGATGAAGACGAATGCACCTCTCTAGAATGAATTTTTGTCTGATTTTTCTATCCTTTTTTTTTTAGATCTTTATTTCTCTAAAATTTCCACAACAATTTTTTATATCTTAATTATAAAATAGAACATTTGGCATTAGCAACCACATTGGCGCCTCTCTTAAAATAAACACAAATGAAAAAGGCCACGCCAATTTTCATAAAAACCAATTTCAGAATAAAATGCAATAAAAAATAAAAATATTTAACATGAATTTTACAATATGATTGCATTTCTTTTAGATTTAAATATCTATAGTACAATATCATGATAGAAATTTAAATTAATTTACCAGTCATTGTTGAAAAATAATGGAAAAAATTCTTTCGTTGATTAATAAGCATCGATGCATATAACATATTACTCATTTTAAATTTTTAATCATAAATAATCTATAAATATAAGTTAAGTTGACTTACATGAAAATTAAGTTTCTCTTAAAATTTTCCTTGGTAAAAAAAATATAAAAAAGTTTCTAGATGCCTTACCTAAGGTCGAGTGACTACTCAACCTGCTAAATGTTGACCAAACACATTACTATGGTTGCACATATTAATGTCCCTTGTCTTGGAAGTTCCATTCGAACCATCTATAGTTGGTAAGCTTTTGCTAGTATTGCAAATATTTTTGGAGCTTTATGCCTTTATGGCCGAATGCAACTTTTGACAAATATAAAGCCACGTATGTTATAACTTTCTTATAGCATTTACTCGACTGCCATAACTATTCTTTTTTTTTTTCCGATTATTTAAGTGTTGTAACCTTTAAAAAAATATTTACTTGAGTGTCATATCTTTACTTAAGTGTTACGATTTTAAAATTGTTCATCACAAATATTATATCATGTCGAATTTTCCACACTTAGGTGAATGACTTTAAGAAATTATGACATAGTGATTGAAAAAAAAAGATTATGGCATTTAAGTGAATATTGAATGAAAGTTACATCATTCAAGTGATCCAAAAAAGGTTATCGTACTTAAGTAAGTATTGTATAGAAGTTATGACATTCATGGTGTTATTTTTCCTCATTTTTTTGGTCTTATGAACTGATTGTGTATAACAACTCTGACATACTTAGAATAAAATTTGAATGGGCCTGGGCTTCGCCTTCATCGTTATTAAAATAATATCAATTAATATAAATTATATGATTTCTAAACTAATAACATGCAATGAAAATATCTTGTAGTTGTACTCTCGCCCTTCGTGCCATTTTTAGCCTTTATATATGTAAAATTTTGGACTTCGATTCCCCCAAAAGTGATAAAGCAACGCGTATTCACTTTTTTTGGTCGGCAGAGTTTCCTGCAACTAGCAAGCGCAACGCGAATTCACCTTTTTTCGGTCGGCTGGAAGTTTGCCCGCAACTAGCAAGCCCTCGCTTTCCTGGAAGGGCACGGCGAGAGGGTGAAATTCACCGTCTCATAGAAGTCTTTTGTCTCTCTTCCGCCGATCTCGAAAGCCAAGAACGATTATTCTTGGGATCTTTATCTGATTTTCAGCATTTGATCCGGACTGTTCATCTTCACCCCCTCCATCTCCGGGTAATTTCCTCTCGTTTATTGCCTTCTTTTAAATAGAATTGGGTCTGTTCCGTAATGCAACTAGTTGCAGAATTTGATGGAAACAAGAGAGGGGACTCTCAGATCAGCATCAAATTCTTTCCTCAATTGACTCCGTGATTGATCACTGCCAGTTGCGTCTAACGCTTATAGCTTTAGCCTCTAACTCTACTCACATGCTAAAACCTGCTCATCCACTTCCATCTATGCAACTGTCAGGCCTTGGATCCTGAAAGGCAATACACCACCAAGATCGACGCCTAAACCCTTGACCGGTCGACCTCGTACCGTGAAAAATCGAAACTTTCTGATATCGGAGAGCGGGAATGGCAAAGAAGAAGACACAGCACGAAGGTGAAGCGGAGGCGAGCGGTGTCGAGCCTCGGAGTGAGCTCGTCGGCGGCGCGGCGGCCCTCGCGACGACGAGCCAAAGAAGAGGAGTAGTAAGAAGAGGGAGGAGGGGGCGGCGGCGGCGGCGACGGTGGCGGCGGTGGCGGCGTCCCTCGCGACGACGAGCCGATGAAGAGAAGCAGCAAGAAGAAGAGGAGGGAGGGCGGCGGCGGCCCTCGCGACGGCGAGCTGAAGAAGAGGAGCGGCAAGAAGAGGAGGAGGGAGGGCGGCGGCGGCGGCGACGGTTGCGAAGGAGGAGGCAAGTCCGGTTCCATCATCGACAACGCTCAGTCTTACGAGCTCGCCACCCGCGTACTCTCTCTCTCTCTCTCTCTCTCTCTCTCTCTGAGTTTTCGCGTGGATTGCTGGCGCTAAAGGCTAAATTGGTTTCCGTGGATCTGTTGTTTTCATTTGTTTGATAGGACTTTTTTCTTCTTTTAATTTCTGTGCGAACAGAGACAGTGGTATCTTTAAGAGACTTCCAGACGACAAAGTCATACGTTATTGTCCAGTGATTAGCAGTAAGAATGCTCCTAGGCAGAAATTGATACCCTTAACACTGTATTCAACAGTAGAGACAGATTGAATAGACTATAATGTAGCACTCTGTGGTGAACCAGAAGTCCCCGCTTCCGTAAAGTACAGTTCTTGTTCCTGCACTCCTGTGTGTTCAAACTTATTTTCTGGAAAAACAATTATAGCATTCATGCTTCTTTTTTCTGTTGAAATTTCATCCACATTATCGGTTAGTAATTCACCCCTCTTTTTCTGATATGCTGATACTTTCTGGCAAATCCGAACGTTAGCTTCTAATGCTTGCCTTTGACCCTGTGCCTGTATGTTTTTTTTTTTTTTTTTGGTAGAAAGGGTAATAATAATATTGAGGACGGGCAAATGTACAGAAAATCCCGGCACCAAAACTTACACTCAAGAAGAAACAACCTGAGTGGAAGGATACCGGGACGCAAAAAGACCAACCGCGGCAAAAAAACAGAGCCGCACAACCAAGAGAACAAGCACGGCAAACAGAAAGCCGGCACGAAGCTAGGGCGGCAGAAAGCCACACCAGAAACTAGCATAAAACAACCCCCAGCCAGGTAGGAAGGTCAAGGACGACAAACACCAAACGTGATGGAGCAGCGCCTGCAACCACCACGCCCAAAAATCAACTAGCCAAAAGGGGGGTCTCCAGAAGAGAAAACGATAGGGTCTATATCCCAAGAACGCTGAAGCCTCCTATTTCTAATGGAATCCTCCACACCCTTGAAGGAAAGGGCCTTATCTTTCACAGCTCTAAGTAGATGCTTCTTCATGGCCAAAACAGAAATCGGCTCTCCCCTGAATAGGATATTGTTCCTGTGCTTCCAAATGATGTGGCAAACCGCACCGAAGGAGAAACGGCCAATACACTTATAAAAATCTTTTCCCGAGAGTAAGGAAATGGCCCAGCTTAGGTTCTCCTCCCAAGATCCATTACACCAAGGAAGATTACATCTAGTCGCCCAGAAGAAGGCAAGCCTAGAAGTAATACGACTTCCGAAAAAGAGATGATCAACTGAGTCCGGCATATCATTGCAAAAAGGGCAGGAAGCAGCGTCAATTCTACCATAAGATAAAAGAAGAGCTTGGGTAGGGAGCCTACGCCTAGTAATGAGCCAGAGGTTAAATTGATATCGAGGCACAATAGCATTGTTCCAGATGAAGGCATGCCAACTGACGCGGGATTTCCTCCATCGAATAGCCTCCCATGCCGAAGCAACTGAGAACAAGCCCGACGACTCCCCTCTCCAATAAAAACGGTCATGGCATCGAGACAGGGAGGGAAGAGGTGACCCCCATGACTCAATCTCCATCCTGAGTTCATGGCCATCATTGGAAAAAAGGTTAGCCACCTAGCCAGTCTAGAGAGCCCGGAACTATAAATGAGCATGTCTGAGAAAAACAAGTTTAAAGGCCCCCAAGGGTGCCAATTGTCAAACCATAGTGACACAGATGAACCATCTCCTATCTTCCATGCAAAGCTTAGCCTGACTTCCTCCCTCATCTGCAAGATCTTTTTCCAAGCCCAAGAGCAGGAGGTTGGCTGCTTTACCACCCAGAAGTTTTTGTTCTTTAAGAACGTTGAATGAATCCATTTGCACCACATTGACTCCTTATCTAAGAATAAGTTCCAGATGTGTTTGAGCATAGCAGCCTTATTGTATTCGCGGAGTCTACGAATACCCAAACCTCCCTCAGCTTTTGGGAGGCACACTTCATCCCAAGAAACCTTGGCTCCTCCTCTCCCTAACTCGGGACCTCTCCAAAGGAATTGTCTCAAAACACACTCAATTCGATCAAGCACCGAGGCAGGCAATATAAACACACTGGCCCAATAGGCCTGTATAGCATGAAGAAATGACCTGATCAATTGGAGACGCCCAGCAAAGGAGAGAAACCGGTGAGTCCAGGATTGCACCCTCGCCGAAATGCATCTCACAAGTTCAGCACAATCGGCCTTACCCAGCCTGCTCGTGATAATCGGAACTCCCAGGTATCGAACCGGTAAAACCCCTTCTTGAAAGCCAAGCTCCAGGAGTATTTGACTTTTAAGGGAGGGCGATCCACCCGAGAGGAAAACCTCACTTTTCCTCGAATTCGGAAGCAAGCCACTCCAGGATGAGAAAGTTTGAAGGCCTTCCTTGAGGAGCGAGACAGAAGGCAAGTGGCCTTCACAAAAGAGGAATACATCATCTGCAAAAAACATGTGTGAAAGGAAAGTAGGCTTACACCTCCAAAAGAATCTAAACCCCGGTTGCCGAGAGCTTCTATCAAGAATACCCGAAAGCACCTCCATTACCAATGTGAATAAATAGGGAGACATGGGATCACCCTGCCGTAGTCCCCGTCCACTAGGAAAAAACCCATGAAGCTCCCCATTCAATGCAATTGAGAACCGAGGCGTGCGAACACAAGTCATGATGAGCTGCACCAAGCGGTTAGGAAAGCGAAACGCAAGAAGTACACTTTCAAGGAACCGCCAATCCACGGTATCATAAGCCTTCCTGAAATCCACTTTAATTGCACACTTAGAAGTATACGACTAAAGATGGAAACCGGAAAAGAGATCTTGGGCCAAAAGGATATTATCCCTAATACGCTGTCCTTTAACAAAAGCACTCTGAGGCGGGCTAATAAGGTTCTTCAACACTGCAGCAATCCTATTCGCCAGCACCTTAGTAATAAGCTTGTAAATGGTATTACAACAAGCAATAGGTCTGTAGTCATCTACGGAAGATGCATTGGGAACCTTGGGCACCAATACCAAAATGGTGTTGTTTACCTCCTTCAAAAGTCTACTAGAGGCAAAGAAGTCCCCTACGGCTGTTTGTAACCGGCCTATCTACCGAGTCCCGGTTTTCCATGAAGAATTACGTTGCCGAAACCATCGGGCCGGAGCTTTACCCCAAGCTAGAGAAAATAATGTGTCTTTAATCTCAAGGTCAGAGATAGGCCGGTTAAGGGAGGAGATCTAATCATCATTTAGTTGACACTGAATTACGCTTTGAATCTGGCTAACCTCGGGAATCTCTCCACCCACCCGAGGTGAGAGGAGGTCTGGAAGTACTCCACAAAATGTTTGGACAAGGCGTGGATCATTGATTTGGTTACTGTTGAATCCATGACAGAAAGAATCCTGTTTCTCAGCTGTCTCTTCTTGACATAATGGTGAAAGAACTTCGTATTATGGTCTCCCTCCTTAAGCCATCTGATTCTCGCTTTCTGTTTAAAGAAGGACTCATCTTGGGTGCGAAGCTCCAAGAAGGTAAGCCGATGAGCCTTCTCCAACACCGCAAGCTCATCATTGGTAGGATCTTGAAGTAGGCCATGCTGAGTCCGATTCAAAGCATTCCTCGCCTCAGAAGTCCTAATAGAAATATTCCCAAAAGAATCCCTATTTAAGAGCTTGAGACGACTTTTCAGGCTTTTCAACTTACAAACCAATCTAAACATAGGAACTCCAATAGCCGGAGCCTCCCAGACATCCTTTACAATTGTCCCAAAATCCGGGTGCTTCATCCAGAAATTAAAAAATTTGAAAGGCCTCCTTCGGAGAACCGGGTTCTTCACTTTGACCACCATAGGAGAGTGGTCCGAGATACCGGAGCAAGCGAAGCCTCCGAGAAGGAAAAGGAAAGCATCCAAGCATGGTTGACCAAAACCCTATCGATCTTCCTTGCCTTTCGAGAAGCCCACGAAGAAGTAGACCAAGTGTAACGAAAGCCCACATACCACGAGGTCCTCCAGCTTCGCTGATCCATACACGACTGAACTCATCAAAGCATGGCAACTAAAGGTTCGAGCCTCGACCTATCGGAAGGGTCCTTGATAGCATTGAAGTCACCCATTTACTACCTAAGGAACACTCACGAAAGGTAGAACTCCTACTCATAAGGTCCTCCCAAAGAGGTCTTCGAGTAGTGAAAGAGTGTTCAACATAAACAATAGTAATGCGGCAACAAGCTCCAGAATCTAAGGACATAAGATTCCCATGGATTGCCTAATCCGAAACCGACAACACATCAAAGGAAACAACAGAGGGATTCCACCCAATCTAGATCCTTCCCCGGTGCGAATACTCATAATTAGCCATCAAATCCAGCTCGGCATTAAATTTCCCGAAATAGAAGAAAACGCATCTTGAGGAACTTTCGTCTCAACTATCCCCAGCAAAGCTAACCGATTGGATAAAATGAGGTTCCGAACCTCCGCTTGTCTTAAAGGGCCAACGAGGCCTCTAATATTCTAGCAACCTATATACATATTTACAAAGAGAAGGGAAGAGGAGGTTACCTCTTTTTGGAAGAGCTACGCACAGTGGAAGAAGAGCGCACGAACCGTTAGAGGTGGGGGATCAGGAGCCAAGGCTAGCACCTTGTCCTGCATATGCTCGAGTCTCCTACTATCAGGAGGAACCTTTGGAGGGGAACATGGTGATAGAAGATCATCATCAGAGGAAAAATCCAGGTTATCCACACCTTCATGGTCCTCAACCAGGCTGGACAAACCAGGATCATTTGCCATCGAAGGCCTTCCAATGTCATTCGAAGAGCCAGGGGGTTCAACCGATTGCCTAAGGGAACTTCTGAGACCTTTAGTAGCTTTTCGGGTATATGTTGAGGCAAGAGGCAATCCCTCATCTACAGCTGCAGCCTTGAACTTCAACGAGCGCCCTTCATCACTAGAGTTGACCAGGATGGTCGAGTTTGGGTCCACTAGGGCAGGGGGCTTCTTTTTCTTGCCAACCACCAGCTTCCAAGGTTGTTCTTGAGCAGCAGCATCATCCTCAATAGAATCCGAGGGCTGGGCAAGGTCTGTAGAAACGTGGGCAGCTAGGTTTCGCCCCTTCACCACCCCCGAGGAGGGGTGGGGTTGTCTTGACACTTATGGCCAAAGACTCCGCATTTTGGGCACTCGACCGGCCTCCATTCATAAAACACCGCAATATTCCGTGTGATCCCATCCACATTAACATCAACCGATGAGACTCTTGGCTAATTTACATGGATCTCCACATAGACCCTAGCAAATGAAATCATTCTCATACTCTCCATCCGTTGGTCCACGTAGAGGTTTACCAACATAGCCGGCAATGGCACCGATAGCGGAGCCGACCACAAGTCAAAGGGAGGTTCTTAAGTCTTATCAAGCGGGACGAGAGACTTGGTTGTTCTTCTTCAATTCCATGAGTGGCTTCCACTGCTGTAAAACAAGGGGCACTCGAGCCACGGTGAGCGGTCCTTCCTCCAATAGCTTCCTACGGAATGTAGGATCTGGGATATGAAAAAAGAAAAATTCTTGGTCGTCGGCCAGCATGTCCAGAAGCTTAGTCCCCCAAGTATTCTTTAGAGCTTGCTCAACAAGCTGAAACGGAAGTCGCTTTCCTACAAAATAACCCACCAGGTATTCACTCCATTTCGGATCTGCAGCTTGCAGCACTTCTCCAGGCAAGTTTACCACCGGTCTTTCCTCCACAGAAGAAGGAGGGATGAATGTAAGGTCATATCCCTTAGCAGCCAATCGCGCCACATTGGCCCATGAACGAGCTTGAGGAGGCCTGGACGAACTAGCCGGCTTATTCATGGGCCTCTTATCAGGGGCCCGCGCACGGCTTCGGCCCCTAGACCTTCCTTCCCGAGCCAGCTTGAGTTGTTTAATGCGCACAGCATCAGTCCCAAGCGGAGCAGATCCCTCACCGGGTCGAGGGGGCAATCCAATATTCCCAGCAGACCGGGAAACTTCAGCCCGAGGTGGAGGGCTACGTCCCTTCCCACCAGAAGCATTAACGGTGGCCTCAGCCGAGGAGGAAGCCATCAAGACAAGCTACCTCACTAGCAGCCCGATAACACCCGCTACAGTGCAGCCAACGAATCCATACCAAGCCAATCGAAGGGAGAGGGGAGGTACTTACTCGAGCCCCCAGCCACCACAAGGCCCCACGAACTGCCCTCCAATCCACGAGCAAAGCAAATCTCGCAATACTGGAGAAGCAGCGAATCAAGTCTGGAATAGGGCAGCTTCGAACTCCACTTCAAGGCCAAGACAGGGCAAACTGATCGGTGGAAATATGGAGGGTAGACCATGGAAGAACCCCTCTAAAAATTGGAGCAAACGGTCAGCTGTAGCACCCGGAGCAAGCACCAAACCAGACGGGGTGAACAGGACCAGTTTCGCCCCTTTTAGAGAGGAGGATGAACAGTATATCGAGAAGAAACAAATGCCCTTTCCCTGTGCTTGTATGTTAATAAACTAAGATTTGACTTTAATTGGAGATCGGTTTATGCTCTTTAGAAACTAGACCAATGGAGAGGGTTGAAGTAGCTCCGGTGTAATTTCTTGATTTCGCCTTTCCAATTAGAGATCTTCATTAGGGGCGATTCTTCACCTGCGTCCGTTAAGGCCAAGAGAACACTAATTGAGGGTCGTGGAATGTCTGTCAAATATATTTTGGTAAAATAAAAGAGGAATGTTTCATCATCATTTCTTATCAGACAATAAGATAATTAGTTAATCTACAAGCAGAAGCAGGCATGATGTGTGGACTAATATAGGTTGATAGTGATTTATCTTCTCAAAATATTATTCTCTCAAATCAATTTCAAGTGTGAACTATAACCCATAATTCCGCAATACTTTGGAAATTTCTTCCTTTAGAATTGAGATGGGTCCACTTCTCTACTATATTATTGATAAAATATTCAGTCATATTTTGGTGTGTAGTGCAAGGCCAAGAAGGAGCTCGTGCAATTGTCATCTTGGTTTCTTTCTAAAATGACTTAAAACAGTAGAGTTTCTGAGAGAAATCATGATAATTATCACTCCACTTTCATAGTAAATGTTTTTCACATGGGATATTGTTAGGTCATTCTGAGTCCTCTTAGAATTCAGGAAATGGAGAAGCCAACGGAATCTGGTTATGAAGTATTCTTGAGTTTCAGAGGACCAGACACTCGCCGTGACATCGCTGATTACCTTTACAACAGCCTCATTCGTGCTGGAATACGGGCATATAGAGATAATGAAGAGCTTCCCATTGGGGAAGAGATTAATCCGGAGCTTTGCCAAGCAATTAAGCAGTCGGAAATCTTGATTCCTATCTTATCTAAAGGATATGCTGCCAGTCCATCGTGCCTCATGGAGTCGGCCCAGATGGTGGAGTGCAAGGAAAAGTGGGGACGAAAGATCGTGCCAATTTTCTATGACGTAACACCCGCTGAGGTTCATTACCAAACTGGAAGTTACGGTGAGGCCATTTCTTTACACAAGAATAAGCAGCGGTTCCCTAATGAGACTATTGAGAAGTGGAAGACAGCTCTCAGCAAGGTTGGAGACTTAAGAGGATGGGAACTCAAGGAGAGGTACTTGAATTTATTATTGTTCATGATTGTTTGTAGCTTATTTATTATTCTGTTCATCTTGATTTAACAGTTTGGTCCTTTTGCCTTCAATATTGTCAGAGGCAAAGGTGAGTTCACAGAAGAAGTTGTTTGGACGCTGTTAATTGAGTTGAAAAAGAACAACTTGGCAGAGCCTGATCACTTGGTTGAAATGGACGATGATGTGGACAAAATCATGGAAAAGATAGGTGAACCGATCACTAGAACAAAGATTGTTGGCATCCATGGTATGGGTGGTGTTGGAAAGACAACTCTTGCCACTATCCTCTATAATAAACTGTCGGCTGATTTTGCTAACCGTTGCTTCTTGTCTAACATTCGAGAGACAGAGATTGTGAATTTGCAAAATCAGCTCATCTCTAAAGTCCTGAGAATGGAATGGCCATCCATCAATAGTATTAATGAAGGGATTACTGAGATCAGGAAGAGGTTATCCTCTAAAAAGGTTTTACTTTTACTTGATGATGTTGACTGAAACACTCAGCTACAGGCTCTTGTGGGGACGGGTGAATGCTGGTTCGGCAGAGGAAGTAAGGTTATTATTACCACAAGAAATGAGGAAGTTCTCAAAGATGTTGATTTGAAGCACGAACTTACTGAAATGGATTTCAATCATTCTCTTCTATTGTTTAGCAAACATGCCTTTAGAAGATATCATCCTCCAGCAGAATATGTCTTCCTCTCGGAAAAAGCGGTAGAAATCTGTGGTCGTCTTCCTTTGGCTCTAGAGATTATAGGTTCACTTTTAGCTGGAAATGACAGAAAATTTTGGGTGGACACATTAGAAAAATTGAAAACCATTCCCAATACAGAGGTTAAAAGTAAGCTGAACATCAGTTTTGAGGCATTAGAACCTCGAGACAAGGAAATATTTCTCGATGTTTGTTGCTTCTTTGTTGGGTTTGATGTGAGAATTGTGACTTGCATGTGGGCCAACTGTAAGCTTTTCCCTGAATATTCTCTTGAAGTCCTCAAACGAAAGTCGTTAATGAAGATTGTAGAAGGTAACCAATTGTGGGTGCATGATCAGCTAAGAGATCTTGGGCGAGAAATCGTTAGTGAAAAAGCTAATTTTAAACCAGAGAAGCAAAGTCGGGTGTGGGATCATGAGGAAGCATTTGATGTCCTTGAAATGAAGGAGGTAAAGTATTTGCAATGTTATTCCTATTCAAAGAGACGAGTTATACGCGTTGACTTTGCTTGTTTGCTTCTATCCAACCGAGTCGTTATTTGCGTGCTTGGTGCGATCACATGCTCATCTGTAAATTATATTTTTAATTAATTTTAAATTATATAGAAGATGTACATTCCTCAAGTATATTTAACTCGAATGCCTTCGATAGGCAATTATAGGATCACTAGCTTCTTTTTAATATTTTTTTCTTGGGGTTTTGGCAGGGAAGAGAAAACGTTGAAATAATGCGTCTCAAGTATGATCATCAATTTCAAGACTTCTTTGAGAAGGAAGAATCTATAAGGTTGCCAAATTTAAGATATCTTCAAGTGGATTGTATAGACTTGGATGAGAACAACGTTCAGCATTTTCCCTCTACCAACTGGTTCCTGAGGAATCCGATTGTGCTTCCACGATTGAGATGGCTCTCATGGCATAAATTTCCTATCTTTTTCAAGTTCTCTGCACTTTCTGTTTTGAAGCTAGTGATTCTTGATCTATCAAGCAGTGAAATTACTGATGAGTGGGAGGGATGGAACCACCTCAAGGTACGGTATCATTTCAACATGAATTGGCTATATTGACTTTCCTGTCCGGTATCTCAAAATGATTCAGAATTAATCTCTTCTCCTCATTACAGATGTCAAAGAAATTGAAGGTTCAAAATTTGACCGGATGCAGAAACTTGCGTAGAACTCCTGACCTTTCTGCTCATGAAAATTTAGAGCAACTGATTCTTCAAGGGTGCACAGAACTGGTTCAAGTCGATAGGTCTATTGGTAGGTTAAAACATTTAGTATTATTAAACTTGCGAGGTTGTGGGAAACTTGAGACATTGCCAGACGAGATGGGGGAATTGGAAGCCTTGACAGAACTTATAGTCGATGGGACCTCTATTGCCAAAATTCCCGGAGGGAAAGGAGTGGAGAAATTGGAAACTCTCAGTGCAGTGTCATGTAGCTTACTAAGGGAACTTCCATTTGGAAATTTTCGATCTCTTGTTATGTTAGTTCTTTCTTCTTCAAGCATACCAGAGTTACCCAACTCAATAGAGATGATGAAGAATTTGAGAGTACTAAGGATCTCTAACTCCTCCTTAGAAAAGCTACCTAGCGCCCTCAGGATGTTGGAGAAGCTCGAAGAGATTGACGCCAGCAACTGTAGAAATTTGAGTGGGGAAATTCCAAGCGAGATCGGAAGACTATTATTTCTGAGAATCTTTAGGTTATCGGACACGAGAATTTCCAATATACCTAAGCTTCCTGAAAGTATGACCGAACTAGTCCTAACCAATAATCTACAGATGAGATACCCAGATTTTTCAAACCTATTAAATTTGAGAGGTTTGAAGTTGGAATTGAAGTATCAAAGCGCTTCCCATCACGCTCGAAGCCTCAATTGGATCGGAGGGTTTAGAAAGCTAGAGTCCTTGTGGTTGGATTGTGATAGTCTGGTCACCCTACCTTCAGATTTTAATCTCCTTTCAAAGCTCCGGAACCTTGTACTCATCGTAAATAACCTAGAATACTTACTCAAGCTATCCCAGAATTTGTTTGACTTATGTATTCATGGGCGTGGGTTAATGGAAAAGTTGATAAATCTTTCATATTTGGAGAAGTTATCGAGATTGGAAGTCCATTATTGTAGACAGGTAATGGAGATTCAAGGCCTCCAATCTTTGAAAAACCTGCAAATGGTTGACCTTCGTGATCTTCCATCGCTGGTGAAGTTGCCCAACCTGACTGACTTGAAGAAGCTTGGGGCATTTTGGATAAGGGAATGTCCTAAACTAGTTGAGGTTCATGGTCAGCTAGAGTTGGAGATTTTCCATGTATCGAACTGTAAATCTCTCGAAAAGTTGCCTGATCCATCAAGCTTTAAACATATAGAAGAATTACGTATAAGTGGTTGTTTGAAGCTAGAAGAGATTCAAGGCTCGAGAGTTTCGGAGAACTTGAGGGTCTTCCGGGTGAAGGATCTTCCGTTGCTAGAGAAGTTGCCAGACCTGACCAACGCCAAGGAGCTCAAGGAGCTTGAATTAGTGCATTGTCCTCGTCTAGTTGAGATTCGAGGTAGGCTAGAATCATTGGAGAGGCTTAAAATTTATGGTTACGGGTCCCTGCAGAAGTTTTTTGATCCTTCAAGCTTTAAGCATATAGAAGAATTATGTATAAGTGGTTGTTCGAAGCTAGAAGAGATTCAAGGCCTGGAAGTTTCGGAGAACTTGAGGGTCTTACGGGTGGAGGATCTTCCGTTGCTAGAGAAGTTGGCGGAGACGACCAACGCCAAGGAGCTCAAGGAGCTTGAATTAGTGCATTGTCCTCGTCTAGTTGAGATTCGAGGTAGGCTAGAATCATTGGAGAGGCTTAAAATTTATGGTTGCGGGTCCCTACAAAAGTTTTTTGATCCTTCAAGCTTTAAGCATATAGAAGAATTATGTATAAGTGGTTGTTCGAAGCTAGAAGAGATTCAAGGCCTGGAAGTTTCGGAGAACTTGAGGGTCTTACGGGTGGAGGATCTTCCGTTGCTAGAGAAGTTGGCAGACCTGACCAACGCCAAGGAGCTCAAGGAGCTTGAATTAGTGCATTGTCCTCGTCTAGTTGAGATTCGAGGTAGGCTAGAATCATTGGAGAGGCTTAAAATTTATGGGTGCGGGTCCCTGCAAAAGTTTTCTGATCCTTCAAGCTTTAAGCATATAGAAGAATTATGTATAAGTGGTTGTTCGAAGCTAGAAGAGATTCAAGGCCTGGAAGTTTCGGAGAACTTGAGGGTCTTCCGGGTGGAAGATCTTCCGTTGCTAGAGAAGTTGTCAGACCTGACCAACGCCAAGGAGCTCAAGGAGCTTGAATTAATGCATTGTCCTTGTTTGGTTGAGATTCGAGGTGATTTAAAATCATGGAAGGGCCTTGGAATTTATGACTGCATGTCTTTAACGAAGTGTTCTGGTCATTCAAGACTTAAGCATATAGAAGAATTATGGATAAGTGGTTGTTCGAAGCTGGAAGTTTCGGAGAACTTGAGGTTATTGGACACAAGAATTTCCAATATACCTAAGCTTCCTGAAAGTACGACCGAACTAGTCCTAACCAATAATCTACAGATGAGATACCAAGATCTCTCAAACCTATTAAATTTGAGAGGTTTGAAGTTGGAACTAAAGTATCAAAGCCCTTCCCATCCAGCTCCAAGCCTCAATTGGATCGGAGGGTTAAGAAAGCTAGAGTCCTTGCGGTTGAATTGTGATAGTCTGGTCACCCTACATTCAGATTTTAATCTCCTTTCGAAGCTCCGGAAGCTTGTACTCATCGTAGATAACCTAGAATACTTACCTAAGCTTCCCCAGAATTTGTTTGACTTCTATATTCATGATTGTCCTAAACTGGTTGAGGTTCATGGTCAGCTAGAATTGTTGGAGTTTTTCCATGTATGGGACTGTAAATCTCTCAAAAAGCTGCCTGATCCATCAAGATTTAAGCGTATAGAAGAACTATGGATAAGTGGTTGTTCGAAGCTAGGAGAGATTCAAGGCCTAGAGGTTTCAGAGAGCTTGAGGGTCTTAGTTGTATGTGATCTTCCATTGCTAGAGAAGTTGCCTAACCTAACCACGCCAAGGAGCTCAAGAGGCTTAAATTAGTGCATTGTCCTCATCTGGTTGAGATTCGAGGTAGGCTAGAATCATTGAAGAGCCTTGAAATTTATGGCTGTGGGTCTCTGCAGAAGTGTTCTGATCCTTCAAGCTTTAAGCATATAGAAGAATTATGTATAAATGGTTGTTCGAAGCTAGAAGAGATTCAACGCTTGGAAGTTTCGGAGAACTTGAGGTCTTACAGGTGGGAGGATCTTCTGTTGCTAGAGAAGTTGCCAAACCTGACCAACGACAAGGAGCTCAAGGAGCTTGAATTAGTGCATTGTCCTTGTTTGCTTGAGATTCGAGGTAGGCTAGAATCATTGGAGAGGCTTAAAATTTATGGGTGCGGGTCTCTGCAGAAGTTTTCTGATCCTTCAAGCTTTAAGCATATAGAAGAATTATGTATAAGTGGTTGTTCGAAGCTAGAAGAGATTCAAGGCCTGGAAGTTTCGGAGAACTTGAGGGTCTTACGGGTGGAGGATCTTCCGTTGCTAGAGAAGTTGCCTGACTTGACCAACGCCAAGGAGCTCACGGAGCTTGAATTAGTGCATTGTCCTCGTTTGGTTGAGATTCAAGGTAGGCTAGAATCATTGAAGAGGCTTGAAATTTATGGCTGCAGGTCTCTGCAGAAGTTTTCTGATCCTTCAAGATTGAAGAGGCTAGAAAATTTGGAAATAAAAGAAATGTGAGAGATTGGAAGAAATTCTAGAATCGGATTAGTATTGATATTTGAAAAAAGTGAGGAGCCTTTCAAAAATTTAGGTTTAGGATACTGAAATCACGGAGAGAAGATTCCGTATCAGATTGGTGAGGAATATCATCTCGAAATGACGTAAAGGTGGGACCCATTCTTCAGAAATTTCAACTTTTTCTCTCTTTTTCTTTTGTTTCGTTTTTTTCTCCCATTGCTCTCTCTCTCTGCCTTCTCACATTCTTTCTTTCTTCCTTCGTCTTCCTCCCTCGTCAGCGACGACCTGGGCGAAGTGCTCGCCCAGAACCAGCAGCGACGGCGACCCCGAGTGGAAGAACGAGACGCGATTTGACCAGGCGGAGATCTCCCTCCGGGGACTGCAACCCCGTCTTCCTGCCCACCGATCTGTTCCCACCGAGGGGTTAATGGATTGTGGTCTTCCTTTTCCATTTTGGTTGCAGCTGACTCAGGCCAACGAAGGTTCTTCCTTCTCTGCATCTTCATTTGGTTTCCTTCATCTTCACCTATATTCTTTTTTCTGGTAAATTTCTCTTCACATTTGCATGAATTGGGTCTGCTTCCGAATCTTCGATGCAATCAGTGATAGATTAGGAAAATATTTGGAACTGATTGAGTTGGTTTTTATTATTTTCAGTCATGACTTATCATATTTACGCAATGAAAAGAGCCTTTCCATGAACTCACTCGGCAGCTCACTCGATTGATTTTGTTCCATCTGCATCTAATCTTTAATAGCTTTAGCCTTAACCCAGTCGCATTCTATTGAAACACATTGCAACTCCCATGCGTCAGTTCACTTCTGCATCAATGAGGGGATTGATTTTCGCTCCTTAGGAACTAGTTCAAAACATAGATGGGGAATCAGTTGTTCTTCTGAGCTTGTCGAGGTCGAGCTAAAACCAAAATATTGTCCTGGAAGGCATGAAAACTTACTATAATCGATTGGTTCTGCAATTTTTTTTCTTCTTTTCTTGGTCTGTCGTGGTCCTACTTACCTCTAAAATTTTTAGTGGGTGTAATTATTAATTAATCTCGTCATGGGAGAAATTCATCGAGGATTCAAGATGACTTGCTCCAGAATTCATTTGCGGAGATTAATGTGCAATGTGTTGCATTCAGTGTTGTGAATTCAATTAGACATCAGTGACTGTATTCACAGAATTTTTGCTGATTTCCCCTGAAAATTTCCACATTGAAGAAATGAAGAAGTAGGGCAAAACATCTTGTCTAGCATGAACATTAGCCTCCCTAGTTAATGTTCATGTGCAAACATAACACTCCCTAGTTAATGATCATGTGCAATGTCACAAAGGTCCTTTAGTTTTGATAACTTAAAACAGATTTCTACAGGAGCTTCTGAATGATTTATTACTGCGTTTCTAGTTTCAACAATTGAAATTATTGGTTGGGATTTGAGTTCTTGTTGCAGAGGTAGAGACTTACAAAGCTTTGCAAAATTTTACGGTCCCATGCAGTGGAAAATTGAAAACTTTCTGTTGGTAGAATTCCAATCTTACCAGTAATTTTCCAATCTTATTAGTAATTTTCTAATAATTAAATAAATTACCAACTCCATGGAAATTCTGCAAGTGTTGTTAGTAATATACCAACACTGCAATTAATTTCCTGAGTACATATATAAGACTCTAGAAAAGACGAATATTCTACCTTTTAAAAAGGTCTCTATATGGTCGAAAGGACATGAAGTCCAATAATTCATACACAAAATGATGACATTTGTGTAACAAAATGTAAATTAAATAGCCCGTATGTGATATTATGAACTTGAGATCCAAAAACGAGAAATAAAAGAGAATGGGTAAGAATCTTGATGAGAATGAGTCTGGGATAGCCATCATCATGTGGGTGTAGAAAATTATATTTGTCATTGCTGGAGAATATCCGTGATGAATGGACTAAAGCATGACAAAAATGGTTTTATGATTTCGTCTCATGAGTTGGTGACGATGTCTCGTTAGTCGAGATGAGTCATGACCAGTGACAAGTATGGTATAAATACTCACTTGTGTATATGGATGAGCAACAGGTATTGCACACATGAGATTAGTACGTTCAATCGTTTGCATTGGAGTGCATCTCTTTGATTCATTGCACAGATAATTATAATCATTTGTATATAATGCATGGATTACATATCTCAAGTGAGTATTGTTTTTCCAATTGACCATAATTGTTACTATACTGTTGTGTTCTCGGATCAACTAGTGAGCACATGGACCTAGAACTCTCATTGACTGAGATTAGACTCATCCCTCCAAAATATTGTCCATAATGTTGTCCATATTGGTCGGTTTCGGAGTTTACAGACATTTAGATTAGTGTTTCTACAAAGGTGGATCTTTAATGTGTGTTCTTCGATGTTAAATTAGTTACTTATCTGGAATTCAAATTGTTTGGAAAATCCAGGTTTTGACAATTTCGAGGATGCTTCTGAATTCAATGAAGCTCCCAAGTCCTTAATGGATCAGAAGGTTAGGCAGGCTGGAGTCTTGGCGGTTGGAATGTCATTATTTCATCTCCCCATCTTCATTCTTCTTTCACAGCTCAAGGAACTTGAACTGGTCCACTGCAAGAAGCTGCAATACCTATTTCGCCTTCCCCCAAATTCGTTGTACTTAAATAAATAATCATGCAGGAAACATTAATAGACCTTTCAAATTTGAAAGCGCTGTCTGATTTGGAAGTTGCTCATTGCCCTAAAGTGAGTGCAGAGGCCTTCAAGATTTGGAGAACCTGAGAGCATTAAAGCTTGAAGGAGTTCCATGTCTGAACAAGTTGCCTGACCTGACCAACTTAGAGAAGCTCCAGAAACTTTATCTGCAGTGCTGTCCAAAATGATCGAGATCAAAGGCAGACTAGAATCGTCGGAGACAGTCTGGATTGGTTCCTGTAAATCTTTCAGAAAGTTACCCGATCCATCAAGCCACAAAAAGCTGAATTCTTTGCTTATACAGTGTGAGAAGGTAGAAGATTCTCTGGGTTATGATGATCGGTGGAGGACTTTGAAGGCAGAGACGCAGTCTGATCTTGTGGAATCTGACTTGTCAGAGTAATTTTTAGGATATTTTTTCTCTTGGACTTTTAAGTATGGTGGATGGAAGAATGTATGCGATGGTTGCACCTGATTTCAGGGGTTGGGCGGCATCTCAGAAGCTCTAAGTATTGCAAGCTCCTTCTACTGTTATTCTGATGTTGAATAAGAGCAAAGGCTCGAAGATTATTTTTCATATTGCTTCTGCTGTGCATCTTCTGTTCCTACCATTTTCTCATGTACAGACTGTCAATGATATGAAAGTCTTCTGCTCCCTCCGCAGTTCGTATTCTTTCATGTAGCGGTCGAGACAGTGAAAGAGTATAAAGATTGATTGCGAATTTCCTACCTTCAGGAAGAAGCTATAGAGTCCAAAGAACACAAACTTTTGAAGGACCAAATTGACGGAAAATTTGATAACCGAACTTTGCACTAGCTCTCTTTTTTGGCCTTGAGTTTATGTCGATTGTATCGAAGAATTTTACAATGCATACCACCTACCACCTTTCGACGTGGCAGCTGCATGCCCTCAATGGTATACTTGGCAAAATACTAGCATAATCTTTTTTGAATTGAGCTGATAGAAATTCCTGAATTGAAAAGACCACTAAATCATTTCGATGCAAGAGAATGTAGACTATCGTTGATGCTTGCAGATTTGTCATCACTGGAGATGGCGTCCGGAACTTCTCCCATGGAGTTGTGCTTAACTGTTTGAGATTCAAGGCAGAGCAGAACAGCTGGAGATGCACCATATTGACTGCCCTAGAAAAGCTACCCGACCTTACCAGTTTCAAGAAAACATTTTTTTTATCATGAACAATACTGAGAAGCTAAAAGATTGAGCTTGAGGTTGAGTAGCGATGTGGTTGTGCTGAGACCTGAATACCATTTGAAATTGTGCGAAAACTTCAACTAATTTACATTGATTTGCTTTCGTTACCGTTTGTGATTGCATGATGATTGAATCAGTCATCTTTTCATCTCTCCCTCTCTCTCAATTTCCACCATGCTTTTTTCCTCTGTCGCCTTTTTCTCTAATCTTCAAAAGTAACTTCTTTAACTATCAATTTATATTAATTACTTATTAATGACGCTTCATGGTGATAATTAGTCACCTTAGTCGCCACATCAATAAGGCAACGAGCATTTTTTCTTTGCTGGCTGACGGACTAACAGAGGGTGGATTGTATACAAAAGGATAAGTTCTGACGTCTCTTTCATATGCATTATACTTGACCAAAAAAATTAACAAAAGTGTCAAGTTGGGAGTTTTGTTTTGTATGGTAATTGGCCTAAAATTTATAACTACTTATATATTCTGGCTTTGGAGAAGAGAATACATAGATACTTATGAGAAGTTATTTTTCAAGTGATTAGTAAGTTTTCATTTAAGATATAATATGTTTTTATAGGATTGAAAAACCTCCGGTCGGTTGATATCAAATCACTTGAAAAAGTAGGTGTCAATGTAACGGTACTTTTATTAGTAAATTTTCCGCAGCGATTAGAAGAAAATAAGTAATCATTAGTACTTAGTAAGCTTTTTTTCTATGTTTGCATAAGGATAAATAGTCTTTCGTCTATTAGTCTTCCCTTAGTCAGTAACTCTTCATATTTTTTGTTTTTTGTTTTTTTTTTATCTGTATGTCAATTGTTTTAAGAAGGGATCTTTTCATCATGATTAGTAGTTGCTCCTAAAAGCAAGTGCATATCTATCACTTACTAGTATTTTCACGTGAGCAATTTATTTTCATATGGAAAAGTCACTCTTAGCCTATTAGAAATTAGCAAGGGAGTTTGCCTTTTTCCTCATGGTGTTAGTTCAAACCTTGTTAGAAGCACTTCAAGAAGCACCTAGCCAATATGAGGGAATGCCCCATTGCAGTTGCCTGTGAGATGGACTAATATTGAGGTTTGCGAAAACCGGTTGCATCAAACTACTTCTAGTCATGCCATTTCATATTGTCTCGAGCCAAGCCTAAGTTCAAGGTTTCAGAATCTGTGGCTTGAAATCATCGGGTTGTGCTTGAATTTTGGTTGAAGCAAACCCCTTTTCAAGCCCTATCTATTATAATACAAATATTTAATGAACATACCAATGTTTGCAATAAGCAATTCCTCCTCCTCTAAGGGGTGAGAAATTTTTACAGTTTTAACGGACTCATCAACATATCAGGGACTAGTAGCTTTTGTATACGAAGAATAATAGTAAAAAATCCAAGGTAATCATCACTAATACGGTAAAAGCTGTCTCTTTTGTTGGCATGCTCCGTCGAGGTCATCTATCCTCCCTCGTGGCTGCCATAGAGAGGCCGCGTTTTAATCATGTGTATATGGCCAACAAAAATAACTAAATCGTGTATGCCTCGATTGAAGTGAAGAGGAAGTTTCCTTATTTAGTTTTTGAAGACGATGGAATATATATTAGATACAATGTTACCCAGAAAAAGGGCTGACATCAATCATTGACCTGAGCAGATCTCACATACATTTGTTTCCCATCCTGACAGACATCTTCACAGCATTGTTTTTATAGGTTTAGAGGGTGCACCGAGGTCGGTCCTCGCACTCAGCATTGATCGTCGCTTCCATTGTTTCCATCTTTCTGTACAAACCAGTGAAGAGGTGAAAACAGACAAAGGGATCACAGAAGCTGTTGGCGATTCTGTTGCTGCTTGTCTACTGAGGAATCATCTCAAACGCTGGAAGTCGTGAAGCCATGTCAACATGTTACAAAGTATTCTTGAGCTTTAGAGGACCCGATACACACTTGGATATTGCTGATATCCTGTATACCAGTCTCATTGATGCTAGAATTCGAGCATACAGAGATAACGAAGAGCTCCGCACCGGCGAAGAGATCGGTCTAGTGCTTCTCCAAGCAATTGAGCAGTCCAAAATCTTGATACCCATCTTCTCTAAAGGCTATGCCAACAGTAAGTGGTGTCTTATGGAATTGGTACAGATGGTGGAGTGCATCAATATATCAATCTATTGTTTTATTTTATTTTTGGTATCAATCTATTATTTATTTATCGGTATTCATAGCTAATTTATAAATATAAGTTGATTATATTTTGTTTACTTATAATACCATAATATTTATAACCAATTGTAGTTTCCAATGGTTGGACCATTAAAATCTAGATAATACGATAATTAATTTTTCCTTGTTCAAAAGAAAAATATTTGAGGATTCCTTCGAGCGGTAATATGGACAATTCATTTTACCCCAAGTCCAACTAGATAAGAGGGTGGTTGACCGCCTCACCTCCTAAGTGCTAATCAAACACACCAGTATGGCTTGGAAGTACTGTTCGAACCATCCATTGTTAACTGTATTAAGCAGTTACACAGACTTCAGAGCCCTCAACCTTCGAATGTTTGTCTTGCAAGGTCATAACTCAGGCAACTATTCTGTGCAGGAGGGTTACTTTACATCCCAACTTCCTTGTTTTGGTGCCTTCGGTCATCCATAGTCATCGGCTTTCAGTGTACCTGCAACTAATAAGTCCTCACCTTCCTGCATCAGCAAGACACAAGAGTGAGTGGACTGTCTAATAAAGAGTCTTTCTTCAGCTGAACTCAGAGCCAAGATCTTTATCGGCTTCTCAGCATTTGATCTGGACAGTTCACCTTCACCCCATCCACCTCCGGTAATTCCTCTCATCTACTGCTATTTTCATGAGTTGGGTCTGTTCTGCAATGCGACTAGGTATATAATGCGATGAAAACAATAGAGCGACTCTCAAATCAGTATCAATTCTTTAAATAGTTGACTCGATGATTGATCCCTGTCATTTGCATCTAAAACTAATAGCTTTTTCCTAACTCTAGTCACATGCTAAACTCTGCTCATCTGCTTCCATCTATGCTACGGTTGGGCCTTAGATCTGGAAACACAATGCCACATCTATGCATAAGCTTGTCAATAAAACTCAGATTTCTACAAGTAGGGATTGAATTTATGCACTTTAGGAACTGGGCTGGTGCTAAAAGCTGAATTAGTTTGAGTGGAATCAGTTGATTTCATTTTGTTTAATGGGATTTTTCATTTGCGAACAGAGATATCGGTGTCTTGAACAGACTTCAATACTACAAATTAGTACATTATTGTCTGGTAAATAGAAGTAAGAACACTACTTGATTGATACCCTCAACTCTGTACCTAACCGTAGAGGCAGACTGAATAGACTATAATATTGCACCGTGGTGAACCGGAACTCTCAGCTTCCTTGAAAAGCAACTTTCATTCTTACGCTTCTGTGTGTTCAAACTTTTTTTCCTGGAAAAACAGTTACAGCATTCATTGCCTCTTTCTTCTGTTGAAATTTTATCGATTCCGTAATTAATTAGTAGTTCACTCCTCTTTTTCTGAAATGCCGACATTTCAAGCCAAACTAATGCTCACCTGCTCACCCTGCATCTGTTTGTTAATAACCTAAGAGATGACTATGTTTGAGAATGACCTAAGAGATGACTGTGATTAGAGATCGGTTTATGCTCTTTAGAAACCAGTCTAAAGGTGAGGGTTGAACTAGCTTCAGTGCAACTTCTTGATATTTCACTTTCCTAATGAGATCGTCATAGGGGAGTGTGATTCCTCGTCTGCATCAGTCAAGGTAGCAACTAATTGAGTGTTGTGGAATGTCTTTGTCAAATCTATTTTGGTGAAATTAAAGAGAAGGTTTCCTCATAATTTCTTATCAGATAATAACATAATTAGTTAACCTGCAAGCAACAGTAGGCGCTCATGTGCAGAGGACTTTCAACCTCACCTTTCAAGAAATTTTTTATCACATATATGTTTACCAGTAGAATAATTCCCCGCAGCCAAGGTATCATCATTGCAACTAGGGAGAACGACAAAAGTTGTACCTGTGAGACTTGTATCTTTGTCATTCTGAGACCCTACCTTTGGTTCCTCCGTCTTTGAACAGAAGAGGCTGTTCTTTATTTCTGCAGAAATAGCGTCAAGTTCTGGGGTGACCGAAGGAGTGGCTTTCCAGCTACTGCCTCTTCTACACGGCGTACTTTACCATCATTGTCGAAATAAGTCGTAGCCTATGGGCAGAAGTGGTTGGGTCGATATGCTTAAGAACCTGGACCATGAAATTCGATACCCTGACTAGAGACCTCGACTTCAACCATCAACCGGCTGAAAGGAGTTGGGCAGCAGCCGAATGCGCCTCAGAATCAAGCTGGCAAGAAGGCGGAAGGCTGACTGGGTGAAGAGCAGGCGAGCTCCTAGATTCCCTCCTCACAGGAGTTTGGTCGAACACATGCTGTGCACACTTTGTGTAGCCCAAAAAGAACACCTGGAATCGGTTCAGGTTCTGGTTTTGGGAAGGAAATGGGGAGTGGCTACGGTGGTGACGGAGGTCTCGGGAGGTGGAGGATCGTAGTCTGCAACTGGGTAAAGATGGGCTCTGGCTAAGGGTTGGAGAAGGAGGGTGGAGGCAGGGTTGGCCGGAGGAGAAAGAGGCGGCGGCGGCAGCAGGGCGATTCGGGCTAAAGGCGAGTCTCCAGAGCTGGTTACCTTGCAGATCTGATTATGCTCGAGCTACGGGAGTGATGCCAGCGTCGCTTGCATTTCAGATCTGAAAAATCTCCATCTATGGAAGCAGAAGCGGGAAAGGGAGCAGTGATGTTGAGGCGGAGGAGGGGCGGAGGAAAAGAGCATCGCAGGAGAAGGGAGCAGATCGCCGGAATTTTTTCTCTTAACTTTTCAACCAAGAGTCACATTCTATCGAACCACATTGCAACTCCTGTGCGTCAGTTTCATTCATCTTATGCAATATATAGTTGACTGGGACTCCACTCTTCTTCTGAGCTTATTAAGGTCAAGCTAAAACCAAAATATTGTCCAGGAAAGCATGAAACCTTACCATAATAGATTGGTTTTGCAACTTTTTTATTCTTTTTTTGGTCTGTTGTGGTCCTACTTCTAAAATTTTTAGTGGGTACAATTAGTAATTAATCTCGTCATGGGAGAAACTCGTCGAGGATTCAAGATGACTTACTCCAGAAGTCATTTGCAGATATTAATGTTCAATGAGTTGCATTCAGCATCGCGAATTCAATTAGACATCAGCAACCATATTCACAAAACCGTTGCGGATTTCCCATGAAAATTTCCACATTGAAGAAATGAAAGAGTAGGGGCAAAAAAAGAGTAGGGGCAAAACATCTTGTCTAGCATGAACATAACCCTCCCTAGATAATGATCATGTGCAATGGTCACAAAGGTCCTTTAGTTTTGATAACTTAAAATGGACTTCTACAAGGGCTTCTAAATGATTAATACTGTGTTTCAAGTTTCAAAATTTGAAATTATCAATTGGGATTTAAGTTCTTGTTGCATAAGTAGAGACGTATGAAACTTCAAGGCAAAATTCTACGATGCCATGGGGTTGGAAAATTGAAAATTTCCCATGATAGTAGAATTCCAATTTTCCTGGTAAAAAAAAAAAATGACTGGTTACTGTTTGTTAGGTGAATCGGTAGTAAATTATCAATATTATCATAAATTTATCAATTTCCCACTAAATCAGTAAACTACCAAATCTTATTGTATTCTACCTTCATATTACACTAATTACTAACACTATCAAACATTTATCAAAATAAGGAAGTAGCAAATTATCAACTCCTTTGAAATTTTACCATTGTTGTAAGTGAATGAACAAGACTATTAGAATTTATCAATATTCTAATAATTAAGTAAATTACCAACTCCATGGAAATTCTACAAGTGTTATTAGTAATATACCAACACTAAAATTAATTTTCCTAGGTACGTTTATAAGACTCTGGAAAAAAATGAATATTCTACCGTTTAAGATGGGCCTTTATATGGTTGAAAGGACAATAAGTCCAACGATTCATACACGAAATGGTTGCTTGTGTAACATAATGCAAGTTTAATAGCCCAAATGTTATATTATGAACTTGAGGTTCAAGATTGAGAAAGAAAATAGAATGGGTATGAATGTTGATGAGAATGAGTTTGGGATAGCCATTGTCATGTGGCTGTAGAGTGGTATATTTATCATCACTGGAGGACACCCGTGATGAATGGGTTAAAGCATGGCAAAAGTGTTTATATGACTTTATTTGATGAGTTGGTAATCATGATGTCTCATTAGTCAAGATAAGTTATGATCAGTGACAAGTATGGAATAAATACTCCCTCCTGTTAGGATGAGCAATGGGTATTGCGCACATGAGATTAGTACTTGAATTGTGTGCATTGGAGTGCATCTATTTTATTCATTGCACAAATAATTATAGTCATTTGTATATAATGAATGAATTGCATATCTTAAGTGAGTATTGGTTTTCCAATTGACAATAATTGTTACAATGCTGTTGTGTTCTTGGATCGACTAGTGAGTAGGTGGACCTAGAACTTTCATTTACTGAGATTGGACTCACCCCTCCAAAATATTGTCCATATTAGTTGGTTTTGGAGTTTAGGGACATTTAGATTAGTGTTTCTACATAGGTGGATCTTTTGTACGAGGTTTTGATTATGTAAAGCAACAAAAGAATGTATGTCATTCGATGTTAGATTACTTACTAATCCAGTCGATAGATTGTATGGAAAATCAAGGTTTTGACAATTTTGAGGATGCTTTTGAATTTAATGAAGCTCTAAGTGCTTGGTGGATTAGAATATAGTCAGGCTAGAGTCCTTGCAGTAGGAATGTCTGTTGCAACCAATTTTTCGGGGTGTGAACCACTTAGGGTTTGGCTAATGGATTATTAAGCCTAGACTTAACTCGGGCTCTCCCAAGCCCATACCAATTTGCGACTTAGATTCAAGTTCTTAATATGCAATTGATTTTCAATTAGGAGTCGCCACTAATCTTTTTAGTGGGTTGATTAGAAACCCAAGTAAAGTAACGAGAGATTTACTTTACTCCTGCGAACTAGAGATTTATGAATTCGGGGACTTGATTATGCTAGATTACTCTAACGTCCTTTCGGTACCTTTCTCTTTTATTTTGAAAAATGTTTGGCAAGCAGCTTAAATTAATTCTAAGCTATTTTCCTAACATGTGAGACGATCATGTGAGTGCGCAAACCACCAATTTAATACATAAGTAAAGCAATAAATAAATTGCAGTACTTACCTCATAACAATGAAAGCATCTGCGTTGTTAGATCAGAATTCACATCAATAGTCCTAGATATGATTTCTAATTAACACACAATTTCTTTTTTTCGTTTTCACTTAATTAATGAGAGTCATACAATGCAATGCAATTTAACCTAATGACATGCAATTTATAGCTAAATGGATCTAACCACAATCACTAAGTAACATGCATTTCATGAACCTAATTTTATATGACATGCACATGACATTTTCTATTTTCTTAAAAAGCATTCAACCTATCCTAGAGATTGAAATTAATTTATCCTAAGACATTTTTTGTATTTTTTTATAAAATTCGAAATTAGAAAAATGTGAAAATTATCTAGCTAGATTAAGATTCTATCCAATTTATATTAAAGACTAGGTCAGACTAAACCCTAATTTAAACCAAGATATTATCTTAACTTAGCAATCTTTAACCTAAGGTGCAGTCTATATAAATCAATCTAAACTTAAAATGAAATATACAATTTTATTCTAATGTGCAATGACGTGCAAAGGATGCCATAATTCTACATGACATATGCATGATGATTTTTGTTTTTATTTTTTAATTAATTTAAAATGTCAAATAATTAAACATGCAATTTAAGCTAATGAAACAAAAATCTAACATCCTAGATTCATTTTTATTTTTTATTTCGAAAATTCATGATAAACAAAATACTTAATCTAAACATGCAAATAATCCTAAATCATGCAATATTCTAACCCAAACATATTTCAAGATAAAGCAATCAAGACAAGATAGACCATTCAAAATCACTAAAGATATCATATATCATTCAAATCAAAGGATAATATCTTGCTAATAAAATCGATAAATTGATCTTAAGCCTTAAAGATCAAAATATCAATTTTATTCCCGCTTGATTAATTATTTCATTTAAAGCCTTATAGATGGAATAAAAAATCATAGTGCAATTGCGAATTAGGAATAAATCCTAATTGAAAGTTATGTCTATCACTCACGGATATGAAACTAGATATAAATAGACATATATTAGGCAATAAAATATGCAAATATGCTAGAGATGTGCATCTTACCTAATCGAGGATATTCTTCCCAAATTTGAACCAAACACAATCAGATCGGGATCACAATGAGAACGAGGGTAACACGGCAGCGAACGACAAGCGATAAGCGATGGTTCACGGTAGCGAGCCGCGATGGCTCCCGGACGGGCAGCGAGACCACATCGGAATTCGCAGCTGAACGGTGACTTGAATGTGGTGCTTGAGGCGCTCGATGGTGCTCACGACAGCAACCAGCGTGAGCTTTAGATAACCTGCAAAAGAAAGTAGATTCTCCCAAGTTGCAGAGGAGGCCAGCACAAGACGATCACTCATGAACCAGACTTAGGGAAAGCTTCGAGGGTGCTCTTGGAATATCGGGAATGTCGCAAGTCACTGAGACTGGCATGGCAATGACTGCAACGTTGAGTTGGACCAGAGAACCGCAAAGTAGCAACACTTTCTTTTGTCTCTTTCGGCTTAAACCCCACAAGGCAAGGGCCACCGCCTCAAAGTCTCCTCCTTTCTCTATATTTATGCGTTGAGTAAGTGGATCCTTAAAATTCTGACTTCACCAGCCAAGCTCTCCTTTATATGTTGACCTCAAAGCCTTTTCTTTTTTATTTGCAGGACATGCGGATGAGGTGTCCATGAACGTGGATCTTCACGGTGGTGCTCATGAAGACTTCATGAATCATGACTCTCGAATGTGTTGGGCTTCTCGATCGTGAATTGTGAATTCCCTGAGAAGGAAAATCCTCCCTTTCGTCTTTTTTTTTTCTCTCTCCCTTCTGCTCACGTCCTCACCTTATCAGAATGAGGACAAAGTCCTTTGTTGACCTTGAATTGGGTTTTGCGAACACGAACTGGAACACAAGGCGGGTAGGGACGCAGTGCTCCTCGCTGGACTGGATTTGCCGGCGTCACTGGATGACCACTGGACTGAAGATCATTGGAATTGCTAAGGGGTCTTGCTTGGAGGCTACGGAGGTCGTCGAAGATTGATGTGTCACTGCAGTGGACAATCAGCAGCAGGGTTAGCATTGAGGGGCAGCCACGAACTCAGCAAAGTCACGGCCGTGAAAGGGGTCTCGACCGTGACTCCTTCAGCTCCCTCTCTTTCACGTATGTTTTCTATATTGTGGCTGTATATTCAATGTGTGGCCTCCCGAAACCCTACGCAAATAACTTATTTATAGGGTGAGGATTAGGGTTTTAATTTTTTCCAAATTCATATCTACAAAGATTCTTTTTCAACCACCGGCCGTTGCAACGTGGATGGTAGATCCTTTGTCCTCCACCGAGGAGACTAAGGTTCGAAGTCCCTGCGAAGCAAGGAGGCTGAAGTGTTGTGTGGTGACTTAAGCGTGGCGTCGGGGTGGTGGTTTCCCCACTAGCGACACTTGGGGGTTTACGTGGCGGCTGTCGGCCAAAGTGGTTCCTCCAGCAAAAAAAAAAAAAAAAAAAAAAGATTCTTTTGCAAAACGCAATATTTGCTTTTCACATCTGTCCTATTCAAAAAATTCATCATCTCCTGGAAAAATTTCAAATTCCTATTTTTCATGAGACTTTCAAAAAAAAAAAAAAAAAAAAACAAGCTTGGGCCAATTTGCTCGCTTCATAGGCTTAGTCCATTTCGTCAATTTAAAGCTCAAACCACTAATTCAAACCCATCCGCCACCGGTCCAATAAATGCAAAAAAATTCAAATGCACCTAAATCTATATGCTATGCAATTAATTAATTAACTAATATTTTTTTAGGGGTTAAAATTAATCTCCAATTTTTTAATGTGATAACGGGTCGCCAAAATTTAGGTGTCAACAATGTCATTATTTCAACCTCCTCATCTTCAGACATCATTGTTCTTTAACAGCTCAAGGAACTTGAACTGGTCCACCGCAAGAAGTTGCAATGCCTACTTCACCTCCCCCCAAATCCGGCATACTTAAATATATAATCATGCAGGAAACATCAATAGACCTTTCAAATTTGAAAGCACTGTTAGATTTGGAAGTTGCTCATTGCCCTATAGTGAGAGTTCAGAGGCCTCCAGGGCTTGGAGAACCTAAGAGCATTAAAGCTTGAAGGAGTTCCATCTTTGGACAAGTTGCCTGACCTGACCAACTTAGAGAAGCTCTAGAAACTTTATTTGCAGTGTTGTCCTAAAGCAGTCGAGATCAAAGGAAGGCTAGAATCGTTGGAGACAGTTTGGATCGGTTCCTGTAAATCTTTTAGAAAGTTACCCGATCCATCAAGCCACAAGAAGCCGAAATCTTTGCTTATGCATAAGTGTGAGAAGCTAGAAGATTCTCTGGGTTCTGATGATCAGTAGGGTACTTTGAAGGCAGAGACGCAATCTAATCCCGTGGAATCCAACTCGTCGGAGTAGTTTTTTAGGATATTTTTTTCTCTCTTGGACTTTTAAGTATGGTGGATGGAAGAATGTAAGCGATGGTTGCGCCTAATTTCAGTGGTTGGTGTTGAAAAAACTTTTACCAGATTTTGAAGTTGACAAAATTTTCTAGTTCTAATGCTTAGGTTAGAACATGATTGGTATAAGTATGTTTCTAAGCTACTATTGAGAATTTTTGTCAAAGTCTATTCTATCCCAGAAAGACATTTCACTCTAATGAATTTAGAATGTGTCAAGACCATAATGAAGAAAAGTTTGGAATCAAACTTATCAAGGTTACGACACAGATCCAGAATGAGACTATTTTAGAATCTAATCAACAACGTCTAGTTATCTGGTAAGGGATTTCATTTTCTATATATAAATATATTGATCGGATCAATCACAAATTGATGAAATCAATCTTGAAGATAAGTTCCAAATGAGGAAGTGTCACTTATGAAAACCAAGATTCTATTTGTATGGACGACTAGAATCAAGTGGAAATTCCATCCATGTCTTTAATGGCTATAAGATCTCCTTAAATTATTCTGTCCAATGGATACATTGGAAGAAAATATTCTTATGATTGGCTAATAGCTAGTGCAGCATGGAGGAGAATTTAAGGAGGTTAATTAGTCAAGAAGATGGGACGTGAATCTGAAATTCCAAAGTCTAAAATTGTTCTCGATTACTCATCTTTTTCTGTGAGCTTTACAAATTATGATCAAGAGAGAGAAAACACAAAAAGAATGTTTTAGTGAGATAGTATGATCTAATACTGAGTGTTTACACTTATAGTTGTAATCTCTTGTTGATCCTATAATGAAATCCAGCCAGTAGGTTGTTAGCGTGTGAGAGTTGATATAAGCTTAATCTAGGCTGATCTACTATAAATTTCATATGCAATCTTCTCTTCTCTTGACTCTCTTTACTTAAGTCAGTTGCACTCTTATAAGTTATCTCAGAAGTTTGATGACTTGCATAACAAACTTTGATCCTTATTCAAACTTTGTTCATAACTTATTTATTTCACAGTTCTTTGTCAAAATATATTTAAATACCTATTCAGTCTTCTCTAAGTGTTCGTATTAGCTTTATTAGTAAGGCAACATCTCAAAAGCTCTAAGTATTGCAAGCTCCTTCTACTGTTATTCTAATATTGTATAAGAGCTAAGGCTCGAAGAATATTTTTCATAATGCTTCTGCTGTGCATCTTCTATTCCTACCATTTTCTCAGGTACAGACTCTCAATGATATTGTCACGCCCCGATCCTCGGGCGCGCGCCCATCCCTTATCTGGTCGATTTATTTGTGATGTCCTAGGAAGGTCGCTGACCCATTCATTTATATACGCATGCGGAAGCCTAATAAAATCCCTAGACAATCAAACAATGGGATAGAAAAGTAGGATCATATTTTTCAAACCAAGACAAGTTTTTATAGACATACTGGTTAATTACAAACTTAGGTTGTCTGCAAAATTGTTGGCTTAACAAAAAGTGAACTGTCTTAAACATCCACTAGTCAGACCCAATTGCCGATTCTTTAGCCTCCACCTTCCGAACTCCAGGACTTCCGGTCCTCCACGATCGTCATCTAGGAACCTAAAATATTTTCCCCAAACTGAGATGAAACTATATCTTAGCAAGTTCTACCCCACTAAGACCTGATTAGAAAGCCAATATGCCATAAGGGCTGTCTAAGCACAACACAGGTCAAAGGGCTTACTTCAGCATTAGTTCCTTCCTGCACATCAGTTCAATCAATAATATTGATAACTACAGCAATCAATCACATTCCATTAATCAGATCAATTCAGCGATCAACCGACTTAATCGATTACATGTCACCATGACCTTTTCCTGGTCGGTACATTCAATATTATCTACAAAGTCTGACCATAGTCTAGGACTGCTCACCAAAAGCTGAAAATAGATAGCATAGCTCGCCCAAAACTGATAGATTAGGGTCCCCATGCCAATTTAGTATACTATATATATGTGATCGCCCAAAGCTGATAATAAGGTATATTGCTCACCCAAAGCAGACATGTCGCCCGTAGGCTGATATAGTATACCGGTATACTGCTCACCCAAAGCTGACATATCGCCCGTGGGCTGATATAGTATACCATTCTCTCATACAATCAATTCCATCTTTTATCATTCTCGATAAATAGTCGTATGAGTACACGGTTGGCCTTAACCAAAATATAATAATTTCACTTACAAATATCCCACCAAATTTAACAGCCTATTACATATTTTTGGCACTGTAAACTGACGCCCGGTTATTTTTCCATTAATAACCAAAATAAGATAATTTAGGAATAAATCTTAAATTCACAATTAATTCAATTTAGTACAAATTAATGCTCAAATAAATAAACGGACTGCACCACTACAATCAGCACGGAATTTCGGTTGTTGGCCATCTCAACCTTAATTTCCAACTTTTAATTAATTAATTAATTAATTTCGAAAATTAATAATTAATTATAATAAATTAAATTTAGCTCAAATTAGAGCTCAATTAAATAAACAGACTTCACCACGATCATCAACATAAAATTCCGATTATCGGTTATCCCAGGTCAAAATTTCCAAAAAATAATAAATAATAAAATTTATTTCGAAAATTAAATAAAATAATATTATATTATAATAATACAATATAATAAATAATAGTATAAATTCGAATTAATTATTTAATTTAAAATAATTAATTAAGGCTTAAACAAGATTACTTTAATCCAAACATTTACTTAGCCTTAATTAATTATCCACTAAACTAATCACATCCCTTAATCCACTTAACATTTAAATAAATTAATCTAATCACATAAACCTACTTAGTTTAATCTAAACACCTCTTAAACGTTATTAACCTACTAAGCGGGGATTAGTGAGTTAAACTCACCCGATTAATGAACTGAGCGGCTTAAATCGACAAGGACGCCGGGGGGATCAATTCACTCCAAAGCGGGCCTAGCTTCCGAGGTCGGGAAGCTGGCCAAAATGGGCCAAAACCGAGCTTCCATACCCATTTTCTTGGCTGTTGGTTGAGGCCGAAGGAGGGTTGCTCCGGTGCTGGTTCGGGCGAAGGAACGGTGGAGGAGGATCGGCGGGTGACAGCAATGGCTTGCACGAGCTCTCGACGAGCTGGACAGTGGCTCACGGTTGCAGTTCGGCCAAGGGCAGCGACGGATGAACGACGAGGGCTTCGGCTGGCGTGCGTCCATGCGGGCAAAGGGAGAAGTGGCAGAGAGGCAAGCGGGCGAGGCGTGCGCGGACGAGCGGCGACGGCGGCGGTGAGCGACTCCAGCGACGTACGGACAACCAAACGGGTGGAGGGGGGCATTGGACTGTTGCAACCGGTTGAAGCTCTCCCTCTCCTCTTTCTCTCTCTTCCCAAGATGGAAGATGATGTTGATGGGTGCCTTTTTGAGATTCAATCTCCACCCTCCACTTGTCAAGCTCTCATCACTTGGCTCCAACCACCATGACATAAGGTGACATCACATTTCACTAACTTCAAACCTCCCACAACAATCTTCAATGGGTCTAATTCCATCCTCCGCCGTGGCATGAAATTTTGTAAACTTAATTCAATCAATTCTCAATCAATTTCATCCAATTGAAGCTCAATTAATTTAACCCATGTGTCCTCAACCTTCTTATGACTTTTCCCCATCAAATGATCCCACTTGCTTCCCAAAGATTCGATTAAAAACGGCCCTTTGACAATCTCGAACAAAAACGACCTTACTTTGCTTTTCCGTTAAAAATCTCGGTTTGTAAAAAAATCTTTTGAGGATGAATCAACATTCCTAAAATGAATTGTGACTTGACAGAACTCTCAATTTCTGAATTCGGGTTCAATTTCACGGTTAATTTCAATTCGGTGCAAATTTAGTGCATCTTAATTTACCGGGTAACTTTTAGGAAATTTTCATGCATTTGACCTATGGTTGATTATTCTCAAGCCACAAAGTATATCTTCGACACATTGGCGATTCTCGGTTGTCATAGAAATCTCAAGATTTTAAATACAGATACGGGGTATCAAAACGATAGAAGAATCGGTCTAGTGTCGATCGACAAGAATTGTGCAATTAAGTGGAATCACCCACACTTAATCACATACCTTTGTCGAGTCAATCTATCCCCGATTTTTAATCGATCTTCCGTGTCGTAATGATCTCT
>CM027877.1:12033541-12073260 GCA_016097615.1 Eucalyptus dawsonii | reverse complement strand
TCACCACCCACCGGTCTTCCTCCACCCATTTCAAGCCAAACCAACACCGGATCTGCTCTTTCTCAGCCCTAAATAGCAACCAAAAAAATGGGAGTGTGAGAGTACCGCCGATACTGGAGGTCAGTATGACCTATATCTTGGGGTAGGACGCTGACAAGAGTCGATACTCGAGGTAGAGCGCAGGCTCTGGCCAGCGCGAGTGTGAGAGTACCGCCGCAAGTTGATACTAAGAGCGTAGCAACACTGAGCAATCCTAGGTTCGATGGGATCGTTCAGGCACCAAAGTCTTTAGGAAGCATTTTGGGTTAGCAAGCTTAACATCAAGTTGCCGTTGTTGCCGCTGTAGCTACCATCGCTAGTGTTGTCACCGTTGTTGTTGCCACGCCTGTTGAGGCCCAATCTGAAGTTGTGATTGAGGATCAAGCCACCGTATCTAAGTCAAGGTTCAGTTTAGGTGGAGATGGAAATTGATCGGGAAAAAAAAAGGGCCGATGTCAAAAGAAAGGTTCCTTGTTTCACCCAACCAGAAGAGTAGAATTGGAAAGTCAGTGCTCAACTCGATCGATGTGTGTCATGTCTCTAAGAGAAGACATGGATCTATCCTGTGTTGTAAGAGAGAAAGGACTTATTACGAGTGTCGCCAGTACAGTCATTTAATCAAAGACTTTCCGTATAGGCAGATGGAACCACAGTTGTTTTTGTCAACGTCGTTGATAAGACAAAATAGAGGAAATATGCTTCAGGACATTTAGTGGGGTACTTGGAACGGACCTCGGTGCAAGGAAGGGTGCATGATGTTCCTTGATGGGAGGTAGAGGACTCACCAATTGTGTGCCGTGTTTGTGGAAAGGAGGCATGAGTCAACCCAATGTCAGAGTAAAAAGGGAGTATGATATGAATGTGGCTAGCACAGCCATCGGGTCAGGAACTGTCCGCATAAGTCCATGAGAGCGTAAGTACAGTTATTGTAGATAGGACGCCACTGGGATGGCTAGAAGAGCATGAATGGGTCAACTATGCATTGATCAAGGAAAGAATGTTTTTGAGATGTTTTTATCAAAGTAGTGTAGCAGAATTTTCAGTGAAGGTTGTAGGATTTCCGTTGTGGTAACAAAGTAATAGAAATATGAATCTCTAACTATAGTTGTACTTGAAGGGTTTGCTTAAGTATAACTTGGAAGTCATTTATAAAAAGGTTAGCTCAATGAGCTTTCTGTTGTTTTGAATCGTGGTAGTGATATAATTTAGTTTGTTTTGTTAGCATGCGAAAGTTTTGGATTACTGAAAGTCGAAGAGGAACTTCAATCCTTGTTATTCGTCACTGAAGATGATCTGGTTCTGGTTGTTGGTTACCGAATCTACATGGCACTGTAATGGATGCATCAGTTGATGAGCTGAATATGGAGAACATAATTGTGGTACAGAAGGTTTCTGAGGTATTTTCTGAAGAATTGCCAGGTTTGCTGCTAGAGGGAGAGATAGAGTTCGTGATTGAGTTAACAACCGAAACTAACAAATCTATGAGGCGCCTTACCTGATGGCATTGTTAGAGATGAAAAAACTGAATGTGGAGATACAAGAATTGTTAGATAAGGGATTCTTATGTCCCAGTGCATCACCTTGGAGAGCACCGTTCTATTCATGAGGAAGAAAGATGGTTTGTTGTGTTTGTGCATCAATATTCTCCAAGATCGACTTGAGGATATGGTATCATCAGATGAGAATAAGGAAGAAAGACATACCGAAGTTGGCATTTCGCACTTGATACGACGATTGTGAGTTTACTGTATCATCATTCAGTTTGACAAACCCTCCAACTATTTGTATGGATCTGATGAGTACAATGTTTAAGGGTACTTGAATCAATTGTGATCGTGTTCATTGAAGTTATCCTAGTGTGTTGAAAGAGTGTTGAGGAGCACGAGAGACATTTGAGGATGGTACTTTAGACCTTGAGTACTTTTGGATTTTACGATAAGCTTAGCAAATGTGAGTTTTGGATAACTCATGTTGCGTTCCTAGGTCATGTGATTTCAAGAGAAGGAATCTCTATAGACCCCATCCAAGATTGAAGCAGTGATCAATTGATTGAGATTGATTGTAGCGACAGAGATCAAAAGTTTTCTAGATTTAGCAAAGTATTACAGACAGTTCGTATACGGGTTTTTTAGTGTTAGCATCGCCATTGACAAGACTACTAAGGAAGGAAGAGAAGTTTGTGTGGACAAGCAAGTGTGAGTGTAGTTTTCAAGAGCTTAAGTAGAAGCTGACTACCGCAACTGTGCTGACCATTACATCTAGTCTTGGAAGTTATGAGATCTACAATGATGCGTCATTTAAAGGATTGCGTTCCTTATTGATGCAACATGGTAAGGTCGTTGCATATCTATCCGTCAGCTGAGACCTCATGAGCTGAATTACCTGATGCATGACTTAGAACTTGCAGTAGTTATGTTCGTTCTAATAATTTAGAGGCATTATCGATATAGAGAAAGATTCCAGATCTTCAATGACCATCAAAGTCTCAAGTGCGTATTCTCTCAAAAGGAGTTGAAAATGAGACAGCACCGCTAGATGGAATTCCTAAGGATTTTGACTGTGATATTTTATATTACCCTGGAAAGGCGAATAAGGTCGCCGATGCGCTGAGTCAAGAGTCCTCAGTTGCATAGTTGGTACTCAAGGATTGGATCTTATTCGAGAAAGTTCGAAATTCGGTTTTCAAATCTAAGGTAGGCCACCTTTTGAATCATATGACCATTCTCAGAATCGAGCCGAGAGTACACATCAGAATCAAAACACTTTAGTGGACAAATTCAGAAATTCAGAAGATTCTATAAGAGAATGCAGATGAGAGAGAGGTTGATTTTCAGATTTCTGAAGACAAAACATTAAGGTTTTGAGGACGATTGTGTGTAATTGACGATACAGAAATTAAAGAAGAGATCTTATGGGAAGCTCATTATAGCAACTTCAGTGTTGTCCAAACAGTATGAAGATGAGTCAGAATCTACATCATCGGGATTGGTAGATCAGTATGAAGACAGATATCACTGACAGGTCGCAAGTGTCAAATATGTTAGCAAGTGAAAGCACGGTTTTGCAAGTTGAGAGAACCTTTGCAATCTCCCGAGATCCTCGTGTAGAAGTGGGATCAAGTCAATGGATTTGGTGATAGGTCCACCAAGAAGTCAGTACGTTAATAATTTCATTTTGAGTAGTAATTGGCAGATGGATGAAATAAGCCCCCTTGTGGCTGTGTGGAAGGATCTTGATTTGATTAAGCATGCAAAAGTGTAGGTGTGTCAAAAAAGGTTCATCTGCTTTGAGCGTCAGTGTTAGAGTTAAATCAGGTTTAGACTAGAGGTTCCCAATTCAACAGATCAATTAGGTGGTTCCTTTTGAGTCAGTGATGAGCAGAGTGTCCAGACCTTCAATTGTTGGGTTGAGGTTAGAGAATGAAAGGTCACGGGTGCAGAGTTGGTTCAGCAGTTAGTGGAGGCAATTACAGTTATCAAAGATAGATTAAAGACCACTCAGAGTCACTAGAAGAGTTATGTCAATAAGCATCGGAGGTCATTGGAATTCCAAATTGGTGAGCACATCTTCCAGAAGGTGTCACCAATGAGAGGTACTTCCCACTTTGGCAGAAATGGGAAATTGAGTCTGAGAAATGTAGGCCCCTTTGAGATTTTGGAAAGAATAGGGACTCTGGCGCATCGTCTTGCACTGCCGCCGAGGTTGGCACAAGTGCATGACGTCTTTCACGTGTCGATGTTAAGTAAGTCTGAACCTGATCTAACACATGTTCTAAAATTTTGAGCAATTAGACGTGGACGACATGGTGTCGTACGTTGAAAACCCGGTTCAGCTAGTGGATAGCAAGGAGCAGGTTCTACGCACCTACCATCCCATTGGTCAAAGTGGTTTGACAACACTACGGCACTGAAGGAGCAACTTAGGAAACTGAAGAATCGATGAGATAATTGCACCCCCACCTTTTTGCTTAAGATTTGTAATGGTTTAAATTTCAAGGATGAAATTTTTACAAGAGGAGAAGAGTTGTGACATCCTAATTTTCCAATTCTATTTTCAATAAATTAAGACGGGCATTTCGTTGGCACACATATAGTTCTTTTCCTTGAGTCGGCCACTCATGTGAAAACTAATCGATCATGTGAAGCCATTAAGAGATTTTAATGCATCAAACTCGAGAATTTGACCAGGAAGCGACTTTTCGACCGAGCTAATCTGCAAAGATCATTGCGGTACAATTAAAAATTGATTAGAGACCGACGATAGGTCGACTCGACAAATGCATGTGATCAAGAATCACACCAGATCGCATAATTCTTGTCGATCGGCATTAGACCGACTTTTCTGTCGATTGGGTATCCTGTGTCCATATATATTATTTTTATTTTTTGTGACCTAGGGAACCTTTGTGCACTGCTTCGCGGCAGAGTAAACCCTGGGGTGGACTGGGCCACCACCATAGACCCAGGCACAGGTGAATCGCGCGGCTTGCACTGAAGCATCGACCACGCGAAGTTTCGAACTCCTCCCCCGGCGGTGGGGTACTAAGGTTGAAACCAACACGGCCACCGTAGGCGGTGGTATCCTGTGTCCATATTTGAAATCTTGAGATTAACCCGACAACCGAGAGTCACCAATGTATCAAAGATATATATTGTGGCTTGATCAACCACTGGTCAAATGCACGAAACTTTATAAAAGCTAACCGGTAGATTATGACATGCTAATATTGTGCATGAGTGAAATTAACCGTGAATTGAGATCGAATTCAAAAATTGGAAGTCCCGATGTGTTGCAAATCATTTTAGGATCATTAACTCATATTTGGAAGATTTTTCATGCAAGCCGAGTTTTTCAACAAAATAATCAAAGTATGGTTAATTTGGTTCAGAAAATTGGTAGGCCCGCTTTTGGTGAAATTTTTTAGATCAAGATGGTTCTATGGTCAAGTAAATATGTGAATTGAAATGTGGTGACATTGGATTAATTTTATGTACTTCAATTGGAATCAATTAGAAGAGAAATGAATGGAATTGAATAAATTAATGTACAAAATTTCATGCCTCGGCGGAAAATGAAATTTGCACCCATTGAAAGATGTTGTGGAGGGTTGAGTTAGTGGAAGATGACATTAGGTGATGTCATGGTGGTTGGGCCAAATTGAAGGAGATCTTGACAAGTGGATGGTAGGGATTGGCTCTTGGAAATGTGGGCTATCAACATCATCTTCTTCCTTCAATCAAGGGAGCTTGTTGGATTTTGAAAAGAGGAGAGAGAGAGGAGCTCAACCGACCGGACTAGCCAAGCCAACCTCTCGACCGACCACCCCTTTACTACTTGCTCGGCCACTCGTCATTGTCGCTGCTGTCCGCGAACGCTGCCTCGCGTTGGCACACTAGCTCACCGGTGCCGCCTCTCCCTTCATCCATCGTCTAGCAGCCCCATTTGAGTCCCCCTTCGTCCACCCGATCGACCATCCCCAACACCGCCGGAGGTCCTCGCCGTCACCGTCGCCGTCGCCGCCCGTCCGCGCATGCCGTCCTGCGCTCGAGTTGCTCCGCCCTTTCCATCACTGCTTTGTCTGCCGTCCAGTGTCAATGTTTGACCGACCAGACACTACTCGTCATCGTCCAGCTCGTCGAAGGCCCGTGCAAGCTGCTGCCGCCACTCGCCAGTCTTCCTCCACCCTTTTGACCCAAACTGGCACCAGATCCACCATTTCTCGGCCCCAAACAGTAGCAAAAAAAAGGGTCTCATAGCTTGGTTTTGGCCCGTTTTGGCTGGCTTCCCGACCTCGGATGCTTGGCTCGCTTTGACAAAAGTTGTTCCTTATGACATCCCCGTCGTTTTAGTCTGCTCGGTTCATTAATCGAGTGAGTTTAATTCACTAAACCATGATTAGCGAGTTAATTATGCTTAAGGTGTTCTTAGTTTAAGCTAAGTAAGCTTAGGTGGTTAGTTTAATTTATTTAATTGCAAATTAGATTAAGATGTTAGTTTAATTTAAAGTATGTTTAGTTAAGGTTAAATTGAGGTTTCTATTAGCATAATGGTGATTTGACACAAATGAATTACTTTTGGATTAAATAAATATTTCAAATTTGTTAAATAACTTAATAATATTTTATTATTCGAAATTATTAAAATAGTATTATTTAATTAATTTCGGAATAAAATTAATTATTTAATAAATTTCGAAAATAATTTCGGGACCTTATTTTCTCAAAATTTCGTGCGATTGTTGCTATGTATTCAGATTATGAATTTGATGATTGGATATTGCAAAATTGAGCGATAATTTGTACAATTAATTGCTGAATTATGAAACTGAGTGGTGATTGTGAAAAGTATATAATTTCTTCAGAAAATCCTGGGTGTCGGGTTTGACACTGAAAATGGATTTTAAGCATTATATCAAATAGTGGGGTTTGAAAAAGGAAGGTACTAGTTTTTGTTTCGAAGTGATGTGTGCCCATGCACGAGTACTTTCTCGAATGTTTTAATACGAAAGAAAGAGGCCAGGACTACTATTTTAATCAGAGCATTAAGTGAAATGCAAAGTGCCCGAGGGCCAGTATTAAATTGTCGTGTGCTGATTGAAAGACTCGATCGCAATAGTGGCTAGGCCAACTGGACCTTTAATCCTTTACAAATGCTGTCAACATAGTGACGAGGCTCGGGTCACAGTAGAGGCTAGGCCAACTGGACCCATGCTCCTTCGAGAATGTCGTCGACGTAATGACGAAGCTGCACTCCATGAGGGGAGGTAATGCCTCGCATTAATGTCAGTAGATAGTCGAACTGCGAGTAGGCTATGCTCTTGTGTGGCAGTGAATAACAATTGGAATGAATGTTGAGTGTTGTTGATGTGTCGGATTATGGGACGGAATTGTGTGGCATGGAATGGGACGTGTCTTAACGATTTAGTCTTAAAATCAGGACCCCCGTGGTTGTGGGTTATATGAAAGTGAATGCGTTCTGGTCGTTTAAGTTCGTATTACTGTATGTGGTCGGGTGATATGAACATGTGATTGAGTGATATGAATTGCGCTAACCTGCATGAAGGAATTGAGGCGAGGTAAGTCCTCTATGTGGTGTAGCTACACCATCCTTAGGCGTATTTTCTTTCTAATAGGGGTTTAGGGAGTGGAACTTGCTAAGATAATGACTCACCCCATTGTGGGCCAAAATTTCAAGACCGTAGATTGTGGAACCCCCGGAGGCTGATCAATCAGAAGTGGGATCGAAGAATAAGTCCGACTAGTGGTCATAGGACCGATCCCTTTTGTAGACTACCCCTTTTTGGTATATGTGTAAACTCTAGTGTGGTTACCTTTGAAAGCATGTTTGTTTATGAATGAGTTGGTTTCCTACTTTCCTATCCCGTGAGTTTTTGTCAGGGGTTTTATAATACGTTCCGCTTGTGCAATAATAAATTAATGGGGTTGGCGACACTACCTGGGAATGTCGCATTTGCATCACTATGGCGAGATGTTGGTGCACTCGCGGTTCGGGGCGTGATATATGTTATGCATTTGTGCCAGACCATCTTCGCAACAAGTTTGATAAGAAGATAATTCGCTACATATTCATGGGCTACAATGATCAAAGAAAAGGATGGAAGTGTTGTGACCTATAACAGGGAGGTGTTACACTTCCAAAAATAAGGCGTTGACGAACTATCATCTTGGTAGTCATCACAATCTAATCCAAAATAAGTTGAAGAAGAGGTTCATGAAAGAATTAAAGAAAATGATGAGCTTGAAATGGGCCAACCAATTGAAGAAGGGAATGATCTTGTAGCTAGAAGAGAAGAAATCATAGCATAGAGTCCATAGCGAACTAGTGTGCATCTAAGAATTACAGAAGAGCTTCGATCAAGTTAGATGGAAGAACCTAAAGAGTGGGAACCTCAACTTAGGAGATCAATATGACAAAGAAGATCAAATCCCTAATATGCAAATGCAGCATTGATCAAAGATGTCGAAGTAGTCAAGTTGTCTACATACAAGGAAGCCTCGCAAGGCATGGAATGAAGAAAGGCCATGAAGGAAGAGATCCAAGCACTTAGAAAGAACGAGACATGGGACCTAGTGCCAAGGTTTAAAGAGGTACGTCTTATATTGTCACGCCCCGATCCTCGGACGCACGCATATCCTTCTACTTGGTCGATTTTAGAATGCGATATCCCAGGACTATGTATCGCCAACCCTTTCTTTTTCTTTTTTTTTTAGCACATGCGGAAGCAGTTATAAATCCCCAGACAATAAAACAATGGGATAGGAAAGTAGGCCATATTTATCATATTGAAATTCACAACCACACTTTGATTAACAGCACAACTCATAGTATATTTACAATACTATTCATAACATACTTGTCTCACACCTATCTATGCTAAGACAAGGTTTACAAAAGGGATTGGATTTTAGTCCACATCTGGGTTATATTTAAGATCCCTCTCTAGATCATCTTCTTCTTCAAAAGTCTTTCTCCCCTTCAGGTTCCTCTTCCTTAGCCTCTCCTCAGGGTCCTGAAATGGTTATTCAATAACCAATGAGACCACATCTCAGCGAGTCCTACCCCCTAAGACTCGATTAGTAAACCAATACACTATAGGCTGCCTAAACATGGCACGAATTGGAGAACTTACCTTGGCCTGAGATCCCATCTGCATGTTAGTATAGTTCAATAGGTATTCAAACAATCATATCACCGATCGAAGCATCGATCGAATCGACCTAGTCGATTTCATATCAGTCGGACCCTTTCTAGGTCGTTCATCCTACTTCAAGCAATTCCTTAGATTTAGTGGCTTTACGGTCCCACCCGACCCTCTCAAGGTTCAGTGGCTTTACGGTCCCACCCGACTCTCTCAACATTTAGTGGCTTTACGGTCCCACCCGACCCTCTCAACATTTGGTGGGCACTGCGGTCCCCGACCCTCTCAAGATCTAGTGGGCTTTACCGGTCCACCCGACCCTCTCCGACATTCCATTTAGGAATAGATCTTAAATTCACTTCTAAATGGCTTTAGCACCAAATAAAGCTCAAATAAATAAACGGATTCACCACGACAATCAAAGACGAAATTCTGGTCACCGCCATCCTTAGGTTAATTTCGAGAAAAATAAATAATTAAATAATTAATTTCGAAAATTAAATAAATAATTATGAAAAATCCAATTTAGGTTCGTAATGCCGAATTGGACACCAAGACAAGCCCGGAAAATTACCGAGACTCGTTCCATAAATAACATGGCATGTCTACTTGCTAATGTCTATTTCTAACCACCTAACATGCATCATTAAGTCTCTAATTTAATTGACCTAAACTAATCTAACCACCTAATTGCATTTAATTAAATCTAACCAACCTTAAGTATAATTAGCAAACTAAGAAAGCTTTAGTGAGTAAAACTCACTTGACAAAAGCGGAGACAGAATCGCATGACGGCGACATGATTTAAATCGGACTTTCGATGACCTTTGCCGTGACTTGGATTAGGCGCCTTAAGCTTAGGCCCAACAAATCTCAGCCCAAATGAGATTTGTTCTTGCACTGGAATGGGCTTGCTCTAGGACTTTGGCCTAGCTGTGATTGGGCTTCAAAAACTAGGCTTGAAGACTACAATTGCTGAAAATGGGCTTCAATTTGATTTACTGGAATTGGGCCCACTGTTGAGCTTTAATTGATGTGGTCTTGGAATTGGGCTGCAGCTGGTGAATTTCGACTGGGCTTGAAGATAACTGGGCTGCACGTTGAACAGGAGTGGCTGAATTGGACTGGACTGGGCTACAACAAAAAGGCCCGAATTGTTGATGAAGATGGGCCCACAACGTTGGACTTCGGTGGGCTTCGCACGGTCAGATGAAGGCCGTTCAATTTCACGCTCGCAGCTTCGTGGAGTTGATGGCGAAGACACGCGAACGCTGGTCAACGAAGGCTTCACCCGGTGGAAACTCGACTGAGATGGGGGCGTGCCGGTGTGGACGATGGAGGAAAAACAGTGTCGAAGAAGTTGTGCCGTTGATCTTCAAGCGTTGCTGCTCTTCAAGCTTCGCTGGCGGACGTGTGGCTTCTTCGGTGGTGTTGCTCGGTCAACAAGTGCTTCGCTCGGTGGAGAAATTGACCGAGATGACGTGTGGACGGCAGAGGCGTGGGGACTTCGCTGGATTGTGGCTTCGCTGGACGCACGAAGCAGTGAGGAGCTTCAATCAACAAACGGCAAGCTGGGTCTTGCGGCCTTGACTGAACACGTGGGGCTTCTTCTTCCGTGGGCATGTGGTCAACAAATGGCAAGAAGCAGCTTCGGTTGACCTGGACGCGTGGAGAGAAGAAGGTGCAGGCACGGAGCTGCTTCGTTCGGCGCTACTCGCTGCTCTCGCTCTTCGTGGACTCCACGATATGCTCGGGCGGGAGACGTTGGACTCGGGCTTCGTGGAAGTTGGTCAACCAGGGCATCGGCGGTTCGTTTGTTGACCGAAGCAGAAGGAGGAGCGGGCAGGTGGCAACGTGAAGGAACTCGGTGGAGGTGTGCGGCTTCCTGGCGTTGCTGGTTTTTTCCTGCTTCCGCTGGCTTCTCCGTAGTCGCGGGCGTGTGAAAATGGAGCAAGATGAGAAGTCCTCGACGGCAGCAAGTAATAGGAGATAAGAGAGAGGTGAGTGATGGGGCGCTTAGCGATATTTTCCACAGTCTATCCTTTAGGCTCTTTGGCCAAAGATTATCCTCGGCCACAATCACACACACATACATCACTTTCAAATTCTCAATAGGTTCATTTTCTAGGCTTAAGGGGGATTACGAATTTCTTAGCCAAGGCTTCAATTGCCCTTCAATCCTCTTGATTCATTCTCAATTGGGGCCACCATAATTTCAATCGATGTATCAATGCTTCACTTGCTATTTTTCCTCATCCAATAACCCATCTTGCATCTCAATTTTACGACCGAAAACCATCTCCGGCATTTTCCGCATTAAAACAACCCGCTGACGACTTTTTTCCCAAAAAGTGTCGAATGTCGAAAAAAATCTTTTGAGACTGAGTTGACACTCCTAGAATTTATTGTGACATAGCCAAAACTTCAATTTCTAAAATCGGACTCAAATTGGCGGTTAATTTTCATTCGGTGCGTTTTTAGCGTGACCTAAACTATCGGGTAGTTTTCAGAACTTTTTAAGGCAAATGACCCGTGGTCGATTTTCTTCGAGCCACTATGAATCCACTCGACTCAATGGCGACTCTTGATTGTCGTGAAGATCTCGAGGATTCAATTACGGACACAGGGTACCAAAACAATAAGAAAATCAGTCTAGTGTCGGCCGACGAGAATTTTCTAATTCAATGGTGTCACCCACAATTAGTCACATATCTCTATCGATCCAGTTTATCTCTGATTTCAAATCAATTTTTAACTGTGCCGTAGTGACCTCTAAAGATGGACACGGTCAAGAAGCCGATTCCTGATCGAGTTCTCAAGTCTATTGCCTTAAAATTCCTTAATAATTTCCCTAGCTAGTCTAGTTATCTCGAGAGTGATCGGCTCTGAGAATAACCCTATAGATGCGTCAATGAAATGCCCGATTTATTCAGTAGAAGACATGGTTGAAAATTTGGGATGTCACATATATCTTGCAAATAGGTTTACAAAGCTAAAACTCAACTAGATGGGTTGATAGAAAGATATAAGACACAATCAGTTACTCGAGGATTTTCACAAAAGTATGGCCTAGATTATGATGAGAACTTTAGTCCAGTAGCAAATATTACTACAATTCGAGTCTTACTAGCACTTGTAGCAAGCAAGTCATAGAAATTATGGCAAATGGATGCGAAAAATGCCTTCTTACCTGGAGAACTCATATATATATAGCATCTAGATGGTTTCAAGAGTAAGACTCATCTAGATTACGTTTGCAAGTTAAAGAAAGCCTTTTTATGGCTTAAACAAGCCTCGAGAACATAGTATGGGAAGATTGCTAAATTCTTAGTACAAAATGGTTACTCAGTAGGCCAAGTAGACCCGAGCTTGTTTGTGAAGGTAGAAGATGGCAAGCTTGCAATAGTATTAATCTACGTGGATGATCTAATCATCACTGGAGATAATGAAGATGATATATGCCAAATCATAGTCAACTTCTCAATGCTGTTTCAGATGAAAGAGTTTGGAGAATTGAAACATCTCCTAGGACTTGAGGTTGAGAAGACCAATAAATGACTATTCCTATGTTAGTAGAAGTATGCATGAGATCTCCTAGACAAGTTTGGGATGTTTGATTACAAACCTCATTGATGGAAATATAAAGTTATGTGCAACTAAATGACAAGAATTGGAAGATCCAACTATGTATAGGCAATTGGTGGGTAGCCTTATTTACCTAACCACAACATGGCCTGATATTGCCTTTGTAGTACAATAGCAAGCTGATTCATGAAGAAGCCATGAAAGCCTAACTTAGACATAGTTAAGCTCATACTAAGGTATTTGAAGGGTACATTTGATTTTGGGCTCTTGTATAAGAAAGAAGTATCACGTGAGGTTGTAGGCCGTTGTGATGCTAACTTTGTTGGAGATCGTGACACACGACGATCAAATACTAGATATATGTTTAGCCTCGGATCAACAATAGTATCATGGTGCGATAAAAAATAAGTAATCGTGTCATTGTCTATGACAGAAGCCAAGTATAGAGCAGTAGTAATGGTAGCTCAAGAGAGTACATGGCTGGTACAATTAATGGAGGATCTTCATCAATCAATAGATCACTAGACAAGGTTACATTGTGATAATCTATCAGCCTTTAGCTTAGCAAAGAATCTAGTTTTCCATACGATGACCAAGCATGTAGAAGTGCGCTTTCATTTTCTAATGGAAAAAGTATTATAAGGAGAGATAAAGATGGAGTATGCCAAAACAAATGATCAAGTTGAGAACATCTTCACCAAAGGTCTTGAAACTGCAAAATTCAGAGAGTTTCGAAGGCAACTTGATATGGTTGCGAGCTCCATGCTAAGAAAGAGTAGTCGGTGAAAGGTAGTGTTAGAGAGCAACACCTCTCTCTCCTCTGGGTCTTTCTTTCTCTAGATTTCTCTCTCTAGATTTTTCTAGCCATAAATTTGACTAAAGCCAACTATAAAGTATTAGTATTATAAGAGATATTTGGTGTGGAAAATTGGTGAATGAACCGACTTTACACCCTATAAATTGGGGTCGTTGCCCCTTGAGTGTGCAGTGTGTGAAGTGTAGGGTGTATGAGGCGTGTGTAGTGTGTAGAGGATGCTAGGAGTGACGTGAGGAGTGTTGTATGTGTATGTGCGTTGTTTGTAAGAGTGAGGGGGCGAGTGACGTGTGAGAAGTAAGTTAAGAGAGTGGAGCTATGAGTGTGATAGGGTGAGAAGTTTGTAATATTGTCTATAAAATTACTCATTATTTTACTTGTATATCCATGCTTCTTAACAAAGAGTCTCGCCTTTATAGGATTTTCAGCCACTCTCTCTTTTCCTTTCTCTAGGAAAATAACCAATTCACTCCTAAAAATATTATATGGATATCAATTTAGTTCTAAATTTATAATTTTATCAATATAGTCATAAACTTTTGTGCAAAATTCCAATGTAGTCCTTCTGACTAATCGCTTCAGAAATTACTAAAATGGCGATCTACTCAGTTGTCCATGTCAGATGGCCCGTTGTGCCACGTACAATGCCTGGAAATAACTAGACTCACATGAGCAATTTCATACTAAAATTGATCTAAATGATTATATCGGAATTTCATAGAAATGTTTAGGGTTATATTAACAAAATTAAAAAGTTTAGAATCGAATTGGTATTCGCATAATAAGTTCAAATCTTGTTGCAAATCATTTGGATATAATTTCAGTTGTGACTCCAAGATTAGGGGAGTTAGCTTAAACTTCAAGATAGTGGAATTGGACACAATTCCAAGATTTTGGGAGTGCACTCAACTTAGATTGTGAGAGCTAATCTTAACTCCAAGATTGTGGGCATTTGATGAGAATCCAAGTAGTTGGCTATAATTTGAACAAAGTGGATTGCAATCCAAAGGATTGTGGAAATTTGAATCAAGAATTTCAAAACTGGAGATAGATTGTCGACCAAATTAATCAAGCTTCGAGATTAGTACTTCGATTTCAAGATGTGGGGTATAGTGGTCGGTCGTAATTGATAAAATCTGAGTGAAGATTGGAGATTGAATAAGATAGAGTTTGGCATATGTTTTGCTGGAATTTGACTCTGCAACAAAATATCTTTTACCATAAGTCATTATTTGATTTTTATTAGAGGAGACAGGTTCTATGGCGATTCCGGACAAGAAAAATCACGAGTAAACAAGAGAATTGATAACTTCACTTCAAATGAAACTAGATGAACATAAACTATATTTGAATATAATCGATGACAATGCCTAAGAACATAAGCATTTTAAATGGAACCAAATGAATACAAATTATATTGGAATCTAATCAACATCAAAGCTTGAAAACGTAATGATGTAACACCATAATTTAATTGATGATGAGGCACCTGTGATATACAGTAAAGATACAAGTTGGAATTTAATCATCGACATAAATCTGGAAACTACAATTAAGAAACACACTGCAATTTAGTTGACGATGTAAGTCTCAAAATTTTAACTATAGTATCGAAAGTAAAAGAATAATCGGAAGATAACATTTTTGTTTGTATGTATGTAGGGGGAAGGGGCTCTCTAGTAGACGATCGCTGGTATTTGTAGTGTTCACACAATAATCGTTTATGAGCATTCATGTTGCAATTATAGCCATTCCTCCACATCTCTCAAAATCTTGTGTGCATGCCCTCACAATGTCATAATCTCGTCTTCAGGTAGTGTTCGCTTAAAATAGCTTTTTGATCCATTGTGTCCTCCTGCTGCCATGTCCATGATTACTCCACAATTTCCTAGATTTTGTTGCTTCATTCACTAGTGATTTCAAATTCGAAATCTCGACACCCTATGATTACCCAATCTTCTCTTGGCATTTCAATTATGATTTGTTGATCCTTTTAAATGATACCCTTGCCAAACATTGTCATATAGTGACAACTAATTAATGGTCATCGATTTACATCAACATCGATAACATTTCTTATGGTTGTTGACAATGGCTCGCGTGTCTAATATTGTGGCATCTTAAAATTTCATGACAACCCCTAGATATACCATGAACCATGAATAGGTGATGGAAGCGCCATTGGACTATATTATAGTCATTAGACCAATGGATTTCAATTAATCAAGGCCAAGCATTTAATGAACAATTATTTTGTTGGAAATGTACCCTATGTCCACGTGAGATTAATGATTGTATTGGATGATGAATTAATAAGGAAGTTTTGTTCTTGGCCATGAACTTTATAAGTTGGATTTTTATGGATTTATGTTACAAATTTTTATGGCCATATGAATTTGTAATTAGGTATTTATATAAGTAAGGATCAAGGTGGATTATTAGGAGCAATTGTGGGCTGAGTATTCAAGGACCAAATCAGCCCAAGACAGCCCACAATTTCCCCCACCATTTGGCCGACTGCTAAGCTCGGCCCGTCAAGCCCATAGGGCTGTCGACTGAAGGAGGGAGAGCCGGGTGTAGAAGCTCACGCCACCCTCTCCATTTGTCCCATGGGAGAAGCCAAGTGTCCTTCCTATAAAGCCAAGTGTCAAATGCCATGCAAAACCTCATGATTACTTGTCACGCCCCGATCCTCAAGCACGCACACATCCGTCTCACTTGGTCGATTTTATAATGCGATATCCCAGGACAATGTATCGCCGACCCTTTCATTTTTAAGCACATGCGGAAGCAGTTAAAATCCCCAGACAATAAAACAATGGGATAGAAAAGCAGGGCCATATTTTTCATATTGAAATTTATAACCAAACTTTTATACAAACACAAACCAATTCATAGCTATTCACTTCAAAATGAATTCTCAAAAGAAGATAGACTCTCAGCCATCCGAGCCGTACTCAAGGGCCCTCTCAATAATATATGCTTCTTTCAAAAAGTCCTTCTCCTTAAGTTTCACCTCCGAGATTTCCTTCCCAGACTCCTCCTCCTCAACTCCTCATCGGGGTCCTGAAATGTTTTTCCCCAAACCGGGATGAGACTACGTCTCAGCGAGTTCTACCCCACTAAGCCCGATTAGTAAACCATTATACTATAGGCTGCCTAAACACGCACAGGGCAGAAGACGTACCTTGGCCTCAGATCCCACCTGCATGTTAGCACAGGTCAAATAGACACCCAAGCAATCACATCACATATCGAAGCATCGATCAAATCGACCTAATCGATTATATGTCAGGAAGACCACTCACGATCATCTCCATTCAATCATTCAATTCACAACATCCAACCCAGGCAATGAATCACATCAAGTCACACTTAGATCGAATCATCGATCAATCGACTTAGTCGATTACAAGTCAATCAGACCATCTCATGGTCATTTCCAATCAATCGGTCAATTCACAACATCAGATCAAGCAATGATCAATCGACCTAGTCGATTACATGTCATCACGACCCATGCTTGGTCGGCACATTCAATACTATCTATAAGTCCGACCATAGTCCAGGATTGCTCACTCTAAGCTGATATATAGATAGTATAGCTCGCACTAATTTGACGGGGTTAAGGTATCTTTTGCTCTCGCTAAGCCCGACATATCGCCCGTGGTGATATAGTATGCGGTATCTTGCTCTCGCTGCTGACATATCGCCCGCAGGCTAATATAGTATACCCCCGATGCTCACACTAAGCTGATAAAGTGTACTGCTCGCGCTAAGCTGACATATCGCCCGTAGGCTGATATAGTACACCAGTATACTGCTCTTGCTAAGCTGACATATCACCCGAAGGCTGATATAGTATACCATCTCCACCGTCCAATATTCCCATTATTTTTATCATACCCGATAAAATAGTTGTGTGGATACATGATCGGCCTTAGCCAAAATATTATAATTTCCCTTTTCATAATTCCCACCATTCTCTATAGCCCACCAAAACACTTTTGGTGCCTTTCAACCGACAACCGGTTATTTTCCAATTAATAATCAAAGATTATTCCATTAAAGGACAATTCTCAATTTCACAAATAATTCAATTCAGCACAAAATAAAGCTCAATTAAATAAATGAACTGCGCCATGACAATCAGCACAAAATTTCGTCTTTTTTTGTCTCAAATCCATTTTAATTTCGAAAAATAAATAATTAATTAATTAATTTCGAAAATTAATTATTAAATATTAAAAATTCCGTTTAGCTCAATATAAGGCCCAATTGAATAAACGAACTTCACCGGTCATCAGCATAAATTTCTGGTCACGGGCCATCCCAGTTGAATTTGCAGGAAATAAATAATTATTTATTTAATTTCGAAAATTAATTAATATTAAAATTTCAATTTAGCTTAAAATAAAGTCCGATTAAATAAATGGACTTCGCCACGATCATCAGCATAATATTTCGGTTCCAAACCATCTCCCTTGAATTTTCGGAAAATAAATAATTATTTAATTTTATTCCGAAAATTAATATTTAAATGCCCAAAAATCTCACTTAGGCCCGAATCGTCAAATTGAAGCCCGATTAGGGGTCAGAAAATTCCCGAGATGCTTCCAATAAATAGTAGACCACGTCTACTTGTTAATTGCACAATCAATTTATTTAAATCGCATCACAATTGACTAATAATCGCTAATTTATTCTAATCTAACAACATAAACATAATTAATTAAATCTAAATCAACCTTAAGCATAATTAGCCAACTAATCCTGGATTAGTGAGATTACTCACCAAATCGCGCGCAAATCGGATCAATCCGGCGGCGACGCGAGGAATGATTGTTCCCAAAGCACGGCTCGGGTTCGGGGCCGGGAAACGGCCCAAAACGAGCCCGAAAGAGCTAGATACCCACTTCGTGGGTCTGCTGGACGGAGCCGATCGGGGCTGCTCCGGCGGCTAGGGCGGCGAGGGGGTCGCGAGGGTGGCCCAGCGGGGTTAGGCGGTGGCCGGAGGTTGCCGGACGGTGGCTGGTCGGTGCGAAACAGGGGCTGGGTCGGCTAGATCGCGCGGAGGGAGCGGACGGAGGGACGGCAGCAAGCATGCGGGTGCGGGCCACGGTGCGGCAGTGTGGCGGCGGGACGAGCGACGAGCGTGCGGGTGCGGGCCGCGGTGCGGCAGTGCGGCGGCGGGACGAGCGGCGAGCGGTGCAGCGACGGCGACTTATGCTTGAGCTTCCTGTTGCTTGTTCGCTCGAGCGTGCGCAAGAAGGAAGAAGAAGAAGAAGAAAGAGAGAGAGAGAGAGAGAGAGAGAGATAGGCATTGACCGGTCAAAGAAAGAGAGAGAGAGGGAATGGGCGGTGGGGAGCAATTCGCACGAGGGGGAGGGAAAAAGGGGAGAGGAGAGAGAGAGAGAGAGAAAAAGAAAAAGAAAGAAAAGAAAAGAGAGGGAGAGAGAGGAAAAAGAAAAGGGAAATACATAATTCCTTTATACAAATTTTCCTTTTCTCTTTTCCTTTTCCTTTCTATTTTATTTTGGTCTTCAATTTTCTTTTGATAATTTCTTTCTTGAAATTTCGGACTCGTCAATAAATTGACGAGCGATGAGACAGGATCCTAAAAATAAGAATTATGACGCGCTTAAAATTCGATTCCCGAAACCGAGTTCAATTTCGTGGTTAAAAATCGATCATACGTGATTTTAGCTCAATCCAACCAATTATGTAGCTTTTAGGGATTTTACAGCTGATACATCCCTTAGCGGCTTCACCCAATAGGTTAGTTAACTCGTGAGTGATCAGCTCAGAGAAAAAGGGCCATAGGCACGCCGACAAAATACCCATTTCACTTTATCGAAACGGGGTCGAATTTCAGGATGTCACATTACTAGCTAATCATGAGGGTGAAAGGAAGAAAAAGAGAGAGAGAGGCGGAATGGACAAGGCAGCAACCGAGAGAGAGGGAGAGAGTGTTTGCGCAAGAGAAAGAGAGGGAGAGTTTGGGCGAGCGAGCAAGAGAGAAAGGAGGGGAGTGCGGGCCATGAAGGGGAAGAAGAAGGCTGTCTTCCGCCGAGCGCTAGCTGCTGCCATCAACGCCGCCTAGCACCGCCGTCGATCGAGCTCGCCGAAGCCCCAAGTCGCCATTTGCTTACTCATTTTTGTGAACTTGAGGCAAGTAAAGTCCGTTAGCCTACATTTTCCTTGCTATCGTTGTGTGTGAAGTGTAATGGGTGTTGGAGATACTTGATTTGTGATGTTGGATGCTGAAAATTCAAGTGAATGGTGGTAGTCTTCCTAGAACAAGTGAGTTGTTGCATGTAAGGACAGTCCGACCCCTTGCGATTCCGTGAATTTTATAAAATTATCCAGTTAGAATTTGATCTTGTGGTTTTGATGAAAGTTGTAGATGACATCTTGAGGAGTAACATACTACAATTTTAGAAGAACCTAACAAGTATAGGTTGGTGAAACGATTTTTCTCCGAAATGGTTAGATCTGGAAATAGTTACTGAGGGTTAAGGGGAGTTTTAGTGAATGTAGCTCATGATCTATAACGAATCTGACTTTGAGTTCTTCATAAAACTCTTTCCTCTAGGTCTTGACTATATCATATCAAATTTTCAGAATTTTCTGAGTTGATTTAGGGTTTATACCAAATTTATGAACGAAATTGTGCAATGATGATGTTTTGAAATTTTAAGGTTGTGATGCATGGACTGTAGTGACCAGTACGAAGCTCTTTTGATATGGTGTTGTCCATGAAACCTTTTTCTCTATATCTCATTTATAACATGTTAAATTTTTAGAATTTATTAAGATCATTTACTAATTTTTCTAGAATTTTAATTAAAGAAGTGCATTCTGTTTTCACTGAAAATTATTTTATTTTCAAGAACAAATGAATTGCTCTATGAGATGTGATATCTTGGGTTGTTATTTGTACTGCATATGTGGTGACATTTAGCATATTATATGACATCAAAAAGCTGGTTTAGACCTTTGACATTATTGCATCAAATGCTATGTTGAAAATGAGATATACATGTGAATATACATTGTGATGTTGATGATACCGTCGGACTCTTGAGTCGACGATGCCTCGGGAGTTTCGAGATACCCGGAGTGTGTGTGTCGGATGCCCGGAGGTATGTGTTGGATGTCCTTGGGAGTTTTGAGATGCTCGGAGTGTGTGTGTCGGATGGCCTTGTGATGCCAATTGGGGTGCGGGATGCCCGGAGGTGTGTGCCGGATGTTTGGAGATGTGTGCTAGAGGTTCCTCACAATGCCAGGTTGGGTGCGAGCAATATATTAGGGATGCAAACACTGGTCCTTGGAAGAAAAATGAGATCCTTTTGAGAACTAAAATTGGGAATTGAATCATGCGCATGTGTGTGAGCATATGGCATGGGATATAATTGCCTATTTAAGCAAAGCTAGAATCTAGACATGCACGCATGTGCAGTGTAGAGAGAGAGTGACAGAGAGTATACCAGAGGAGATCCCATTGTCATTGAAATGAGAGGGAGAGGACTGAACTGACTCTGGTTCCTCTTGCCAAGGTAGCCAGTGCGGTGTTTATGAGCCTTTACACACCAAAGCCAACCTGAGCAGAAAGAACATGCAAGGCACTGGCATTTTGATGGGTTCTATTCACACTCTTGACATAGAAGAGCTTGTTGCTTCGCATATGGGGTGCCCTAGTTTTTCTTCCTCTTCTTCTTCTATCTCGAGCAAATATGAGAGAGCTGAGAAGAATAGAATTTGGAATTTTTAAGAATGATGGGATAACAAGAAGATGCATGATGATTTCAATACAAAAGAACAATAAAACCTAGTCAAGAATGGAATAGGATTTCACTGAAAGGTACATGACAGATGAAGATCTATCTTGATCAGTGGATTCCTGGTCCTTGACGAATGGCCATCATTCAGGGACTATATTTAGTCACCTGCATTTCAGATATTTTATGATTGGACAAGGAATCTAAGAATCTCGCATACCCTACTTCATCTCGTCAATCACAAGATAAGAGACAATTCATTGGGATGTCCTATCCTTTCTCCTGTTTGGTGAAAAGAATAAATAAATATTAATGACAAAGTACACCTTCATGTGAAGTCCATAAGAATCATCTCATCATTATCAACTCTCTAAACCAGGAGAAAATATTCAGCACTAACATACACAGTCGACGTCTTCTTTTATCCAATTTCTACAGGGACTCCGGGTGCAGTAATCTCGATGAAGACAAATCTCTGATTTCAAAGAGAGAGAGAGAGGAGTCTGATGAATCGTGGCAGCCGATGAGGCTCCGGAGGCGACGGTGGAGGCGATGGGGGCTCGGGACTGAGCAGCTACAACCAAGCGAGGGTCATGGGGGAGGCGATGTGCCAAAGGCAGATCTTTGCGGCACCTGCGACCGACGAGGGCCTTGGGAGAGGCGGAGGCGGAGGCAAACAATCAGGCGTGCAGGAGAATGAGAGAGAAGGTGTCTTCGTCTTTTCTTCTCAACTCAACGAAGGAGAAGGCAAAAAAATGTTTGCAAATTGAAAAGAGGAGAGAGATCTTTGAGCGGCAAGAGCATTAATTGTTGCTTTTGCCGAGGCTTTTTTCAGTCGACTGACAGAAGAGAGAGAAAAAGAAAGGCTCACATTTTAGACTTTTCCATTTTCCAGCCGTCCAAGTCAGTGAACATGTGTCAATATTTCAGTGGAGCCACCTAGGCTCGTGCACACCACGTAGGACAATAACGTGGTGATTGCTAACCACCGAATATTTTCTCCTAAACCAGATCACTTGCAAAATTTCACACTAGCAATCATTCAAACACTACATTTTTATTACAAAAAGAAACCACTCCAATATGGGTGCCAAACATGGGCACTTGTCATAGTATCTGACTTTTCGAAGTTTCCAAATCACAGACAACAGTTCTCAAGGCGAGTTCCCAAAATTTGGATACAAGGGCACTGATAGCACACCTGATGATAAATATTTCTATATTCTCCAAAGCATAATCTTAACATAAACTTCGTTTCAGTCATTCCAATAATCGCAGCAATTTGAAAGAACATTGGCAGAATCGGGGTCCTAGGCAGGATCATTGTGAGGTCTTCGAGGAATGGATAAAGGATCATAAGATCCTACAAATTTAAGAAACTGAAGCCAATTTGTGAAATCTTAACATAGTTTTGCACAATTAGATACCTATCCGCGTTAAAACAGCAAATGAAGTTCAAACATCTAAATTCCTGCACACCCCCAAAACAAACGTTTTCTTTGTTTTTTCTTTGTGGACTCCTCTGTTTGTCTTTGGAGTAGGCCAATTTTCTCATCTTAACATCATCCGGCACCTCCGGGCTTTCAAATAAAGATTTTTCCCTGAAAAGAGAAAGGTTGTTAGGATTGGCATCCTAATCGGGAACGAATTAAGGTGTCTAAAGGATAGGATCGTGGATTGTGAGATCCTTAAAATTACACAAACAACAGAAAAATCTTAAATAACCATTTGAAATTCATTAATTATAAACATTCTGCGACATTAAGACTCCAAAATAGTGTGAATTTTAAGTTTATGATATTTTTATACCATATCGGCGGGCTCACGGTGATATTGAGCCCTAAAGCTAGACTGATTCTGCTAATAGCCTTACTTCAGCTAGGCCTCGATGTAGGAAGAGGCGGTTTGGGTGAAGGACATGGGAGCTCACCTGATCAGCAACAAAACGATAGGTACGTGTTTCCCCTGCCAAAATGGGGCCATTTGTTTCACAACACCACCGAGCCCCAATCTGCAATTTAATGTAACCCAGGAATCATCGTCTCATAAACTGGTCATGACAATCTTCATCGAACACTTGACCGCGAGACTTTCATGACATTGTTTCTATGTGATTAGCTATATACTCTTCCGTCGGACTCCCCGCCAATGGATAGCGAGATTCTCCTTCAGCAAGCTGTCGGTAACTTTCACGACAACTGATCGGTCCCGGGTCTTGTTGAAGTCCAACTCGGGCTTCACATCCCAGCGGAAGGAAAGCAATCTGGCCTCTGGCCTTCGCCGATGCCATAATAGCCAAAACACAGAGAAGCAATCCAATTAATATATTCATCTTCCGCCGTTGCAGGATCGGAACTGCACGCAGTTGAAAATTGGTCGTGGGGTTGAACGTCGACAACCACAATGAAGATGAAAGAAGAAGTCGGTATGGTGACCCGGAGGGGGTGTTTAGACCAGTAATCAAACAGAGCTTTTTGTCTGTTGCAATTGCAGCTGCTGCCCCGCGTTTATGTTTCTAGGAGGATGCGTACGGTGGTGGTTTTTCACCTAAGGTGGGATGCAGCCGATGTTCACCAAGAGGCCTTTTAAATTCTTCGAGTTCTAGATGAAGCACCCTTCTTTCCATAGCATTGTTTCTCAAGTTTGGGAAAGCCCGGGTGAAGGGGTTCCTATGTACAGGCTAGTGAGTAAACTGAAGGCCCTTAAAGGCCGCTTAGAGCAACTCAATAAAGAGTCTTTCTCTAATATTTCTGAGAGAGTTTCTGCAACAAGAAATGCTCTATCTTTAGCCTAGGTGGACCTTCAACAAGATCCTACTAGTGAGATTCTAGCATATTTGGAGAAAGCTCATCGGAGGACTTTTCTAGAGTTGAGGAGTCAAGAGGGTCCTTCTTCAGGTAGAAGTCCAGGATCAGGTAGCTCAAGGAATGTGATCAGAATACAAAACTTTTTCACCATTCTGTTAATAGAAGGCAGCTGAGGAACAGAATTCTTTCTATCATGAATACTTCGGGTACTATTATCTCGGAGTCGAGCTTAGTGCAGAATACTTTTGTCTCCAATTTTCAGGATCTCTTGGCACCTCGCCCCTGGTCTTCCAACCCCTCCTTACTGGATTTTCAGGAGGTCATATGGTGTCCTCTTAGGGGGGAATAGGTTAGTTTTCTCTCTCATCCATTCTCTAATGCGGAGATTCATGATACAGTCTTCTCCCTGGCTCAAGGCAAGGCACCAGTACCTGATGGCTTTGGTGTTGAGTTCTTTAAGCATAATTGGGAGATAATAGGGCCTTTGGTCATTGAAGCAGTTAAGGACTTTCTTACAACAAGGAGGCTTCTCAAGGAAATCAATAACACCATCCTAGTGTTGATCCCGAAAGTTTCAAATGCGACTTCGGTCAATGATTATAGACTTATAGCCTATTGTAATACTATTTACAAATGCATTACTAACTAACCGGATTGCTGCAGTCCTTAGTGACATTATCAGTCCTTATCAAAATGCTTTCGTCAAAGGCAGGCGAATTAGAGACAACATCCTTCTTGCCTAGGAATTATTTGCTAGATTTCATCTTGACCCATACCAACCCAAGTGTGCAGTTAAGGTGGATTTCCAGAAAGCTTATGACACGGTGGACTAGGACTTTCTTGAGTTAGTTCTTCGTGCTTTTGGCTTCCCGGATCATTTTGTTCAAATTGTTATGGTATGTGTTCGTACTCCTAAGTTCTCCATTTCCATAAATGGAGAACTTCATGGGTTTTTTCCTAGTGGCCGTGGTCTTCGCCAAGGGAATCCGATTTCTCCCTACCTATTCACCTTAGTTATGGAGGTCTTTTCTGGGATCCTTAGTGCTCGAGCCAGGCAATCAAGATTCAAGTTCTTCTGGAGATGTAAGACGTTGAGCCTTTCCCACCTATTTTTTGCGGATGACGTCTTTCTATTTTGTGGAGCTGATTTGACTTCGATCTCTCTTTTAAAGAATGGTTTAGACACCTTCTCTGCGTGGAGTGGACTCAAGCCAAACTCCAATAAAAGTGAGATCTTTCTTGCTGGAGGGTCGGCAACCTTGCGCAGCGAGATTCTCCTTGCTTTTGGCTTCATTGAGGGGACATTGCCGGTGCGTTATCTTGGAGTTCCTATTATCTCATCCAGGCTTGGCAAGGCGGATTGTATCTCCCTCATGGATCGCATAACCAATAGGGTCCAATCATGGACTCAACGCTTCCTCTCATTTGCTAGTCGTCTTTAGCTTATAAGGTCAGTTCTTCATGCAATCCAAGCATACTGGGCAAGTGTATTTACTATCCCTGTTGCAGTATTGGATCGCATTGAGCAGATCCTGAGACAATTTCTTTAGAAGGGCCCTGGATTGGGGAGGGGTGGAGCTAAGGTCTCCTGGGATGATGTTTGCCTTCCTAAGGAGGAAGGAGGGTTAAGTATTCGCAATCTGAGGGATTGTAATAAAGCAGCAATGTTGAAACACATCTGGATTCTTTTTACAGATAAGGAGTCCTTGTGGTGTAGGTGGATCCATTCGACATTCCTAAAAAGGAAGAGTTTCTGGGTGGTTAATCAACCCACCTCTTGCTCTTGGGCATGGAAGAGAATTCTCCATCTTAGGTCTGAATTTCGGCTATCTTTTCTCTGGAGGGTTGGAGATGGCCATTCTATCTCTTTCTAGTATGACCATTGGCACCCAAGAGGTCCCCTCAACCTTTTATTTTTTGACTCTTTGATTTATAACTCAAGCTTACCCATACATGCTACGGTGGCTGATCTTTTTTCACTGGCTAGTCAGTCCATGCGAGCAATGTTAGAATCTTCGGAGCAGCCCCTTCCTTTATTATCTCAATTACCGGATCGTTTTACTTGGTTCGGAGGTGCTTCCGGTTTATTCTCGGTTACTTCGGCATGGCACCTTATAAGGAAGAAGAAGCCTCGGGTCAATTGGGCTTCCTTGATCTGGAACAATGCTATATCTCTAAGATATCAGTTCAACCTCTGGCTTATCACCAAGAACCACCTTCCTACTCAGGCCATGCTTTTGTCTCATGGCAAGATTGCGAATGCGATGTGTGCCTTTTGCAAGTCAACGCCAGATTCTATTGATCCTTTGTTTTTTGGATGTAGCATTACGGCCAGGTTAGCATTCCTGTGGGTGGCTAGATGTAACCTCCCTTGGCGTAACAGGACTTGGGCTAACAACCTTAGCTGGGCTCTGAAGTTCCTTCCCGGTAAGGATTTCTATCACTCCATCGCCCAGTTTTCCTTTGGAGCTCTCTGCCACCTTATTTGGAAATACAGGAATGAGATTCTGTTTAGAAATTACACCTTCACGGTTCCAACTCTAAAGAATCACTTGATTAAAGTGGTTAAGGATAAGGCGCTGACTTTCACTAATGTTGAAGACAATCCAAGAAATAGGAGGCTTCAACGCACATGGGGGATTGACCCTTGTATTTTCTATTCCTCTTCAGTACTTCCTTAGCATTCTTGCTATCCGGTTTTTTGTTGTTGGGTGGGCCATTTCTGTGCTTTGTTGCTACCGTGGAGTCTCTCGTTGCCGCTTGTGGACGGAGTTCTTTAATCCCGGGTTTTGGGCTTCTATTGCCTCTATTTGGCTGGCGGGTCGCCTTCTTTTGTATTGGTCCTACTATTGGTTGTGATCGTTGTGTGACCGTGCCTTTTTGCTCTTCTGCCTTGTAGGCTTTTGTTTTTTCTTCTTTCGGTACCCTTCCACTCAGTATGCCTTGTTCATTTTGAGTGTAAGCTTTGGTGCCGTTTGCTTGTACATATTGATTAAGCTTAATACAATTACCTTTCACCAAAAAAAAAAAGTTTTAATTTGACACATATATATACTGACCCGAAGTTAAATAAAACAAATTAAAAATCTGATTCTCTCCCTCTTTTTTCCTTCATCACAGCCACCACTCCGCCGTCACCTCCATCCACGACCCTTCCAACCCGCCGCAGCTGTCCTGCCCAGCATGGTGAGTCGCCTCCCAACGCCTTCGCTGCAGCAGATCCGATCTGGCTGGCTAGATCTGCAGCCGCCATGGCAACGACCGGGGGATAGACGTAGCCCAATCACGACGGGGATCTCGACCTCGCCTGTTCTGGAAGACAAAGGCCGCCGAGAACGAACGAAGAGAGGCACAGAGCCTAAAGGAAGAGAGGCAAGGACGGCGTTGGTCTGAGACGGTTTATTTTTTTTAAATGGCTTAGGGGAGGAATCGAATCTGGGACGGTGGTTTCGATGCGTATAGTATCATTCGATTCTCTTCACAAGCCCACGGAACGTATTCCCCGCGGGTGACCTCACGCATGTAAAAAAGAACAAATCAATTGACTACCTTCACCTTGCCCTTGCCTCAACAGGAGGAGCACGAGATCGATAAATGACAACGACTTGTCGGCACTTCTGATGTCGTTCTCGTTCTTACGCGGGGCCTGAAGAGTGCATTTACCAAATTTTGTCCTGTTCTCCTCCCGCAATTTAGCCCATTACAGAAATACTTATATAACTATCTTTAATTTACAGTAAGAGCAATTATCTTCCTTTTATTATAAAAAAATAAATAACATACAATTGATAACTATTATGGTGTTCAATTCTTAAAAAAATTATAGATTACAACAAGCTATTATTCCAATAGTATCTCAAAAATTGTTATGTTAGTAAATCCCATTTAATTATCATCATCACAAATTAACAATTATTAATCTACATGCTAGCGAAAAGAGAAAGATACTCTTTTCGAGCTTTAGATTAGGCGCATCATTTTTTTTCCTTTCCCAGGAGAAGAGGTCCAGTCAACTCTGCATTTTTTTTTTTTTTTTAACTTTTTACCCCCTTCCGTGGGTGGAATAATTTTTACTGAGCACCAACTCTTCCAACAACAAACATATCAGCCGCAGCATCCACTTTCCTCTCATATATGCAGAAAGAGCTATATTTGATTGGATCTGATCTTGTTATGGTCTTTTAGAGCCCTTTTCCCTTGACGTGCTGAGGAAGCTCGCACGCCTTGCCGGCACCTTCTTTGAACCGTACGCCCTTCTTGCCCATGAACGGAGGGGAAACTTGGATCGACCCACGCAACCGGCCTCTCTTTGCAATATGGAATGCGAATAGTACGGGTATGTTCCGAGCTACATGAAGTACAATGTCAGTGTTCATACACATCGTGTATTCAACATTTGAAAGGGCTTTGAGCTTAGGAAATCGCATGACATCATTCGAGACTCTTTGTACCGTATATACGGGAGTCACCCGTTCGGTGGCCAATTGGTACCTACGAGTCTTTCCAGGCAGAATGGGTCCCTGCACCCCTCCCATCTGCAAAAGTCAAAAGCAAAAAATTGCCATGAATCGGAGAAAGTAGTGTGGCCAGTTGCATGGTACCAAGTCACGGGGTGACGTGGGAGACATAGTTTGTGATTGGTCCATGAACGAGAACTGGACAACGTAGTTTTGATCGACGGCTTTGCTACGTATACATACCTGGCGAACTCCCTCCCACTGGATCGCGAGGTTCTCCTTTCCCAATCTGTTGGTGACATCGATGATGAGCCTGTCTCCTTGATGCGCCAATATGGTCGGCCCGGGAGTTCGCCCATTTATGGTGATGGACAGCTTCTTGTAGCCCTCCGGCGATCTGTACTCGTATCTCACTACCCACTCGTAGCGTCGTCCTGCACCCTCGGCCAAACCCATGGCTACAAAAAGACAAAGCAACACTGCAAGTGGTGCGCTCATCTTCTGTGCATTGCACCCAGTCTGTGTTGTGATTTTGGAATTTATAGGGGAGAGAGTGAGGGAAAGCCCAAATCTAGATTTGGAATTTATTCACGTAAGTCACTTTCCTTGTTTTATTTTTATCATATGAGGAATCTCACTATCATCCCATTAAGGGATGTTTTCCTTCCTAATTTTCAAAGAAACCGGCTAAGCAATTTAACCGGTATCCTTGGGAAATTGATTGGCAGGGAAGGCACCGTCTCTTTATTAACAGGGACGGGTGCCGTTACCCAAGCATTTTTCTAATTTCTTTTCGATTTTTTCCTTTGCCGACGGAATGAATTTTGTTCGATCTGACACTCGGGTACGTAGTGACGAAGGAAGGCATTGGAAGAAGACTCTTTATCCTCCGTTACAGATAGGAATGCGATGTGATCACCTTAGAAGCTACAAATAATCCTGTGTGTGGGATACGTCATCTCTGATTCCATTTCTATAACCCAATCAGTCCCCATAGAAAAGAAAAGATATCTGTAAAGATGATAAAGGCGCGGTCTTTTTTTTTTTCCCTTCCTTTTTTATTCTGTCATGAGGAGTAACTATATTAAACTTGGTCCACGTAAATCAACACCATCATAGTCATGGAATGTGTAGACCCGTCATAATTCCATGGCGGTGATAATATTAATTGTTTACATAGATTAACTTTTGGGGACTCAAATATATGTTTTACTACAAAATTTAGAGACTTATTGGGTAATTTTCTCTAGGGTTGGTAATGCACCAATCAAATGAGAAGCATGCCGTTAACAGTAGCAAAACTTAAGGGATATTTTGCCGATAAGTGACGTGATATCGAATCGAAACAATCATATCAAAAGTAGTAACGAAAGGTAAGTAAGAATTAACGTATGGAAAGTAACCCAATTCGATGTCGAGTGAAGAGTGTTACATTGCCCCGTTATTAAGCTTCAAGATAGGACCCGTTGAGCTAACGATCGAAGTTAAACGTGCCTATCTTTTATATGCTAAATGATGCATGTTTCCTATATCTAAAACACCGACTTATTCTACATGTGCTTTTGTCGAACATGTCTCTAATGTGCAAACCTACACAGTAAAGAATGTCATGCCATGAATGGTTTTTTTTCTTTTCTTCTCTTCCAAAAAGCAACTCGAGAATCATGTGCAATGTAATCACGAAATTATACACGATGACGTGATCTCAAAAATGACGTAGAGATAAGCAATTAGTGAAGTGTGGAATATAGATTTCATAGGTAACAACACTATGATCATCCTACATAACTTTCTGTTCTGAGACACACGAAGAATATTTTATCTGCAAGCCAACAGATTAAGCAGAGCTAGCTCGATCAACCACTGCATCAGAGCGAGATCATTTGAAGTTCTCGGGCCAAAGGAAAGGAGCTTCACCCTGCGACTTTATTCTTCATTAGCTGGCAGCACGAAAGTAGACCTTGTTTTGATCAATATTCCTAACTCTCAAGAAGTCCATTGCCCGGCATTTGAAGGCACTTCCTTTTATGGGTCAAACTGGTTTAAAAAGCGAATGTTTCACCTTCTCCAACAGAATAAAAACAAAGCCTTTGTGCCCAAGTGATGAAAGAAAATCAGCAACGTCCATTGCCCTACAATACACGGACCGGTGGTCTTACATCCTCCAATCGGGTTGGATTCCATAATGTGCTTAAACTCGAGACAGAAGACAATCCTAAGGAAAAAAAGGTCAGAAACATCAAAGTAGAAAATTTGTGCGCACAGGCAACTCTTAAAACTTAACTGGAGAAGAAACAACCTGGTTTATGTGACAACTATGCACGGCAATAGGATGAAGAGCTACGATTAATCAGCAACTCTCCGGTAAAGTCTCAGTAATTCAGCATGATGATTCAACAATAATGTTGTTAAATTAATATCTCGAATTTGAATTCGGATAACGATTTGTTAAATCAAATTTGTTGAGAAAGATTTCCGAAGTAGATTTCAAATTGGATGAAGAAGCCATTCTTTTCTTGGACTCCTTATAGTTGCACAAAGGAGGAAATAAAATAGAGATTAAAAAAAAAAAGTGAGGGTTTTCTATCTTTGTTTTTTTTTTTTTTTTTCTGTACTTGCATAAGAAGGCAGAAGAAGAATCCATATTAGAAAAAAGAATCCAAGGTGGGGCCCAGAGTCAAAGTTTTGACTCTGGGCACACACACAGTATAAAAGGCATGCTCTTTAGCGGAAAAGGAAAGTGAAGCCCTACAAAAGAAAAAGGAGCCGCACGTCCACACGTCCACATGTCCAGATGCCGCACAAGCCTTGAAGAGGTAGAGAATGCAAAGCTATACGTATGTGGAGAAGAGACAGACGCCCAGATCTTGTTTTGGTGTATGTAAAGCGTTTTACTTTGAGCTTCAATATGCGGTAATTTTGTGCAGTGAGTTTATGTTCTAGTGAGCCGTTTATTTATAAACACTTTGGGTTTTGGCTTAAACTATGTATAGAAAATAGTTGAGTATATAAGCGATTGTAAACTATGATTCCCCGATTATAGTGGATTATTTGCTACTGGCTCTCCTCATAGACGTAAGTACCGATACTTGGACCAAACCACGTCAATTTCTGGTATCCTTATTATTTCTCGTTTATTTCTCTAGTAATTTTGTGTTGACATAAATTGCAAGATCTTGTTATTTTCGCATAATATATTCCAACAATTGGTATCAGAGCTTGGGATTGAATTTCTTGATTGTGATTTGGAGCTTTTGCTTGTCTGGTTATTATCTGAAAATTTTGTTACTGCAATTATGTCTGAGAAGAAATCTGAAATTGGGAAGTTTAACGGGAGGAACAACTTTGGGTTATGGAGCATCAAGATGCAGACATTATTGACAACCCAAAATCTGGCCAAGGCACTGAATGGTGACGATGAGTTGCCGATTATAATAAAAGCCTCTAAGAATGTAGAGTTAATGGAAAGAGCAAAGAGCACAATCCTATTAAATTTGTCTGATGAGGTTTTAATAAAGATTGCCGAGGAGAAGGATACCACAGCATTAGGGGCAAAACTTCAAGCACTCTATGTAAAGAAAAGTTTGAACAATTGCCTATACATGCTAAAGAGATGTTTCAATTTAGATATATTGAAGGTTCGTCTATCAAAACCCATCTGGACAAATTTAATAAACTCATGATAGATCTGAAGAACGTCGGTGAGATACTTGATAATGAAAAATAGGGCATGATGTTGTTAGCCTCTTTACTAGAGTCATGGGAGCACTTTACTAATTCATTATTGTATGGGTGTACTACAATTATCTCAGAAGAGGTAAAATCCACATTATTCTCTAAGGAGTGGTAAAGAAAATTGCAAGATGACGATCTGGCACAAGGAGTAGTGCAAGCTCTGACGATTCGGGATAGAAAACAACATCGAGAGCTTAGTAGTAGCAGAGGTAAAAGTATATTGAAATCATGCCATAGAAAGTCCAAGGGCTGCGTGAAGTGCTTTGACTATCGGGGAGGGGCACATTAGGAGAGATTATCAAAAGCAAAGGAATAAATGTGATAGGCAAAATACCACAAGTAGTGTAGCAAACGTTGCCGAGGGGAGCACTAGTGATACATAAGCTGTTTTATGTGTGACTACTACTTCATCAGGAAACGAATTGGTGCTAGATTCGAGATGTTCTTATCATATGACGTCTCACAAAAACTGGTTTACTACTTACCAGACTGCATATGGTGGTAGAGTTCTTTTGGGGAATAACACAGTCTGTAAGGCTATGGGGATAAGGACAATTCGAATTCAGATGCACAATGGGGTGGTGTGCACATCGACAGATGTGAGGCATGTACCGGAGCTCAAGAAGAATCTTATTTCTTTGGGGACACTCGACAGGGTGTAGGTATACCGCTAAAGGTGGAGTATTAAAGACCACTTGAGGTTCCATAACAGTGATAAAGGGGAACAAAGTGAATACTCTTTATCATCTACTAGGAGAGACCGCAATCAAAACTGTTGCAGTTTCATCAGGTGAGTCAGACTCTAACTTGACTCAATTATGGCATATGTGTTCAGGGCACATGAGTGAGGCAAGTATGATAATGTTGAGTGAAAGAGAGTTATTGAATTGTCAAAAGACAAGGAAGCTAGATTTATGTGAGCACTACATCTTTGGGAAGCAGCATCGAGTTAAGTTTATTACAACTATTCATTCAACCAAGCGACTAGTTGAATATATTCATTCAGACATCTAGGGCCTGTCTTCGGTTCCTTTGAAAGGAGGTGTTCAATATATGCTAACATTTATTGACGATTATTCGAGGAAGGTATGAGTATACTTTCCAAAGCACAAATATGAAGTGTTTAATCAGTTCAAGAAATTTAAGGCATTGATTGAGAAGCAGTCAAATAAACAGATCAAATGCCCAAGAACCAATAATGGCATGGAGTTCTTTAGTAAAGATTTTACCGAGTTTTGCTAGAAAGAAGGTATTGTGAGACACTGCACAGTACCTAGGACACCACAGTAAAATGGCATAGCATAATGGAAAAATAGAATTTTGCTTGAGCGAGCTTAATGCATGCTTTCTTATGCAGGACTTGGCAATGAATTTTGGGCCAAAGCAGTGAACATAGTATGTTACCTGGTTAATTGATCTCCATCATCTACTATCAAGTGAAAGACTTCTAAGAAAGTATGGTTAGAGAGACCTGTTGATTACTCCGGATTACATATATTCAGATGCCTTGCCTATGCTCATGCGAGTGATGGTAAGCTTGAGTCGAAGGCGAAGAAGTGCATATTTCTAGGTTATACATATAGGGTGAAAGGTTATCGGTTGTGGTGCACTGATCCCTGATCACCTGATTTTTTAATCAGTAGAAATGAAATCTCCAACAAAAATGTAATGCTTCAATAGAGAAGTTTTGAGACACAACTAGTAGAGCAGACAAATCATGGTGTCATTAGTAAGGCGAAGCTTTAGGTGGAGACTCCAGACATCTCGAAGGTAACAGAAGTTGAGACTACAGATGAGGCCGCAGTTCTTGAAGTTGGTGATAGTGGACAATCAGCACAACTGCAGCACACCATAGCCGCAAATAGACAGAGAAGGCAAATTAAATCACCAGTGCATTACGATTATACAAATATTGCTTATGCATTGACTGTAGGTAATGAGATGAAGTCAAATGAGCTTTCATCTTACTCTAAGGCAATGGCTAGTTTTGAGTCGTCATAATGGCTAGGGTTATGAGTGAAGAGATTGAATCACTCCATCGAAATCAGACATGGAAGCTAGTCAAAGTACCCAAGAGCCAAAAGATTGTCGGAAGTAAATGGGTCTTCAAATAGAAAGAGGGAATTCTCGGTGTCGAGATAGCGAGGTATAAGGTGAGAATTGTGGTAAAGGGGTATACACAACGTGACTATAATGAGGTGTTTTCTCCTATGGTAAGATGTCATGCCTCGAATCTCAAACACACGCACATCCCTTGGTGTGTTGACACCCGAAATTTTTGTCGACGTTTTAAACATTCAAATTCGCAAAAGTTAAAAAATTGTTTGAAATAAAAAGACAAAAAAAATTAGAAATAAGGAAAAAGAGGAAAAAGAAAAAAAAGAGAGAAAAAGAATAAAGAGCCCAAAAGATTAAAAAAAAAATGGATGAAGGAAAACATAAAAAAAAATGAAAATGAAAATGAAAATGAAAAGAAAACAAAAAGAAAAAAAGAATATAAGAAATAATGAAAATGAAAAAAGAAAACAAAAAGAAAAAAGAAAAATAAAAAAATATAAAAAGGAACGGACGCCCGGGCTCTCGGGGACTTCGCACGAAATCTCTCTCTCCTCACACGGTCTCTCTCTCTCTTTCGCTCAGAGGGTTTTTGGCCGAGAAAACGCTCGGTCTCTCTCTCCGGGGATGCGAAAATTCTCTCTGACGGGTTCTCTCTGAGGGATCTCTCTCTCAATCGCGGACTCTCTCTCTACATCTCTCTCTCCAATTTTTCTCTCCGCACTCGGTGGAGCAAAGGGGAGAAGGAAGCAATCCTTCGTCTGCGGAAGCCAGCTTTGACGAAGTGGAGTGACTCCACTCATTCTCTCTCCGATTGAATGAGAAAGTAGATACGAAGAAGCGGTTCCTCATGATTTGATCAAAGGAAATTGTTCGTAATCGAGGTTGGAAGTCGAGCGAACACCGAAAGTTGTTGTTCCATCATCAGTCGAGATTTTCTCTTCAAAACAGCAAGTCAGAATTTGAAGATCGGCGTTGGACAGCTCTCGTATTATAGTCGAACTTGATATTCTTCTCGTTTGACGATTCCTGAAGCGAGATCGAAGAGCAGCTTCATTGTCGTTGAAGGGTGGACATCTCCAGAAGTTGATTCTTCGCTGATTCAGATCCGAAGCGGACTGGCGGTGACAACAATGACGTTTGACCGATTTTTTCTCTCTTGATCGAGCTTGCTCGATCGGTGAGCTCTCTTTCTCTCTCTTTTGATCCATTAGGGTTTTGGTCTCCGATTTCTCGTTTGCTGTTTCTGACTCGAACGATTTTCTTTCGGCTCTCTCTCGCACACCGGATTTGATCCGCTAAAACGGCCGGTTGAGGACCTCGGAGTTCAAGGCTCAGATTCACGCGCCCTGCTCGGATTGCAGATTAGGTAACTCCCCTGCAACAGTGGTGATAGCGTCGTTGGCAGCCACAGCTTCAATCCTTCACCATTCATTCAAGGTTATCTAGCTTTCTCTCTCTCAATCAACCTATCTTTGGTTCGACCAGGTAGGGAAGAACAAGTTTATTGAGTTTTTCCTAGTAAATGTCATTTGTTTAGGTGCTGCTGTTGTCATCATTGTTATTGATTGATGGATTTAGAGGATCTGTTTAGGTTCTGGTTCGGATTTGACCTTGAGCTGAGTGGATATTGATTAAGCCGTGCTCTTTGCTGTGTAATGTCGAGACGAACGATTGATGTATCGTAAAGGGATAGAGATGGTGTTGACATTGAGATCATTCTAGATGTTGTATACAGTCACACTAATGAGGTCAATGATCAGAATCCTTATACAATTTCTTTGCGTAAGATTGATAATAAGGTTTATTGCATGCTGGGTTCAAATGGCCATTTGCTGAACTTCTTTGGCTGTGGTAACATGTTAGTCTTTGCTGATTTCTTCTTGTAATTGCGTACTAGGGAAGCATATGTTTGTGGTATATCCCTCTTGCTTGCTTGCTAAAAATCTATGTCTGTGTGTATGGCATTTCTAGCTTCAAACTGTTCAATGCAAATGCAAATTTGATTTTCCATGACACACACCATATATGAATATCAGTATGCTATAATCGCTGCTTATGATTGAAGCATGTGGAAAAGATATTATGTCAAGAATAAATCAAATTTTACTGGAAATTAATCCATGTATGCTTAGCATGATTCCTATTGTTTGCGTGATGAAGTGAATCCTACAAAATAAGTATTAATAGAAATGGTTGTTCTGGTTGTGGTAATAGAAGTTGCTGTTTTGCTTCTTTTTCTTCTGTGGCTAGCTGCTGTTGGTATTGAAATAGAATGGTCGATGTGTCGCGATTTCGTATGACTGATAGACTTTCTGTTTTGGCTTAAATGAATTGATAGATAAGGTTTTCTGGTCTTGAGCCCTTCTAGACACAAAAAATGCACTTGCAGAGCTTCGATTTGATATGTCGCACACTTTGAATAGACATCATCCGGTCATCGAAAAATACCGACAAAGTCTGTCAATTCTGCAATATTTTTTTTTAGGTTGATTTGCGTTTTGACCTGCTGCAATTTTCTGTTTTAACCGGAACGAGCTGGAAGATGTTGTTATTATGACTTAATGTCTTCTAGAGATTTGTAATAGGCTTCTCAAACTTTCCATTGACATATTATATGTGCAATTTGGCCATCATTTGCCCTGCCCTTTTCTTTTTTTAAATCGAGCTTTGAAATCTTGAATTTGTTTTGAACTGTAATGCTGTCTTTTCTGTGGATAGCTGTTAATCTTAAGATGAGATAGTAGATTTGTCCAAATTGCTTTCAATATGTTGTAGAATGACGGTGTGACATGCTACTATGATCTATTCTTGATTGATTTGTTCATGTTCTTAATATTTTTTTTAGAAATTCATGCATTAGGAATCTTGAGGTGCTTCCTTCATGGAATGACATCTTTTATCAATTGTCTACAAAACGGATTTAGGTATCATGTGGGTTACAAATTGATTGCTCCGTTTGCCTTAAATACATATGTTGAGTGAATTCAATGGTGCATGCTTTGGAATAAGTGATCTTTAGTTGGTTCATTCATTGTTTTGGGTTGATTGAGGACCAAGCTCATACGGCTTGAATGTTTGTCATGTTATATGCTTTGTGTGTGATCGTTATATAGATGGTTTAGGTGTAATACATAATGATGCTAAATCTTGAGATTTCACTTAGAATTTGATCTAGAAGACTTTGTGACTTTAGTCACTCTTTGTGAACATAAAAGAATGTCTTGCTTTTGATTGTTTCGATACGTGATGATTGTTTCTTTCATTTGTATGCATCTAATCATCCAGATTTTCTAGATTAGGTTTAGAATAGGATCCAAAAAGTGGAGAAGAAGTGAAGATGGTGAAGGTCGATGTCCACTCCGACCGTTATTCTGTAATATTCATTTTTCTCCCGACATATGTCTCGGGTTCCATGCATTGTATAAACCCGACGAGTTGCGGGTTTTCTTTCTTTCTTTTTAATTTTTTTCTCTTTTATATTTTTTAGGACTGCATGATAGATTTACTGTTTTCCTTGATTGCTTACTTAATGTTTTGCAATTTCAATTTCATTGGTTGTTTTCCTTTCTATTTTTTTAGAAATAGAATAGCATGAAAATGATCAACCATGCATGATCACTTAGCCTAGGAATTGATGATCCCGAAAATGTAAAAAAAAATAAACGCATGGACATATTAGGAAAAATACAACATACTGTTTAGGTACCGAAAGGGCACTAATAACAATGTTAGCGTAATCCAAGTCCCCGAACCTAGATATCTGGTTGCGTAGAAATCGAGGGAACACTCTCGACTCTCGATTGGGTTTCTAGTCGACCCCCGAAAATGAGGCTAGTGGCGACTCCCGTCTATTTTTAGGTTATCATAAACAAGTAGATCGTATAAATAAATCCGTTGTCACGCGGGGTATGAGTTTCGATGAAACTCACTATGGTTTAGCATACTTGATGTGGGAATAACCCAAAGGATGAAGTGATGACATCCTAATGGGTGAAGCGTACTATCGAGAGGGCTACCATGGTAAAAGTACCCTTAAATTCGATATCCACATTCGACTCTTTTTTTTTTTTAGGTATGTCGCTTATGTGGGTATGGATTGCGACATTCCGCTGTCACGCGGGGTACGAGCTTGGGAGAGCTCACGATCTCATGGAGGGAACTCATGAGAGGCTTGATCCAAAAGGCAAGGTGATGACGTCTTTTGGAATGCAAGCCGTGAGGGAACTTTCGTGATCAAGGCCCTAATCCGACTCCTTCCCCCTTTTCTCTCCTCGCGATAATGAGGGATTCGAGGGTGGTGAGATCGGGTCGCGACAGGCTTGGCAACTCTGCTGGGGACTGGTTACTACATTAAGAGGACTTGAAGCTGTTTAAAAATGGTTGTTGTATTTTAACTAACATGTCTTATGTAGGATCGCCTGCATGTCAAAGTCGCGTGGAAAATCAGGTTAGTTGCTTATCTTTTGTTAAATGGTTTTGTAGGTTGGAGTTATAAGGGGAGGCGTGTTTGTAAACCATTTGTTTTGCAGGTGGTGTGAGGTTGTATGAATATATGCGGGTTTATATTGAAGTGCTGGATGTTTTAATTAAAATGCATGTTTACCAGCTTTAGCACGACACCGCACACACAACCGCGGTCTAAAACCCCGATCGCCCAATTTAGGACCTTAGGAGGGTTTATAGGTGGAATCTGCGAGTGGATGCTCGTGGTAATCCACTACTTACATAAACCCGCTCATCCCAACCGATAAAAATAGCACTGACCAACGATAGTAGCGGTGGGTAAACTATTTTTATCCTTTGGGATGAGGACCTTAAGCCTTTAGCACTCTCACCTTAGGCATCAAAACCTCACAGTTTCATGCGACATGTGATTTGTGCTTGTCATATGTCTGGTGGGTAAGATATCGTTCCTTCTTCATTGTGCTTATCTTTTACTTTCCATATTTCAATTATGCAATTTTATATTTCAACGACGATATGTTTTAATCATATATGCCCCTTTTAAGTCTAGATTAGATGGGTAGACCTGAAGTGGACGTGATCCCTGTGCCTGGGAATCTCAAGACTTTATGGGAGAATCTCGAACCAAGACATCAAGACTACGTGGAAAAGCGCATAGGCTTCCTCCCGACTTTATTAAAAGTCGAACCACGTATTGCAATGGTCAAAGCATTGGCTCATTTTTGGAATCCCGTGACTTCTACTTTCGTGTTTAATCAATGTGAATTGACCCCTACAATTGAGGAGTTCCAAAAGCCATTGGATTAGGTAAAGCTTCTTTAGGTTTTGTCACTCCTTCTATTGGCCAAAATCCAATCTCTCTTCTAAGTCAATTCCTCAATATCCCTTATGATAAAATTGAAGCTATTCTTAATGGAAACTCTCATGCCATGCCTTATAATTTCCTCGAAAAACATTTCCGTAGCCTTGAGCCAAAATCTGGGAACCAAATTCCTCGTGTCTTCCTACTTATATTCTTTGGTTTTGTGATATTCCCATATACCTGAAAAACAATGGATCCTTTAGTCACACACATTGTCAACCAAGTGTGCGCATTTAATAGTTTCACACATATGATCCTTGCCGAAACTTTTATGTCTCTTAATCGGTTTAAAGCAAATGGTCGAGGCACTCTTAGAGCCCCATTAGGACTTCTCCAAATTTGGCTCTTTTCACATATCAAAGAGTTTGCCCTCACATGAAGATTATTGATGTCACAAAACATCATCATCCAATTCTTAGATTTTCCCAAAGAAACGAATCCTTTCCATCATGGTCTTT